>CM076087.1:104706350-104892326 GCA_038088585.1 Chrysina gloriosa
ATGCTGTTTCTATTCGTTCTCGCTCGCACTTCCGGGTTTTCAGATCCGAATTAAGCGCTGGCCGAACCGGTAATTTCGGTTGGAACCAGAAAACGTCTTGGCAGCACCCTTCTGCTTCGTACACGAATATTATTAAGTCCATATATAAAATACGATAAATAAGCCGGATTAAATATTTAAACTATGTCCATTAGCTATAGCTTCGCCACTTTGATGAAATTTTTTAACAAACCACGAACGCACAAAAACGTATTTCCCGCACCGAAGTCCACGAAGTCTACGAATAATTCGAAGGAAAGCGGATCCGGGACGTATCTTATTTCCGGTTGCTTCGAAATGGACGAGGAAGATACGTAGAAAAGTCGCCGGCTAATTTTTTCCCCCTTTTTCACCCCTGCGCTTTGATTAAAAACGAAACGAAAATAAATATGATGAGCTTAAGAATTGTAACCGAAAAGTATCGTACAATTGCAGAATTTTTCTATTTCATCCAATCGAATCGCGTGGACCCAAAACCAAAAAAAAAAAAAAAAAAAGAAACCCTCAGTGCCTACGATTTGATCATCTCGATCTCGCATTTCGATTACTTTAGAAACGGACAATACCCTCCACAATAACCGTCTCCCCCTCCCCCTTCCACTCCTCATCGATCATCTCTTATCCTTATCCGCCGGTAAGAATGTCTTTTTAGACCTTGAGAAAAATCGAAATTCGAACGAATTACGAGGAAAAGAAGAAATGCAGATGAAGTAGATGACGATTTTGGTAACGCGAATATTTTTCGGTACGTATTAAATATTCTTATTTCCCGAAAAGAAAAAAAAAAAGTGCATAAAAGTTTTAGCCCTCTAAAATATGCGTATTCTTGTAAATGTTACTCGATGTTAAAATGAATAAGAATTTAGTGCTAAGAAATCGAAATTGGCCATAACGATTGAGAGGTCCGCGTTGGAGTTCATTAAAACTATACGTTGCTTGTTGTAGAGAAAAAAATAATAAAAAGTCACGTGCATTTCCTCTTTTGTTAAAGCCCCGTAAAGTTTTGTTGATTGTGCCGTCGTTGGGTCGCGCTATCTAAAAATAGGTCCGGACCGACGCAAATTTATTCATTCGACGACTTCGCCGTACGTTTAACAACCGGAAGTGGGATGTGACCGGGCCGAAACGTCGAATCGATCGGCTTCGTCCACCGTCCTTGTTTACCCGTTAGAATGTTGCGGTCTATAACAACTACACTGCTCACAACAATTAAGGAACAAGGAATATTATATACTTTTGCAAATGAATAGAAAAAAGTGGGACATCTACGTAATTCTCATTGCGGTTGGTTCGATGGGTAACTCTCACAGAAAGCTGTGCAACGGCTGCAGTGCAGGACTACATTGTCTGTGCCGATAACTGTTAACGGAGGGAATCGCGCTTTGTTAATCGTAAACTGGCAACCGCAGACTAGTTTTCGCCCTTATTAAGACTCTTCAGTGCGGTATAGCCAGTCTGCGATTAACAGAACGATTCCCCCACAGATAAGTTCATCAGATCCAAAGATTTCGCCAATGATGAACAGAGGTATATCCGAGATATATCGTAACAACGACGAGTAACAAGTCGAATACTAGTTTCAAAAAGGCACGTTAGGGAATCAATTATCATTACAAATGAATAGAAAAGTAGAACATCTACATAGCTCTTCAATTAACGACCTATCAGCGAGGTTCGTTTGCCTAACAACTTTTACTCATAAGGAGGAAATTATCATCTTTCACGTATGGTTACGATACGATACGACACGATATATTTGTTAAAATAGTGTACAATTAGAATAAAATGTACAGTACTTGACTTGTCATAGGTTTAATGGTCATATCCAAAAATATTTCATTTTGCGTTTCTATCCTTGAATGGGAGTTCATTAAACGTAGCAAAAATTGTGTTTAAATTATAAATTTGTTTTAAAATTATTGAATTCAATAACACTGATGTTTGCAATGAGAAAAAGAAGTTAATAATAATCGAAACCAGAATCTCCACCGTTTCAGTACGTTATCTTGTCCGTTCGACTATCGCGGCCCGTGCATCTTTATTCACGCGATTCGGTACTTACTCGTGTGGTTTGCGCACTGCATTTTTCGGAATTTAATATCTCCAAAACGAGGCCCTAATCGGATGAACGCTCGGAAGGTTTCTTTTTTGCGATGTCTTAAAGAACACACACACGTAATAGGATCGAAATCCGTGATGGACATTATGCGGTGTACCTTTGTCAGATACCCTTTCGTTATCGAAAAAGAAATGCGAGCCGGCCTGCGGTCACCTGAGAGAAAATAGACATATTACCAGCATATCGACGTTGATCACGCGAGATAAGATACTTACAGAAACAGAACAATTTGATGACATGTGCAAGAACGTGATAATAATCTAACAGCGCAACAGACCTTGAAGGCTTAGGGTTTGTTCGAATCTACCGAGCCGTATACATACGTATACCGTACCGCTTCTAGTTCACCCAGCGGCATTTCCTTATTTTTCGCAACATATTGGAGGTACCAGAGCCAATTTAAGATTTCAAACGCCGGATCTTCTCACTAACCGATTAGTTTAGATCATGCACGACAATAAAGAAAAGTAGAACTTTTGGGCTGCAAGATACTGGAGAATATCTTTAAGAATATGATATGGGAGTATAAATTGGATATCCACCGTGTCCTTGGTGAACTCGGTGAACGAGATATCCACTCAGACTGCCGAATACAAGGCGACACAGAGGGAGCAGACCAAATAAACCGTGCCAACATCCATCCAATTCGTCGGTTGCAGATGTCTGAGAAACGACCAGTAGGACACTACGCGGAGCTAAAGCATCCATAACCAGTGCACCGGGATGAGTCCCAGCCGAATAGTAGATCGGACGAAAGGATTCGGCTCGATCTGGTGGTAGTCAGCACCGAATTGTTCGCCTTGGTCGATACCGGACCTATCAGCTCCTTCTTGAGCCAAACCACGTGTATACGTCCTCGGACCTTCGGGACAAGTGAAACGTAAATTGCGGTCAGAACTTGGCGGCCGTGATCGAATTGGGTCGTGCCCAGTTCGTCTATTTGTTTTCCACTTGATCGAATATCACTGGGCCTTGAAATTCTGGCCGCTTATTTCTCTTTCATTGAGACTTGGACCCAGAAAATTTGTTACTGGAATCACTAGGTAGATTAACTGTAGATGTAGTAGAAACTTTACCGGATTCATTGCCAATAACATAAGAAGCTGACGACGCTAACCTCATCGGTGGAGTGGCGAAAAGATCGCTCAATTTCTCCTTTCCTGACATTTTCTTTTGACAGCGATAGGGAATCCATAAATTGCGGAAGTGTGGGGCAAAGGAGGCGGCAACGAAAATATGGTAGGGTTAGATGTTAGATTACTTGAGGTGGCACTGATGCTTGTTCCACTGCGACCTTTCCAGATCTATTGTGGTCCTCATGCCTCCTTAGAGTACGTTCTCTAGCTTTATTCCTTTAATTAGACTTGACAGCTTTGAGAGCGATTCTTCCGCGTATACATATATTTTTAAAAGCGGACTTGAAGCCCTTGTTCCGTAATGCTGTTACATGCCTCCATAATAGAGTCCTGGTCTTGCCGGCTCTATCTGGGTGGCTGGATAGTCGTTGCATACTACCGCGATCCTCTCCAAAGCAGCGTCCTTGAAGGTTAAACCTTGTGGCCCCTTGCTTTTCGGAAGACCTGCGGGAGTACTGCCCTCCGACCTAGTTTTTGGACTTCCGTCCTTTCTTTACGTTTAGTAGCCTCCGCCGCCTGTTGAGGCCTAACTTCCTTATCTAGACTAACCTGGCCCTTTGTGCATGCCTAGTGAAGTTGGCCTTGATTATGGCTCTTTTAGCCTGTACGAAATCTTGGCCCTGTTTCACAAGCTTTTGCACTTTAGCCTTGGAAATTCTAAATAGCGTAGCTATACGAAGAGTAGCTAGGGATTTTTATGCCTCCTTAGAGTACGTTCTCCAGCTTTATTCCTTTAATTAGACTTGACAGTTTTGAGAGCGATTCTTCCGCGTATACATATATTTTTAAAACCTGACTTGAAGCCCTTGCTCCGTAGTGCTGTTACATGCCTCCATAATAGAGTCCTGCTCTGCCTTAAGCTTTGCCAGCTCGATCTGAGTGGCTTGATAGTCGTTGCATACTACCACGATCCTCTCCAAAGCAGCCTCTTTGAAGGTAAAACCTTCTGGCCCCTTGGTTTTCGGAAGACCTGCGGGAGTACTGCCCTCCGACGTCGCCTTTTTGGACTTCCGTCTTTTCTTTACGTTTACTAGCCTCGTTGAGGCCTAACTTCCTTATCTAGACTAATCTGGCCCTTTGTGCATGCCTAGTGAAGTTGGCCTTGATTATGGCTCTTTTAGCCTGTACGAAATCTTGGCCCTGTTTCACAAGCTTTTGCACTTTAGAGTAGCCAGGGAGGAGTAGCCAGGGAAGCATCTGTCCGCCCGATCAGAGCCCCGTTTGATCGGGTAAGGCTAATTACAAGGGGGTTTCGCCTGGTGCCCCCAGGGGAACGTTAAATACCACACAACCCTGCGGCCACGCAACTCTCGGCACGTTACCTTACACCTTAGTTTGGGTTTTAGCTCGGGTACCTCGGGAGCGCTAAATTCCCGAACTCACTTGTTGAACTTGTTAACAGTGAGCCCCTGAGGGGATATGGTAGGGTACGTGAGGACCATTTTTCAATCCTCAAGTTGCGGGGGTGCGGATTTATAACGACCGGGGGTCTCGAAGGGGTTCAGCAGGTACCAGTAGACCAATCGTGGTAAACGGAAACATCGCGTCGCACCCAATTTGCTAGCCAGTTCATTTCTTTGATTTCCACTTGATTCAATATCCAATATCAATAACACCGGCACACAAAAGTAAATTGCAAAAAAACCGTCAAAAGTGGCTAGGAATCGCGAAATAGAAATTTTGAAGGTGTGCGGGCCAAACTGACCCCAAATTCGGATTCAGCGCATCGAAATACATATCGGTAGGTGGGTCTGGTCAAATGCATAACCATTTTTTCGAGTAAATTGCGAAAAACCGTCAATCGAGTCGAAATACATAAAAACATACTTCATCTAGGTCTATAAAATTTCTGTAATTTCCATAGCTGTGTTTTTTCGCGATTTTTAGTCATTTTTGACGGATTCTTGAAATTTACTCGACATTTTGAGGGTGTACAGGTTAAAGTGACCCCAAATTCGGATTCAGCGCATCGAAATACATATCGGTAGGTGGGTCCGGTCAAAAGTACAGACCACTTTTTTTGTGTGCCGGTGTAAACGAGCTCGTTGAGGGTACAGGTGGTTTCACTTGGGATTTATAACGACGGGCCCCTCGAAGGGGCCTGCTCGCACCACTTGGAAGGGATGGCGAAAAAATCGCTTAGTTTCTCCTTCCTCGGCTCTTTTTCTTGACGGCGGTAAGGAAACCATAAATTTCGGGAGTGTGGGGGAAAGGGGGCGAAAAATGTGGCCAATGGAAACATCGCGTCGCTGGAGAACTTGCTAGCCGGCATCTCTTTCTAATTTCAACTCGATTCAAAGGTATCAATAATGCCAGCTTGATGTAGACGTTCTTTCATTGCTCCAGAAGAAGGAAGAACAACCGGCTGCAGGATTTCATTCGAGAATTAAGAGTACTATACGGAATGAGATGAAGAAGCGTATGATTTGTATCATTTACTTCGGTCGACCTTCATATTGTGAAGTGAATGTTCCTAAAATCCATTCAATTTGCAGCTTTCTTTGGCTAGCAGCTTTTACAAAATGTCGGTTAACACGTTCACTGTCGACCATGGCACCCATGGTCCTCTGACGTGAATATCCATTGATACATCGTGTGTGTCATGCGTCCGCGAACGTATTACACGTTTTGAGCAGTGTGGTTTGACAGGTCCAGTACCTATTTCGGGGCAAATATATTGTTAAATCTGATGATATATATGAAAAAAAAAACAATTGAAAGAACTTCAACATGGACCTACTTAGTTGTTAATAGACCCAATTTAAAAAAGAAAACATATTATATAAACATATTTATATTATTACATATACGGGGACGCGCCGAAAGTCAACGCCCAATTCAAATCCGAACCACCAAATTAGTAAATCGGATCTGTGGCTCGTTTGACTTTCGGTCGTTCCCCTCCCACCCCCAAGTATACACGTAAATACATTATTAAGTGTTGCCTTCTTCTTAACTGTGATCTCTCTTTGATGAATAGTTCGAAAGGAAACAAAAAAAAAGAAAAAGAGACAAAAAAATTGTTTAAAACGAACGCACGCAAAATTATCGAATAAGCAACAAATAAGAGAACGCATTTATTGATTTATGCGTATTTACGCGTCACGTAATCGATGTATGTATTGTATGTAACGTAAGATTTGCACATAAATTGTGATATGGGACCACGCGTCGCTGTATGTATGTAGAAGTACGTAGGTATATAGTAGAATTTGGGGAAGCAGCTTCGAAGTCGGTTTAATGTGATCGCTTTTTTGGGCTCCTTTTTTGATTAGTATCGTTTTCGTCGTTCACTGTACGTGTCGTAATTATCTAGGATATAAACGTAAGATATAAGAGAAACTCGGCAAATATGCGGTATGATGAGTCATCATACCGCATGTTTAACCGAGTCTAGATATAAGTTACTATCGCATAGTTCTAACTAGTACTAATTAAAATTTTTGCTGTTGGTGCTGAAGAGATGTACTATGTAACGATAGGTGTATCTTAGAAAAGACCAAAACCAAAATAAGTTCCCCTTTTATAACGTTTAAGACGATTTTGGAAGATGGTTTCGATTTTGGGCGCGTTAGAAAATTCTAGGTTCTTGAAGATGGGCGTCTCCGACGAATGGCTGTCCTTTAACGGACCGATCTCATCAGATCCGCGTTTGAAAATTTTAGGTTTTTGAAGATGGGCGTTTCGTCTCCGACGAAACGCGGTCCTTTAACGGACTGATCTCATGCTCGTCAAAAATTTCAACCTGAAAATATATTCTAGAAACGAACGGAAATATATTCGTACAAGGAGACATTGCGATTTTCTCGAAAATCCTTGACTGGCGCGTCATATCCGCTTACCCAAAAACACTCGATGGGAATTTCCGATATTATACGACGGAGTTTCGCCCAAATCGTTCGATATCGCGATGTCTCCGTTTTAGATGAATCCAACACCATCTTCCGAAACCGTACGAGATATTAACAAAATATTAAACAACGAAACGCGCTGATAGAAAACGTAGAACGTATCATTACTAGCGACGATTATAGATACGTACACGTATGTACAATGGATATAAAAAGAAATTTTCGTTCCCTTCGAGTTTGTTTGAGCAATTTTTAACTTTCGTTGTTACTCGACGGCACTTAAAATGACATATCCTCCTCCCCCCGCCCCCATCTCGTTTCGCACACGCACGAAGATCGTCGAATCTTTGGCGCGAGCACGCCGCAACACGTATCTCCGCTAATCGTATTAAATAGCACCGCCAGTCGAATTTAGCGTGTGTATGTAAGGTCTGAAAATGTCATTGGAGTTGCTCAACTTGCGCCAATAGCCGGTGGAGGGCGCGGATAAAAGTTTACACATAAAATAAAACATCGTTTTCGTGACGTAGGTGACGTTTTTAAAACAAACGTAGAAACCTGCGAAATAGTACTTACGGCAGCGTACATGTATACACACAACAGATCTCGTTGAGACTCGCTTCGTCATACTGAATTCTTGTTTATCAAGGCTGACTGGATGAATAAAAAGGAAGTAAGAAAGAAAGAAGGTTGCATTCAACCTCCACCACTGCTCGTTGGCGCTCGTGAGCAACTCGAATCATCATCGTCGCATTTACGTAACGCATGCATGTATTAACGTTCAGAAGAAATGTTAGCCGTAATAATGACGATGACGATGATATTCTTATGATGTTGTAATCGTTACGAATATTGTGTGTAATCAATATCAACGTGGGGATGAGACTGTAACGTGTCGATTTTGGTTTCGAACGGGCACAAGGAGGAAATTGTATCTTTAGAGAGATCTTCCGGGTTTTCGCGGCCGATGTTGCTGGTTCGAACTTCATCCGTGTTTGGTCTCGCGTGATACCGACGTTCTTCTATCTGTAACGTTAAGTTCTCGAAAGAGAATTGGAAATAAGTTGATGCCGAAACGTCGGCATTAATTAGTGAGATACGGAAATACCCGAAAGAAACCGAAAGGAAATCGGCAGAAAAAGTTGTTTTTAACGTCCTCTTTGTTGAGGTCAGTCTGTTACTAAATTAAAAATAATCCTCGGAAGTGACACTTTGTGATTAACCTTCCAGTGGTCGCGCCGGGTCTGATAGACCCGAGCCAGTCTGTTTGTTGGCCCTAAAAAGAATTACCAAAGTTTTTATATCTGTCCGCCAGAGTAGAATTCCTAGAATCGTTTGAATTTGTATTTAGCATATTCAGTTACGTTTTAGCAGTTAGTGTTTAAACGTTGCTGATGAATTTTGACAGTCAGACCCGGCGCGACCATTCGCGTGTGTAAACTATTATCGAAGTGTTTATTTTATTTGTGGTAGATTTATTACCTTCGCTAAATTTTGATAGTTTTCAAATTATTTTCCATATTTGATTGTGTATGAAAACATTTTCAATTTCCTTTACCTTCATTTTTCTTGGTAAATTCTAATATATTTTAATAATTCTCACAGCAGGATTTAGAATACAAAAAATAGTTGAAATATGAGCTATGAGAAAGAACAAGACTACCTTAAAGGACTTCTGGAAGAGGTAGACACTGGTGAAGAAAGTATCGACGATGAAGAAGACGATCATGAAATTGATAATTTGAAAGAAAGAATTGACGGTTCGGAAACAGAGCAAGAAGGTGACAGTGAAACAGAAGAATGTGCTGGCGTCTACTTTACTGGCAAGGATGGAGTTACTAAGTGGAACAATCTTCTCAGAGAGTGCGAACACGTAAAGCTAATTTATTGGTTCGTTTACCTGGTGTACTAGGTACTGCAAAAGAGGCAAAAAGCACTATAGACTGTTGGAAACTCTTCTTTACAGACGCAATGCTAAATATTATAGTGAACAGCACAAATAAATATATTGAAACTATGTATGTCTGATAGTTATAGTCGTAAACGTGATTGCAAACGAACAGATTTGGCGGAAATTAAGGCACTGGTGGGTTTACTGTATATGGGAGGTATTCTAAAAGGAAGTCGATTGAGTACTGAAGAATTATGGAATCGACACGGGACTGGTGTCGAACTTTCTTGGATGACAATGCCTTTACAACGGTTTCGATTTCTCCTGCGCGTCATACGCACAGATGACAAACCAACCAGAGATCTACGAAGACAAACTGACAAACTGGCACCCATACGAGATATTTTTGATTTATTTGTGCACAATTGTCAAAAACATTATGACATATCTGCGTATGCAACCATTGACGAGAAATTGGAAGCATTTAGAGGGCGTTGCTCGTTTCGTCAATATATACCATCAAAGCCCAATAAATATGGGATCAAAATTTTTGCTTTAGTAGATGCTAAAATGTTTTATACTTTGAATATGGAAGTATATGTGGGCATACAACCTGATGGTCCCTTCAGAAAAATAATGATCCAGGTAGTATTGTGCAACGACTAGTGACACCGATTTCAAAAACTGGGGTAAATATTACAACAGACAACTGGTTCACAACATATAACTTAGTAGAGAATTTAGCAAAAGATCACAACCTCACATTAGTGGGAACCATGCGAAAAAATAAACGGGAACTGCCACCCGAATTTGTGAATACAAAATGTCGACCAGTCTATTCCAGTATGTTCGGTTACCAGAAAAATCAAACAATTGTTTCGTACGTTCCACGAAAAGAAAAGAATGTTGTTTTAGTGTCGAGCATGCATTTCGATGATCATATCGATGCATCTACAAAGGAACAATCAAAACCAGATATAATAACATTCTATAATTCAACCAAATCAGGTGTGGATGTAGTCGATAAATTAGGAGCTACCTATAATTGTGCCTATCTATAATTTTAACACATTGATAAAAAATAGAGAGAATTATTGAAATTGAGAGAAGTGAAAAATATTACTATACAGAAAAACTATTAATATGATAGTCTATTGAAAATGTCTTTAAATCCTTAACAAGTGGTATCGGATGGTTGAATTTGACGTTTTAACCCTTAAATGCTCAAAGAAAGCGATTTTGATAAAATAAAAATATATGACACGTAAAAATGCAAACAAGAAATAACTGAGTAAACAGATTTTTAAGAAAAATATTTCCTAAGCTGTTATTTAACATAGAACTATACTTCCAGAACGTTTTGTGAACGTGGAAATATAACTATCATTCAAACCAGTCTTGTTTCATTGACCTAATAGTGGTAGAGAAGTAACATATAAGATAAGTATAAAAGGTCACGATATATATATATATATAGATAAGTAATATGTTTTTGGAAAACTACCTCCGACCATTTGCAGACGCGTTTCGCGGTTTACCGCTCATCAGTGCAACTTCTGTCAGAAGTAGTTTTCCACTATCGACTTACGTCTATAAATAGTAGAATGCTTGATGTTTGTACATATGAGAAATTCAATTAAGGAATTCCCCAATATGTATCAAACGTGCGTATTTTGCAGTTTCTACTCTACACAAGTGTACAACTATTTTTCGTACACCCTCACGCAGAGCTGCTGTTACGCTTTATTCGGTTAATCCACCAACATCAAGCATTCTACTATTTATAGACGTAAGTCGATAATGGAAAACTACTTCTGAAAAAGTTGCACTGATGAGCGGCAAACCGCGAAACGCGTCTGCAAATGGTTGGAGGTAGTTTTCCAAAAACATATTACTTATCACATTTTCCACAGTGGATTACCCGACTAAAGCGTAAAAGCAGCTCTGCGTGAGGGTGTACGAAAAATAGTTGTACACTTGTGTAGAGTAGAAACTGCAAAAATACGCACGTTTGATACATATTGGGGAATTCCTTAATTGAATTTCTCATATGTACAAACATCAAGCATTCTATATATATATATATATATATATATATATATATATACAGTCTGTCCCAGGATTGACGTTACAAGAGGTGTGATGGATATTTCTGAAATTTTGCATAGAGCCATAATGTTTCATTCTGAACAACTTTTTTAGTAACATTTTGACGTATCATGAACAAAAAGGGTAGGTTACCTGAAAAGAAAATAGTTTTCGCTTCACCGTCAAGGCCAAGTTGTTTTCAAAAACTGAAAATATTCTTAAAATTCTATTCACGCCAAGCAGGTCTTAATTCTACAATCTTAAAATGAAATTCAAAAATTTTCAGTCCATCACACCTCTTGTAACGTCAATCTTGGGACACACTGTATATACATTCAGTGTCCAGTAAAGGCTTAGTACCAACGTAATTCGAAACCAGGTTAACAATTCGTTTGTTTTTCAATAACAATGATATCTAATGATTCTATTACGCCGAATGACACCAACAGCAAGTGTGCCTTGTATGCGCAGTATACTAACAATGATATTGTTGTATAAAAATTGTCAAAGTATACTATACGATTCTTAAATTGGGGCACTTCGCGAAGCAGCCGAACTACTATGTTTGCAGAGGATTGAAGGTCCGGTTCTCTTCCGGTACAAAATTCAGCCGATCCACTGTACAATTCAAATTTATAAGCATATCCCATGTTATCACACAACACATAAATTTGGGCTTATTAGGTTAGTATTGCTTCATATAGTTTTCAATTTTGGTAGAGCACGTTTGCTCAACTACACATAACCTGTTCAATTTTGGAACGGTTGTAAAAGTTCTGTTAAGAGTTACAGTAACTAATTCTGGAAAGTACAAGATATGAATGAGGCGAAACAATAACAAATGAAAACAAATTTCAAATTTGTAGAGGAGTGTCTTTAAAGATACAACCGTTTAATGTGACGCCGTAGGAAGGTCTTGAATAGAAAATTGTTCAGGTAGTTTCTAATGGCTGCTAAAGATATCTTTACAATACCTTATATATATTTTTTAATTTTCAATTACTACCTTAAACTAGTACGTGGTTAAAAAACTAATGTACTAAATTTTCTAAAAAATTGATGTGATTGATTATGTTTGGTAGACAATTTGAAAGCTTATTCATGAAAATGTATTTTATATAAACGCTCTATACATTCCAAGTGCGTCTAAGTCGTTTTTATTTTATTTTTACTTAAGATAAACCCGTAAGAACTTTTATCGGTTGTATCTTTAAAGATACAGTGAGCATTTAAGAGTTAAATGCGACCTATTACACGAGATATAATTTGCGATGCTAGGAACAGACTGACCTTTGGTGCGCTGTGAAGCTGACTTCATGCCTTTTTGGGGCGCACCTTGTATATGTATAAACAAACATTTGGTTTTTATTCGGGAACCATCAACAAAGTAACTAACGACTAGGACTTCATGGTAAATAGGAAAATATACAGCTATTGACTCATAATTTTGTATTTAATTGAACTGAAAGTGGTACAGGAGATTATTACTTAGCTAAACTTTAAATCGCCATTTCCTTCCGCTATGGGTACTAAATAATAAATTCGGTTAAAAATGTTAGGGACATGATTATTGTTACGAGAATTTTTCCTTTTACAACCAAAATCGACAATTTACAGGGTCACCCCTAAAATTTCAGATATACGCATGCACATACATAAACATAACATAAAATACTTAGACGTATGTATAGTATCTATTGCCCAAAAAAAAATAAATAAATTTGCAACAATAACAATAAAAGCGACAAAAATAAGCGTACATATTAGATATACATATATATATATATATTCTATATAATTATAATGTAAGTAAAATACCCTTTATATATAAGGAATGAATAAATAGCAGAAACAAAGTACATATATATATATTCCAAGTCCTACATAATATAATTATTATAAATAAATAAATTAATACATATTTCTATATGTCTATATTATATATATACATGGTGTTCAATGTGGCGCTCTTTATTTTCGTATCGTATTGTATATATATATACTGTAACAAAAAAAAACCAGAAACCATTTACTTATATATATACGTGTACATACATACATATTATGTAGATAATAAATATAATACATTACCTAGTATACAGGCTGTCCCATTTCGGAGGGCCAAATTGAAATATCTCTCTTATTATAGAATATATCCGAAATTCGTTTTAATAAAAATGTCACACTTTTCACGCACTACAATATGGTTAAAACAAAATTCCGAACCACAGCCTACTTTTCGAAATATTTTCGAAAAATATGAAATTGGGGAAAAATTCGAGGCTTTGTAACTTTTTATTTTTGAAAATACAAAAAAACGTTTTGAATGAAAGTTGATGGCAAAACATTGCCCTTTCGAAATATCAAGGAAAAAGTGATGTAAAGTTAACATTTTCAGCTGTACTCTCTTGAACCGCCCAAAAAAATAGATAGAATCAAGTAGGCCATGCCACTCCTAAATAACCCCTGAATTGCCTTTATAAAAAATACCATACACAATAAACATATTTTAGTTAAGTCTGTAAATTTTTTGCAATTTTATAAAATAAGTATCAGAATATTTGTACGAGTAATCTAAAGAAATCAAGTAGCCATTGAAACAAAGGTTTAGCAAAAAAATGTGTCAAACAAAGAATACTCTGGACTCGTTCACTTTAAAGTTATGTAAAAATTGTGACAATGTGACTTGCCAAGCTATTCTTATGTACTCTTTATTTTATTTACAAAATTCTCTTATGCTGTGGAAAATAAATAATACTCGCAAGGTAAAATGAAAGTTTAATTAGTAACAAACATCAAAATTCGGTAAAAAAATAATTATAACAGATGTTCAAAATGTCCTACGTGGTTCCTTATACACAGTCGGGCTCTGGAGTAAACGCCTTTATTTGCATTTTCGATCATCTGTGGTCTAATTGCTTCACAGGCTTCCCTGATTCTTTGTTTGAGGTCGTCAACATTTTGCGGAGTATCTGAATAGACTTTATCTTTGATGTAACCCCATATGAAAAAATCCAATGGGGTAATATCCGGAGACCGAGCTGGCCACAAGATTGGTCCATGGGTTCCTATCCACTTTTGGGGATAGTTTTCATTCAAGTAATTTCTACTAATTAAAGCATTATGGGCAGGAGCACCATCTTGTTGAAAATATTTATAAGTTTAACCTATCTTCTAACGGCAATTCTTCGATATATTCAAACAAGTTATTCTGTAGAAAGGTAAGGTATCTTGCTGCAGTTAATTTATAATTATACAAATAAGGTGCAATTATTTTGGATCCCAATACACCCAACCAAAACATTTACTGAAAACCGTTCCTGAAAAGCTGTTTCTTTATGCCAAGAAGGATTTCTATTGTGCCATTTATAGTGAATGTTTCTATTAAAAATCCATTATTTGAACAATTGGCTTCATCTGACCACAAAATCTTACTAGAAAAGATGCATCGTTCCTCTTCTTGTTCAAGATCCATCTACAAAATCGTAAGCGCCTTGGTTTGTCATCTTCTCTTAAATCTTGGACTTTTCTTAATCTGTAACACCTGTATCTATGTTTTTCTAATATTCTTCTTGCACTGTCTTTACGAACGTTACAAAACCTCTCTATTTCCCTTAAAGAGACATCTTGATCGTTATTGGTTTTATTATTAACGTAATTTAAAACTCTGTTTTGTGCTCTTACACTGTCCACAACTTTTTGCTTCGTACAGCACTTTTTTAAAAGAACCATAATTTTTAAGATTATGTGCTAATTTTACGAAAGTTCTTTTATTGGGATGCAGTCCATTTGGATATCTACGTTGATACTTCAGCAAAGCTAATCTTGCATTAAAATTACACTGGCTATAAACTACAAACATGTTAAATTTTTCTACATTTGAAAACATTGTTATTAATCAAAGTCAACAGAAAACCCATATAACACAAACACACGAACAAACTAATTTATAATTACTTTACACCAACTCGAACAAAGATCACTTATCTGACATTTAAGCTAGATCTTTGTTTCAATGGCTACTTGATTTCTTTAGATTACTAGTACAAATATTCTGATACTTATTTTATAAAATTGCAAAAAATTTACAGACTTAACTAAAATATGTTTATTGTGTATGGTATTTTTTATAAAGGCAATTCAGGGGCTATTTAGGAGTGGCATGGCCTACTTGATTCTATCTATTTTTTGGGCGGTTCAAGAGAATACAGCTGAAAATGTTAACTTTACACCACTTTTTCCTTGATATTTCGAAAGAGCAATGTTTTGCCATCAACTTTCATTCAAAACCTTTTTTGTATTTTCAAAAATAAAAAAGTTACAAAGCCTCGAAGTTTTCCCCAATTTCATATTTTTCGAAAATATTTCGAAAAGTAGGCTGTGACTCGGAATTTTGTTTTAACCATATTGTAGTGCGTGAAAAATGTGACATTTTTTTATTAAAAACGAATTTCCGATATATTCTATAATAAGAGAGATATTTCAATTTGGCTCTCCGAAATGAGACAGCCTGTATATATGTAAGGCCAAACTTGTAAAATGTGTAAAACAACTTTTTATTTTTATGTAGTTGTACTATGTATGTAGTATATACCGTGCGGACTCGTCAGACTTGCTCCAAGTACGAAATTCGTATTCGGAAAATCGCCCCTCCCTCCCGTTCCCCCATCCTCGAAGTTTATCAGCGACGGGAAATTCTAAAATAAAACGGCGTGGGTATGTGTGACGATTCCCTTTCGACGTCGTTTTTCCCGTAGATTTTCCCCGACGAGGGCGCGAGGGAAAAGTTAGGCAGGTCGGATACGGCCCTTCGGGTATTTCCTCGAGACGACGTCGAGCGACGCGGAAACCTTAATACGTTTCGCGTGTCGCGAAATCGTCCTCGTATTTTCGTTTCTTTTCCCTCCCGGAAAAAGGGGGTAAAGGGACAAAGAGGAAATCTTGAATTAGTTATTATGCAGATAATATTCTTTTACGTGTTAGTACCTATGTAATTGGGAAATTATCGTCGAAGTAATGGAAATTTCTTTTCCAAATAAAAATAGATAAAACCAAATCTAATTATGATAATAATCATAATACTGTATACCGTGTGTCCCAGATCGAGTGGAATTGCATGGTTAACTTTCGTCTTATTGACGATGGAGTTTTGGGTAAATGGAATATGTTTTGCAGCTTTATATGCTGATTTAAAATCTGTTTGGAAAAGTTCAAACTGTCAAACTCGTCAGAAGTTATTCAAAAAAAAAAAAAAAACAGAAAACTCTCGTTTTCTGGTATATCAAATATTTTCGTAAGTATAAGAGATACGAAACAAAGTTTTATATGGAACTCACTGTTGTGCTTAATTAGAAAACTACTTTCACTATTCGCAGAAGCGCGCTTCGCGGTCATATCGCTCATCAGTGCGACTGTGTGAAGCTCTATATAAGCCCGGGTGTTAGATGTTCGTACATATGAGAGTTCAATTACCAAATTCAGCCATAATGTACTAATTGCGCATTTTTGCAGCTATTTTTGATTCTACAGAAGTAGACAATTTGTTTTGCCACAAACTCCTGTAGTAGCTAACACCCGGGCTTATATAGAGCTCCTATAGAAGTGAAAACTACTTCACACAGTCGCACTGATGATCGGTATGACCGCGAAACGCGTGTCTGCGAATAGTGAAAGTAGTTTTCTAATTAAGCACAATTTTCCCACGGCGGGCTAGCCGAGTGCGCGATTGTAGCTACTACAGGAGCTTGTGGCAAAACAAATTGTCTGCTTCTATAGAATCAAAAATAGCTGCAAAAATGCGCAATTAGTACATTATGGCCGAATTTCGTAATTGAACTCTCATATGTACGAACATCTAAGAACTCATTGTTCTCGATGGGACCAATTCAAGGTGGCTGCTTTTAAAGTACTCGTATCAACTTCGTTAAGTTAAATGACCGCCATATTGAATGTTTAGATTATTAGATAGAATTTTTATTTTCTTTTCAACGATGTAGGATAACGTATGATTGAAATGAAAGAATACCGGTAAAATTAACTTATTGTATAATACATTTTAATCGAGTAGGCTTACGTAAATTCAGATTTCTTGATAATTCTTTCACTTGCAGAGTGCTCCTCGACATTTATCGATTTCTTCTTCAAATATGCTCTCGTCCTTCCCTACGTATCCTTTAGGCATCCTTTCTTTATTATTTCTATCTGTCTCTATTGCGGTGTTCTATTACCGCCCTTGCATTGACGACCACACCAATCAATTTCTCTTCGAGCTGTCTCTTCCTGGCCAATACTAAAGCTGCCGTTCCGCGTATTGCTCCCCTCAAATTGTTATGTAACTACTCTGTATCTTATATACAGAATTTTTCACAACTGACCCCTCAAATGTGTTTATAAGATTATATGGGGTATTCTAAAAGTAAGTTGATGAATGTCAAACTGTCAAGAATAAATAAAAGTATTGTTTCGGAACCGCCGAATACCGTGTCGTGTGATACGTAAGTGAACGTCGTTGAAGTCGGCGTTAGATACATACCTACGAGCTCGCCGTGAAAATAGCAAACACGTCCTAACCGAATATCCGCTTGACCGTGCTTAAAACATTGGCCCAATTTTACTAGCGTTTAGTCTAAATTTATTTAACATTTGTCTCTATTTTTCCATCGCATGTCCGAATTTCTTTCCGGTAGTGTCGCACACACACACACACACGTCAAAGGGGGCGAGACAAATAAAACAAAACACGATCCACTTGACCTTGCTCGACATATGGCCCGAATTTAGCTGGCGTATGCGTTTCTACGCCCAAAGTACATATAAACATCCTAGTTGACCCCATACTAGTTCTCGAAATGTTCCTTTATATCAAAAAAAAAAAAAAAAAAAGAAAAAATTAATTACGGCTGTTCTGTGATAGCAAGAAAATATTTTCTCTTACAAATTTTGTTTAATCCTGTTCGAACTTCGGTCCGTTTTAATTTGATACCTAAGCTCTCGAAACGTACGACATTCTCGATTGTTTTCTGCCTTCGTAAATTCCTCTCGCCTTCTATACTCTCTCCCGATTACTTATTTAATTGAAAACATAACGAAACTCCTCACCACACAATTGTTTCATAATAAAATCGGTGACACGTGTTTCGCTAGCTCGAGGCAAGCATCTTCAACAACCGTATAAACCGGTCCACTTCGGTTTATACGGTTATTGAAGATGCTTGCCTCGAGCTAGCGAAACACGTGTCACCGATTTTATTATGAAACAATTGTGTGTTGAGGAGTTTACCGATGTGATATTTGTGTCAGAAAACATAACGGATAAAAGTTAATACGTACAAGCGAAAATATGAGGAGTTGATGAACCACCGATTTATATTTTCCAGAATTTCGCCCCCCATGAAACAAATGATTTTCCACAAATTCTTTCGTTTTCCCCACATCACGAATCAAATTCCATTCGAGGAAAAACAACACACGCTCGTTCGGCCATTATTTTATTCCCCATACACTTCCCATCGTTCCCCTTCACCCCCTCTTCCCCCCATATTTATGCCAAGTACTTCGAAATAATTGAATGCGCCGGTACCTAACTACAACTACGATATGACGATTTTCCATTAAAATAATTGAATCGCGGATACGAACGAACCGACGAACCAACGAATAGATTGAAGTGCTTCGGGCTTTTTCATGTAGAACAGGGTCGGACAACGTGCGGCGGGAAAAAATGTGGAAAGGGGACGGGAAGGCGCGTTCCGCGCTGCTCGCAGTTTCTCGTTTTGTTTTTGTTTTTGTTTTTGTTTTTGTTAACGTCGGTGTACGCGGAAAATTGATTTTGTTGACGATTTTCTCTAGCTCCCTTGATTTTCTTTTCAAATCGGAATGAAAGCAGTTGTTTAATGGTAAGTAACAGTTGATTGTGATTGCGATTGGCCGTTGTGTATATATTGACGCTAAATCACATCGGTAAACTCCGCACCGCCTCTCTCAATATCTCTTGTGACTAGTAAGTCAGTGCACCCAAAACAAAATTGTTATTTACCCAATTTTTTTTTTGGCAGTGGTTGCAACGATTGTGGTGCATTTACTGGCCAATATATTACATCGGCAAACTCCTAAGTAGCCCTCTCAGCATCTCTCGTGACTAGTAAGTCATTGCACCCCAAACAAAGCTTTTATTTACCCAACTTTCTTTTTGGGCAATGATTACAAGAACTGTGCTGTACTATTACTGACACTATATTACATCGGAAACTCTTCACCACCTGTTCCAACATCTTTTGTCACTAGTAAGTCAGTGCATCCAAAACAAAATTCTTATTTACCCAACTTTCCTTTGGCAGTGGTTGCAACGATTGTGGTGCATTTACTGGACAACATATTACATCGGCAAACTCCTCACTAGCCCTCTCAGCATCTCTCGTGACTAGTAAGTCATTGCACCCCAAACAAAGCTTTTATTTACCCAACTTTTTTTTTGGGCGATGATTACAGGAACTGTGCTGTCCAATTACTGACACTATATTACATTAGCAAACTCTTCACCACTTGTCTCAACATCTTTTGTCACTAGTAAGTCAGTGCATCCAAAACAAAATTCCTATTTACCCAACTTTCCTTTGGCAGTGGTTGCAAGGATTGTGGTGCATTTATTGGACAATATAGTACATCGGCAAACTGCTCACTAGCCCTCTCAGCATCTCTCGTGACTAGTAAGTCATTGCACCCCAAACAAAGCTTTTATTTACCCAACTTTTTTTTGGGCGATGATTACAGGAACTGTGCTGTCCTATTACTGACACTATATTACATCAGCAAACTCTTCACCACTTGTCTTAACATCTTTTGTCACTAGTAAGTCAGTGCATCCAAAACAAAATTCTTATTTACCCAACTTTCCTTTGGCAGTGGTTGCAATGATTGTGGTGCACTTACTGGACAATATATTACATCGGCACACTCCTCACTAGCTCTCTCAGCATATCTCGTGCCTAGTAAGTCATTGCACCCCAAACAAAGCTTTTATTTACTCAACTTTTTTTTTTTTTGGCAGTCATTACAAGAACTGTGCTGTACTATTACTGACACTATATTACATCGGAAAACTCTTCACCACCTGTTTCAACATTTTTTGTCAGTAGTAAGTCAGTGCACCCAAAACAAAATTTTTATTTACACAACTTTTTTGCGGTGATTGTATTGTAGTATTACTGGCACTATATTACACTGGAGAACGCTTCACTACCGCGCAAAACAACATTTGTATTTATCCAATTTCATTTTTGGAAGTGATTGGACGGTGTTGTAGTTACTGGCAGTACACCACATCATACCATAATTATGTAATTAAATTGAACACGTGTTTTGCTAACGGCGAGGCAAGCATCTTTACAACCGTCGAATATTGCTTAAATTCCAACCACGCAAACTCAAGATCCCTGACCCTTACTAGTATGGGGTAGAAAACACTTTGGCTAAGACCCCACACGTCGCGTCGCCATAAATAAAACGTTCACTTGACGTGCGTGTCTGATCTCGGGACATCGTTTCCCGTACTTGGGAAGGGTTTTATCCAGGTTCAAACACGGTTTAAATTTTTGAAAATTTACATATATCGTTATGTGATTAATTTCGGAAGTATTCGTTAATTTTTTTATGTTTAATAAATCGCGAAGAAATGCCTCTCTATTGCACAACTCCCTGAAGAAATTTTGATTTAATTACACAACACCGGAGGAGTAACTTGTATTACCTAATTGTAATAAGTTGAACAGTGCGGAGTTTTGGATAGGTCTGCTATCGTTACTTAGAAGATTTGCATTTTTACCTATGTATGTGTATCACTTCATACGCATCTAGTTCTCGCGGTGAATTAAAATGTTTAATAAATTTTAAAATTTTTGCATTTTTATGTTGTTCCACGTTTTGTGCATCTACTTTGTGACACTCGACGACTTTATTCTACCATAATGGTAATATGCCACGTGCCACTTTAAATCGTAAACGGTAAAACTACAGGGTGTAACGTTTCATCTTCCCCAAGAGATTGAAGAATCAGGACCGGAAATTTAATTTTATTCATTTTATTAAAACTTGACGTGACTTGACGTCTAAGTTTTGAGTTGTTCTAACAATTTTCCAAGTAGCCATGATTAATTTAGAAGCCGTCGTTAATATTTTTCTTTAGCAAAAACGTCGTATGTCCAATCTGCAGAAATTATGCGATATACAAGGATTGCTCCAAAAATATTTTTTATGAATCATTTAAATTACGTTGAAATTTGAATTAAGTGACTTCCGGGTTTGACGGTGGTCGTTTACTAAAAGTTGACATTTAGCCGCTCACGCTGTCTGCTTCTTCAAAAGTCGGACTTTACAGGACTTCTAAATTTTGAGCTTTTCTAACCACTTTCTAAGCAGCTAAGATTAATTTAGAAGCCATCGTTAATATTTTTCCTTAGAAATCGTTTTATATCCAATTTGTAACAATTATGCAATATACGAGGGTTACTCGAAAAATATTTTTAATTTGACGTTTTGCTGCTCGTGCTGTCATCCTTTTTCAGAAGTTCTCTAAAGACGGACTTTAGAGGACGTCTAAATTTTGAGCTTTTCTAACCACTTTCCAAGCAGCTAAGATTAATGTAGAAGCCATCGTTAATATTTTTCCTTAGAAATCGTTTTGTGTCTAATTTGTAATAATTATGCACTATACAAGGGTTACTCGAAAAATATTTTTTAATTTGACGTTTTGCTGCTCATGCTGTCAGTCTTTTTCAGAAGTTCTCTAAAAACAGAGTGCCAAGCAGTTATCCTTAATTTACAAGCCATGGTTCATATTTTTCATTAGAAATCGTTGTATGTCCAATTTTTAGAAATTATGCAATATACATGGATTGCTCGAAAAATATTTTTTATGCATCATTTAAATTACGCTGAAATTTTAATTAAGTGGCTTCCGGGTTTGACGGTGGTCAAAATTACTAAAATTTCGCATTTTTTCGTATTTTGGGATGCGCATTGTATGATATTCATCGCCTACATTGAAAAAAGGAGAAATCATCGATAGCAATTATTACATAGCATTATCGAATCTTGTTAGAATGGGTTTAATCTTTAAATCGAAGAACGAAGGCGCGACGAAAAAAGTAAAAATAGTAGAAATCAAATATTAAGAGGGTAGGTAATTTAATTAAATAACTGAGAAAAGTAGTCATTCGGATTGGAGAAAAAATGGTGATATTGTTTGGAACTAAGACATTGTAAATGGCCAAGTATTCTACTCGGAGATACAAGGGTTTGTCATAATTAATGCGTCAAATTAACTTTCAAGATTATATGAGGTGAAAGTCAAGTAAGTAAGTAAAAAAACAATTAGAAAAATAAAATTCTTGCTTTATAAGTACACTCCGTTAGATACCGGCATGCGCTCCAGCTGTGATAGTAAAGACAATACGTCCTGTCAAAAGAAAATCTTCATCCTGCTCGATATATTGCCCAGATTTGACTAACGTTTATATGTCTTTTCCCAAAATTACAAACATTCGCCTTCATTTCTCAATCACATCTTCAAAGAGTGTCGACAGATCTGATTTACGGCCCGTATGGTGAAACGAATACAAACAACTTGACTTTGCTCCAAACATGACCCGAATTTTACTAGCGTTTAGGTCTCTACGTATAAAAAATAAACAGCCTGCTTTTTCGCATACTGTCAGTTGCTCTCTAAATGTTCCTTATTGAACTTGAAAACCTAAAAATTAATTGCGGCTTTCCTGTGATAGTAGGAAAATTCATTGGACTTCAACGGCCGTGCGAAAGCCGACACTCAACGACGTTACATTTTGTTATGATTTTGTTTATGTCTTCCATTTCTTAAGGGTGTTCGGTCCTTTTTTTTCAAGATCGGTTAAACTTAATTTCTTTTTATTGGTTCCAAAACTATTTTGAAAATCGTATGTCTGACCTTTAAAACTAGTGTGTGTAACGGTAAAACACTAGTTTTTTTACAATCTTAAGAGCTTCTACAGCTTTAATTCTTTCTTCAATCATAAGTGAAGAACCGGTAAGTTTACGGGCTCGAAATTTTGTATACCGTACATTCGTTACGATAGCTACGTCCTATCGGGGAGCTTTTGTAAATTCCTTCGTTATCGTTGCTGTTGTGAAGTCCAAAAATGATGGTAAGCCCATGGTCATTTTTCTATTCCGCAATTGAGGTTAAATTCAACAACAAATGAAGTTTGGGGACCATCGTCACACATACGACCTTATCCGGAAAAAATAATAATTTCGTTATACCGTGCGATCGAAAAGATTGGTGATGCAAAAACTACCTGTATCCAAGTTCTCCTCGTATCGATCGATGTTCTTTTATTCTCTCTATGTGTGACTCTTAGATTAGATCGAAGATGCTGAAATCTGTAGTTTATATGTACATGTCAGTTGCTTGCATGTTTGTGTTCTAGTTTAGAAAAAAAAAACTACAATAATATCGAATTGTATTTAGAAGTTTAGACTTCACACTTCGTATTCGTAGCGAGGAGGGACATGGATACGACTCGACTTACCTTTCGGAAATGCGTTTGAAACGGTACTGATTCGGCAACGCCTCTGACGGGTCCGCAGCCGCGTGTGTCGAAAATTCTTCAGTTACTCTTTCTTTGACCTCAAAGCATGAGGGTAAGCGGTATTCTAAATGGAAAATATATTCTTGTATCGTATATATTAATTAAAAGAAAAATGAGAAAAACTCGGTGTTCGTTGTGATCCGTGCACGTCAATGTTATAATTTCGACGACGATACGGCCGAAGGCGAGGGTTGTCGTACGTAATGTGCAATAAGGGGTAAAGGTAACTGTACGTATTTTTCTAGGGGAAGAGGATGGCCGAAACGCGCGCGATGAATGCGACGCCTAGGCCGTATCGTATTTAAGCCCTGTTAAGCTGTTTCTAGGTAGACGATTTCCCGATTGTAAGGAGATTTCGAGGGCTCAGTAACCACGCGGGATCCGTTCATTTATCGGAGGAAATCGGAAAATCGGAAATCGATGAGAGCGATGATGTTGGTGTTCGGATAGGTTGTTGTTTTGAAATTGCGCGAAATCTCGCTTGAACACTTTAAGTTTGGACGGTTTCCAAAGCGCACAAAGTGCTTGGAGGATTTTGGAGGAAAATCGACTTTGATGATTAGGTCGGGAGGAGAAGACATAAATGGGAGAGAGACACGTCGAATTAAAGACTTTTAGAAGTTGATCGCGAAATGTTGATGATGTGAATGAAATTAGAAAAAGACTTGATTTGAATTGCTGGAATAAAATCGGTGATTGCAGCGAGTTTTGAGATTGCAGTGGACTCCCCTTGAATCCAAAAATCTGGTCAACGCCTTCAAGCTCGTCCAAGAAGTCGAGCCACCCCAGAGAACCGCAGAACCCGGTCAATTCGCCGAAGCTCACCAATTTTATGTCTGGTACCCGGAGTGAGTTTGGAGCGGTTGTCGGGGGTTTGGGGTTTCATGATGGATGACACAAGCCCGCGAAATTTGATGTTTTTTCAGTCACAGAAATGACAGGAGGTGTCTCCGGTTGAATCTGACCGCAGAAATTATCTAGCACGTGCTATTTTGGAATAACTTTAGATTAAATGATCAAACGATTGACGCCAATGGTTTATTGCAGGTATGAGCAACCTCCGGCCCGCGGGCCACACGCGGCCCTCGAGTAAGATTTGTCCGGCCCGCTACTGAATTCTTTCGTTGCATATTAGCACGGCCCGTCTAAACTTAATTCATAATGAATCATAAGGATACTACAAAAATGTATATTTTTCAAGATTACTCACAGCATAAAACTTCTACAAAAAAGGTTGCCCATGCCTGGTTTATTGGATACCCCTAATGCGCATGACCAGTAGTATAAATTCAGACTTGCATATCTCAGCTGAAAGGAATCGTACAACGGCGGATTTTAAAGCTGAAAACCAGTACTATGCAATGCCGTTTGAGGAAAAATCAAAAACGAATCCGTCTCCTCACAATAAATTCGGCCGAAATGATTGATGAACGTTTTTTTGACCACGTAACCTAAAGGGCAAAAGGAGAATCGAAGAAGAAGAAGTAGAAGAAGACATAGACCACTTATTGAAGCTTATATTTAGGTACAACAACTAGGCTCGAGCGACCGGCCAAAGTCATAAAGTGTCGCCATCTTATTTATGAAATATGTAATTTTTATTTGCTTTGGATAACAAAATATTTGAAACAGTTAAAAGCATTTTTTTACAATTGAAATATGTAAAAAATCAGATATTAATAAAATAAATAACTTAAAAGGAACGTGCTTCCGTTCCGCCTCCCTTGTACCTACATTCATCCTGTAGGCAACTTCAAGGGAAGTGCCTGGCGGCAAATTCAAATTTCAGCCTTACAATTGCAATGACCGAAAATTAAGGCAAATATGGGTGTTGGACAACCATCCGATTTATTTGTCTATGCACAGAATAGACAAAGAAAAAGAATTAGCATTATAAATGAAAATATTTCTTTCTTGAAACGTAGGTTATAGGATTTAATATCAAAATAGACAAAAACAATAAAGAGAAAAATAACGAAAAAAATACAATTTATTTGCACGAATGCGGGCTAGGAGGAAACAACGTTCGTCGAGCTCCGCTAGTTTTCACTATAAGTTCTGAAGTATTGCCAACCTATAAGTTATACAACCAATTCGACAAGAATCACGTGACTTCCAAACAATCTCCAATTCATGGTATAACATGCGCAAAGAAATTACTAAACTAATCGAGAAAATCGCCAGGATACAATGCCTTCATCATCGTCTCTCTCATCCGATCGACCATTCCGTGCGATTCAACCGGAAACGTCTCGTCCCCTCGGATTCCCGGCCTATTTTTAAACCGGCGCGTCGCGTCGGAGGATCGCGCGCAATCGAAGCGGCCCTCGAGATCTTCGAGAGTATCACCCGTTTTGTATGTATAACCGAAGCACATACACACATACACACACACAATAACCGTTATTGTACCGATTTTCACGTGTTTATAATGCAGTCTTCTTAAGTAAATGTGTCTATAACAAAAATTTTTTTAGGTGTGTAGTACGTTTCTTACCATCGATTGTTGTTTGTTTTTCGACTTAAATATGCAATTTTGGATTCGACGCTTTCGTTCGTTACTTGTTCTTTTTCCCCTTATACTTACTCTATGATGACGTATGAGTTAATTAAAAGTAATATATGTAAAATTGTAGATTTTATAAGTTGTATAATAAAAATCTTTACAAAAAATGCCTGAAATCGGCGTGTAATTTATTAGGTGCACCCTTCTCACCGTTCCCGCTACATACCTCGTGTTCCTAAAATTAAAAACACGTCTAAAACACGCGAAA
Organism: Chrysina gloriosa; assembly: GCA_038088585.1. NCBI lineage: Eukaryota > Metazoa > Arthropoda > Insecta > Coleoptera > Scarabaeidae > Chrysina > Chrysina gloriosa. The sequence continues at coordinate 104,732,872 of CM076087.1, forward strand.
AGAATTTATAAGACTCTTGAAGATGACAAAAGACGGAAACACGGCGCACAGGAAGCGAGTGGTTGCCGAATTGCTTCGAAGAGACCTGTTAACGCGCAGAAACCCACGTAAACGGGTTTACTTTTGCAATAAACGATGATAAAAAGACGAAAATTTGATTCGAGCGCTACTGGCTCTTAGGGGACATTTGGGCGTTTCTGCTCTGTCGCGCGCAAGAACCAGTGTGAAGTACGTGACGGTACGTCAAACAGACGGGGCAATCTCATCGCAATTCGAATTCCTCTCCCCGAGCGTGAGATGTCTGGCCTGCAAGTCAGGTTTCTGAGCGAATCTTTCGAAGAACCGGGCGTTGCCGCGGAAGACTAGAACTAACGTCTATCTATCCCTCGAAGTTTAGATGTTAAGTGAGTCAATTTCCACGCGAGGTAGGCCACTATTTCCTAGCCAGGCGAATTCCTCGTACGATAAGACCGAAAGTCGCGGGGTAAAGAATAGTAAAATAGCCCTGATGAGAAAATCGTACTAGTGAAACGAAATACGAAGCACATCGTTTCCAACAGTATGAACAGAATTAGAAATTTAGAAAAACGTCTCGAAAGGCATTTCTATGGAAAATCTCGCATAGTTCGATTGAATACAAAATCGTATATGAGATCAAGTCCTAGATCGATAGGTATCCGATAGATGGCGCAAAAGTCGTCGCTATCAGCGACGGCCATTTATGTATCGAATACCTCACACAGTCCGATAGATGGCGATGGAGGTTGCTTCTAGTAACGTCAGCCATTTTTGTGGAAAACCTTGTACAGTTCGGTTGAATCCAAAATCGTATATAAGATCTAGTCCTAGATCGATAGGTATCCGATAGATGGCGCAAAAAGTCGTTGCCATCAAAAAAGCAAATATGACAAATCATAAAACAATTATAGGTAGAATTCAATTTTGTTTCCTTTGATTTCCGGAATGACGACGAAACAGTTGTTTTCCTGCTTGATCAAACGAGGTGAGTAAACTAACTTTTCCATCCTCGTTCACAAGGAAACCTTTCTCTTAAAGTTTATTTTGTTTTTTTCAGAGAAACCCGGATACCAAGGAGCCTCGTTTCAGAATCCGTAAATGCTTAAAAGTTGATGTCCAAACCTGGAATTATCGTCATTGAAGATGGTGTTAACCTCACCTTGAGAATGTGAATATTTCATTATATTTCTGAAAAACGTTTTAGATGGATGAAGCCAATTGGATCGTGCCGTTACGGAAACGATGAAAGTCGACCCATTTTTATCCTTACGATCTCTTGAGCTATTTAAAGGTTTGCTCTCAACCGCAATGGTTTGATTTAGCAATTATTATTTCCAAATTGTTGATCTATTGTTTTCAAGAGGTTATCGATTTATGGGATGAGACAAGCTTGCAGGGGGAGGCCCGGTACTAATCGCAAACAACGCCGGATGATCAGAACGTGGGGAAGGACATGAAGGGCTCCGTTTTCGCGTCTCAAACACTCAAACGAACCTTCAAAGTCCCGTAGGAATCAAGATAGAGGTAGCGATTTGTAGTCATTTTTCGCGGTTTCTAGCGATTTTCTCGGGAACCCTTAAATTGTACTACAAAAAATTCTACGGTGGTAAGATCGCTTCACAAAGACGCGTCTATTGACATAAGAACTAACCTTCTAAGTCTGATAGGAATCAAGGTAGAGGTGCAATTTAACGATTTTTAGCAATTGTCCTCGATTTTTTGCGATTTTCTCGGGAATCGTTGGAGTATTTTAAAGAAATCCTACACCGTTGAGTTTGGGTGGTCAAGACGCGTCGATCGACATAAGGATAACATTTCTCAATTCCGATAGGAATCAAGATACAGGTGAAATTTAACGATTTTTAGGAATTCTCCTCGATTTTTTGCGATTTTCTCGGGAATCGTTGGAGTATTTTAAAGAAATCCTACACCATTGAGTTTGGGTAGTCAAGACGCGTCGATCGACATAAGGATAACATTTCTCAATTCCGATAGGAATCAAGATACAGGTGAAATTTAACGATTTTTAGGAATTCTCCTCGATTTTTTGCGATTTTCTCGGGAATCGTTGGAGTATTTTAAAGAAATCCTACACCGTTGAGTTTGGGTGGTCAAGACGCGTCGATCGACATAAGGATAAAATTTCTCAATTCCCATAGGAATCAAGATACAGGTGAAATTTAACGATTTTTAGGAATCCTTCTCGATTTTTTGCGATTTTCTCGGGAATCGTTGGAGTATTTTAAAGAAATCCTACACCGTTGAGTTTGGGTGGTCAAGACGCGTCGATCGACATAAGGATAAAATTTCTCAATTCCGATAGGAATCAAGATACAGGTGAAATTTAACGATTTTCTCGGGAATCGTCGGAGTATTTTAAAGAAATCCTACACCGTTGAGTTTGGGTGGTCAAGACGCGTCGATCGACATAAGGATAAAATTTCTCAATTCCGATAGGAATCAAGATACAGGTAAAATTTAACGATTTTTAGGAATTCTCCTCGATTTTTTGCGATTTTCTCGGGAATCGTTGGAATAATTTACAGAAATCCTACGACGATAGGTTTAAGTCGTCCGGACGCGTCGATTGATATAAGAACGAATCTTCTAAATCGCGTAGGAATCAAGATAGAGGCGTAATTTAGCGATTTTTCGCGGTTTTTTTACGATTTTCTCGGGAATCATTGGAGTAATCTACAGAAATCCTACGGCGGCGAGTTTCTTCATATAATCAGACCAAGTTTAGTTCCTTTTTTCAGCAGCAATAATAAGCTTGATATGTCCTTTTTATCGGTGATTGTTGTGTTCGTTTCACGATTCGGTGGCTACGATTGTCTACGATCCTACGTCATCGCAAATCTTATTCAAACTAGTTCGGTTTTATCTTGAGGGCGAACGTATCTCTTTTTCGGCTAATTTTGCTATTCACTAAACCCTCATGCGAAAAGCAAACTACCTCTCTTCATTGCACTAAATCAATCAGCACAGATCGAGTCGAGGGACCATCGTCTTTATTTATATAGTACTACAAACTCCCGACAATTTCGAATGGATTACGAAGATGATATGGGCTGTTGGATTTTCATCCCTGCATGATTATTTTTTCTGTTATTCATACGTAATTTGGTGGGCATTCCTTAAGGTGAGAAAAGGACTGGTAAAAAGGAAAAGTTCGCAAAAGCAAGAACGAAAGTGATGCTACATTTATTTCGTCCGGCACACTAGACCGAAAGAATGTAGCACCATTCTCATTCTTGATTTTGGGAAAATTTGCTCTTTACCAGTCCTTAAGCCCTCGCCTTAAAGAATGCCTAGCACTCGTTCTTGATTTTGCGCAAATTTTCCGTTTTACCAGTCCTTTTCTCACCTCAGACTGCCTTTTGCAAATAATCATCTTATAGGGCTTCTCTGAGCACAAATACTTCGCACTACGATACCCTTGGAAATTTCTAATTTAAAAAGCTTAAAAACATCGTATCTGTGTCATAATTGATTTTTCCTCGTTTTTCATATACATTTCATTCCATCGCGAGATGTGCTAAACTGATCTAATCTATCTCCATTTTTATTTCTAATTTCGCCGAGAATAAGAAACGATGAAATTAGGAAAACAGTAAACCCGAAACCGATAATAGAAAAGGTTCAAAACAAAGCCATTAAGCTGGTGGACGGACACGTGGTAAGGATGAACTCAGACGGACCGGCAAAGAAAATATTTGATATGGAAAGATATGGATACGGAAAAGGAAGACCTTAGAAGGAGTTGGATGAACCAGATCCGAGGGTATGAAAAAGGAAAAAGGAAACACCCTAAAGGACCTAAAAGAACTAGCCAAAGACGGGATGGGATGGAAGAAACATAAGCAAGGGAAGAACCGGAACCCCAATCCGACCACCGAAAGGGGGCAGTAAGAATCTGATAAGGAACAAGAATTTCGATAATTTCTCGTTTATATCGCTTTCCTCAAGTTTCAAAAAGTGATTTTTCGACAAATTCACCCCGTAGATCGCTTTTCTAACCCCCAATTCTACCCGTACTAAAACTAACCCCGATCGTTTTTGTCATTTTGACAGGTTTGGATGACTGTCTCGTCGAACTTCGAAGTACATTATGACCTGACATTTCGGCTGGCTAAATGGATGTGAGTATATGGGGGTTGAGGGTGCCCGGAAAAATACATTTTAATTTTCGAGCCTCCGATGCCGATTGTTTTGTAGATTTCTCCGGTGTTTCTTTTTCTTTCCTTTTCTAGAGCTCGATGCCAGCCTCGATCGTCTGCATCATCGCGACGGAATTCTGCGAGAGATTCTCGTTTTGCGGATTGAGAAGTGAGTAGAGTACCTTTTTTTTGTTTCGGTTTTCCTCGAGTTAAAATCGAAAGATGATGATGTGGTCTCTTCTTAGAAAAAGAAGTTTCTGTCAACGTACGCGCTACGAAATCATTACAATTATTTGTTAGGAATGAATTAAATTATTAATGATTTAAAATGATTTGTGAAAATCAAAATCTTTAACTGCTGTCAACACGCATATATGCGTCCAATGAAAATGGCAAAAGATTTCAGGTGTGAACAATGGACATACGTATGTGTACGGTAGAACCCATCGGTGTTACCTATAGACGCATGTAGGCGTCCGACGAAGCTTATTACTGTGCATTGTGGACGCATATATCCGTTCAACGAAACTTATCGGTGTGAACTATGGACGCATATATCCGTCCAACGAAGTTTATGGATGTGAATTATGGACGTACATATCCGTCCAACGAAGTTTATTGGTGTGAACTATAGACGCATAAAGCTGTCCAATGAAGCTTATCGATGTGAACCATGGACGCATATATCCGTTCAACGAAGTTTATCGGTGTGAACTATGGACACATATATCCGTCCAACGAAGTTTATGGATGTGAATTATGGACGTACATATCCGTCCAACGAAGTTTATTGGTGTGAACTATAGACGCATAAAGCTGTCCAATGAAGCTTATCGATATGAACCATGGACGCATATATCCGTTCAACGAAGTTTATCGGTATGAACTATGGACGCATATGTGTGTCCGGTACGTATATGCTTACTTGACAATTGTTTGTATCGTATACAGTCAATACACGCAACAGCAATAAGTAACAGGTGCTTTTTATAGAGTGTCACAAGTTTAAATCATAATAAAACAAGGAAATATATTTTTAATATCAACGAAACGGGCTTTATCGGAAAGAAAATTTTATGAAATTAATGTTTAACTATGATTTCTGCCATGTGGCTGCCACGGCTGGCGCGTAGGAGGCGCAATCTGGAACACCAATTTTCAACAACTTTTCGCAGCATTTACGGCCGTATTTCGCCGATAACTCTTCGAATGTTCATTTCCAGGTGTTCAATTGTTTGTGGTTTATCGACGTAGACAAGTGACTTAACATAACCCCAAAGAAAATAATCCAATGGGGTTAAATCACAGGACCTTGGTGGCCAATTAATTGGGTCATTACGTGAAATTATTTTCTCATCAAAAGTTTCTTTGAGTAAATCAATTGTAGCGCCCGCTGTGTGGCATGTGGCTCCGTCCTGTTGGAACCACATATCAGCAAGATTAATGCCACGTAATTGAGGTACGAAAAAATTTCGAATCATATTCCTATACCGTTCACAATTGACAGTGACATTCTGACCATCATCGTTTTTGAAGACATATCGGCCAATGACTCCGCCAGCCCATAAAGCGCACCAAACAGTAATTTTCTGTGGATGTCAGCGTGTTTCGACAAAAGCTTGTGGATTCTCCTCACTCCAAATGCGACAATTCTGCTTATTTACGTACCCATTCAACCAGAAATAGGCTTCATCGGAAAATAAAATTTTGAATGGAAATTCAAAATCAATATCAATTTGTGCTTCAGCGGCGCACACGATGGTCGTTTGGCTTTAATTCCTGCACAAGTTGAATCTTGAAAGCTTTTAAGCCAAGATCCTTTCGTAAAATCTTTCCATAAAGTGGAAAGGAGATAACCCCAGTTGCTGAGAACGGCGACGAATTGATTGATTAGGATCATCTTCAATGCTCTCCTGTACAAGGGCTACAGCTTCTTCAGTGCACACTGTTCGGCGTCTCACGGGATGCACATTATCAGTAACAGTAAATGTAGTCCGAAAACGATCTATTGTTCTTCGAATAAGCCGCTCTGAAGGACGATTATATACGCCATAAAATGGAAGAAGTGCACGATGAGTTTGACGAATAGAACAATTATTTTGATTAAAAATTTCGACAATTTGCACGCGTTGCTCTGGTGTAAGTCGATTCATATTGAAATTTCAAATCAAACTAAACAGAAAGCAATTATCAGCTGTCAAATGGGTGCTCAAATATAGCAGTGATGCCAACTCAAAGTTGTGACACTCGATACATAAGATTGGCCTTTCAGGTTAGAGTATTTCGCACAAAAGCAGTGATTTTTTTTTGCAAAAACACTGCTACCTCCTTGCACTCAATATTTAATTTTGTTGTAACGTGTTCATCTGACTTTTGGGATTGATAGCAAAGGAAAGGGGCACTAAATCTATTCGGAGTAAACTTTAATTAAATACAATAATTTTACCTTGAATGGTGTCGGGAAAATACGTGTACGGTGCGAGAGAGATGTTTTTCTAAAGCCGGAAATAATTCCGTGGCGTTCTTATCTTGTACGCGAGGTTGTCGAATTTGTTTAAATCTCTTTTAATAAGATAAATTAATTTGTGAAACCAGGCTCTACTCAACAGTAACATAATGACAGTACAACCAAAATGCACGAAATTCTCAACAAACATGCTGTAAATTTTAATTAAATCTAATAATTTTATCTTGAATGGTGTCTGAGAAATAGCGAGAGACAACGAGATAGCGCTGTCTTTCCTTTTAATAATGTAGACTAATTTGCGAAGTCAAGGTCTAACCAAAAGCAACACAATAACTGTACAACCAAAATGCACCAAATTCTCATTAAACATGCTGCACTCTAGGAACGTCCAATACTTCTTAACTACTTAATACTTTTTAAAATTCGATACACAAGAACTACGGTATTTTCGTCATTGATTACCGTTTTCGTTGACCGAACGATCGGGGTGTGGGTGGGTGTACTAAGAGCGGTTAAAGTGTCCCCTAATTAAGTTAAGAGAAACGACATAATGAATTAATGATTTTAATTTGCGGGGCAGGGCTCTAACCAAAAATTACACAATAACTGTACAACCAAAATGCACCAAATTCTCAACAAGCAACACTGCATTGTAGGAACGTTCAATACTTCTTCAAATTCGATACACGAAAACTGGGTAATTATCGAAGGGATACGAGTAGCTTGTGTAAAATATGGAAGGGATTAAAATTTACGCGATTTTACAGGTCTTGCAACATGTTTATAGAAACGATAACGAAAGTGACCTGGATTAAACAATTGATAGCAGGTCATAAGTTCTCCAAGGACAAAATTTATGCGTTGAACGTAAAAACGTGTTAATTTTCCAACACTATACAGAATTATCTATGAATTTACTGCATGTATAGGTAGACAAAAGATGACAATCTACAGGAGTTTTCTTTCAAGGGAAATATGGAAAATGTTTAAAGATAATTTTTAGAGCGTAACGAAACGGGTTATCTAACCGGTCGTCCCATCCCAGTTTCGAAATATCAAAACTCAATCATCCTCCTCATCAAAATCGCCGAAACCTCTCCAATTTGAAATTACAATATTAACTCTCGCGACTCGTTAAGACAATCTTCCGGGACTTTCGACCGCGATTAAATTCGTAATTAACGGCTCTCGTCCCGTCTCGTTTCGTTTCGTTCCTTCTTTTGGGGGAAGGAACGGCGCGATGGGGCTTAACGAGCGATTATTTTCGCCCGATTTTACGCGCCACCTTCTTCTTCCTGCTTCCAGCTATCTTGTCGTTGTACCTACGAAACGAGCTTCGATTATCGGAGAACAGCGCCACCACCGTCTACCACGTCTTCATTATGATCTGCTACATCCTGCCGATACTCGGAGCCATTTGTGCCGATAGCGTATTGGGGAGGTACAGGTGAGATAACGTCGACGTGACGTCGTATGTGTGCGTTCATGTCTTGGTGAAAATGTTAAATGTTGATGTGTGTACGTGGATGTGGGGTAATGGTGCCTTGATAAGGGGTTGATTTGATGAAGGTGATTGTACGATATGCCCCTATAAGACGCTAGATTCTGCAGAACGAGTGTGTCATCCGCTCTAAAACTTGCTGTGTATTGCAAATTTTGTACGGTTTTCAATTTATTATAGCTTCTGCACAACGACCTTGAACTTATTACAGCTTCTCGAGAACAACCTTTGGTGCAGTATAGGTTGTGTAGCGTGGATTATTTAAACTATTGCAGATCCTGTAGGTACCAGCTCGGATATATTGGTTAGTCCAAGAGACATCCTTCAGTGTATAATATCGATTCTAGATGAAAATCTTCGATGTATTACGAATACTGCAAGTAGAGTTTAGACCTGTTGTACACTTTACATGTCGAGTTTCGATCTGTTCTCGATTCTATAAGATGATTTTCATTCCATTGTAAATTCTGTCATGTCGGCTTTGTTGGGGCCGGTCCAGCTTTAGAATCCTGTTGGGCGGCGAAGCAAAGCTTAACCAAATCTATTTCTATGGACGTAATTCCTCCGATTTTCGATCTCCGCGAACTCGAATGAGACGAAATTATTGCATTTTCGCGCAATCATCACAATTACCTCTTGCCTTGTTCTTGTTTTGTGCATCAATTGGTGACACAAATATCACATCGGTAAACTCTTCACCACACAATTGTTTTATAATAGAATCGGTGACACGTGTTTCGCTAGCTCGAGGCAAGAATCTTCAACAACCGTATAAACCGAAGTGTTGAAGATGATTGCTTCGAGCTAGCGAAACACGTGTCACCGATTTTATTATCAACAATTGCGTGGTGAGGAGTAAAATACGCGAACACGCTCTGCGTAATAAGAGGCGCGAAGACTGGCACTATGGCGTCGTTGTACTTCTTCTTCTTCTTCTTCTTAATCTTTTACCCTTTCTACCTTTCGGTGTAAGGGTTCGGAGCCACCGAGCCGTATATGTACACGCATATACCGTACCGCTCCTGGCCCACCCAGTGGCATTTCCTTCAATTTCGCAGCTTATTAGAGGTCCAGATCCCTTTTTAGGATTTTAAACTGCTACGCTCTGCCGCTACCGGGTCTCGAACGCCGGCCCTTCGCACTGTGAAGCGCGAGCTTTACCACTCAGCCACTGAGGGGCGTCGTTGTACGATACACGAAAAGGTCAGGAGAGGTCCTTGAGTGGGGTGTATTGGTGCACTTGTCCTGGGTGGACGGTATCTGAAAATCATTAACGTTGCAGGGGCGATTGATTACATGGTCTTTTCGCCTCTTTTCGGGCCGGTTCAGCGGCAGAATCCCGATGGGTGGCGAAGCAAAGCTTAAGAGGTAAAGATAAAAAATTAACTGTTAAAAATGATACAAGAAGAACAAACATAAGATGTAAGGGGTGGGAAGAAATCTTTTTGTGCCCATACGCAAGAAAGGGGAAGAATCAGATTTGGATAATTTTAGCGCTGAATGTATGTCTCGTCTGGTACGTTTCTTTTTCTTTTCGCGCATACCGTGATTTCCGTCGTTACAATTGTTGCTTTTATTTAATCTTTGTTCGGAGCCTCGGGAGTCATCTTGCGGTCGATATCCTTACGTTATCGATAACTTATCGATTTTCACGGTAGAGTGAACCTACATGCATGATTAATATCCGTTTTCCGTTTGACGTATCTTCGGGGTTAGGTCAGAAAATCGTAGACTTTGGTAGAGTAAACCCGTTGTTTCGTGAATTTTCTTCGTTTGAATATTTTATTATTTATTTCATTACTTACATATTTCCTTTTTTTTAATTATTCTTCGTTTTGTCAATCTTAATTTATTAAAGACTCGTCAAAGCTATTCGTTAAGTATTTTTTTCTGTTTGGTTTTCCCCTTTTTACTAATTTTAAACCGGGAGATTTGAACCACGTCAGTTTTTCTGCTTATCCGGGGCTACAGAGGGAAGTGTAGAGCGCCCTAAGTTACCGTTTCTTTTTTGGATTTCATTTCCCACTCCCTCGCCGACTAGCTGGCTGGCACCTTGTGAACAAACTTCATTCCTGGGGCGAAATTGGTAGGCTTTTGGGGAGAATCCTGACTTCGAAAGTAGTAAACGAGAGTGCCAATACAGGACGTAACATATATTTAAGTTACACACCATGTTAATCGAAAATCGAATAAGAAAACATGTATAACACTGATGAGAGGGCGCAAGTACACTCCGCGCAATAAATCCGCGAATACTGGCACTACGACATCGTCGTACGTCGGCACAAAGAAGTCAGGACACGTCCTTGAACGAGGTATAATAGAGAGTTCCTACCTTATTCGGAGTCGGAAGTATCACGGGCGAGTGGAGTTAACGACGCAGTGGTGTCTCGATCACTTCGTCACACTTATGCGATTCATGGACTACAAGCGAGAGACAAAGAAGCAGGATGAACAGCGTAGAAGTGAAGGTTCTAAGATGAATAAAAAATAAAACTAAATTGGCTAGGATAAGGAGCGCAGTATACAGGGAGGACAGGAGACAGGGAACACAGGGGAATACGAATCAAAATATTCTCGGATAGTCAATCAGTCCCTAAGGCCCTGAGCAGTTGTACAATTACGTCCAAATTATTATTGGAATGCCGCAACATGCTTAATGGCCTGGCCACTCAGAACCAGATCACCCTGGTCTGGGTGCCAGGACATGAGGGGCACGGGGGAAATGAGATGGCAGACATCTGCGCAAAAAAGGGGCTGAGAGAAACTTTACTGGACCTACCCCACCTTTTGGGTTTAACAAAGGTCTCTTTAAAGGTGAGATAAAGAAATGGACAGCGTCCATTACAATGAAACACTGGAATGAGACCAGCGGGCTGGAACATTCCAAAAAATTTCTGAGCTTCGACGCTAGGAGGGCGGACCTCGCCCTAAAACTGGACAGGCGAAGCTTAAAAACACTGACAGGGGCACTTACAGGCCACTACACCTGTAACAAGCACCTTCACAAAATGGGCTTATCCAACACGGACACTTGCAGATTCTGCGGTGAAGAAGAGGAGTCAATGGAACACTTGATCACTAACTGTGGGGCACTAGGCCACAGGAGATACAGGTTACTACATGCATATACGCTGAGTGAGGAGGACCTATTTACACTCCCATTGAAGGAGCTGATCCTGTTCCTCAGCGTATTAAATAAATAAATAAAACAAATAAGAGGAAGCACAATAGATCAACGTGGTCGCACTGCAAAGGGCCATTTTGGGCCAGACCCCACCTCATTACAATACAATACAATACAATACAATACAGGGAGGAACTCAAGATAGAGTCGATCGAAACAACAACATAGGCAATTAATATGGCTTGGCCATGTTATAAGAATGGGGGAAGAAAGGTTGGCACGAAAAATATACCAATCAAAAGAAATAGGAAAGATGGGAAGAAGAAGACCAAGGAAGACGTGGAAGCAAGAACTACAAAGTGCATACGAGGCAAGGGGAGAGAAATGGAAGGAGATGAGAGGAAGATGGAGGGGGAGACAAATATGGAAGAGGGAGCCAGGAAACTCAACTCCACATAACCCGACACTTCACGGTCGAACGGGTTTCAGGATTAAGTATCGGTGCAGAGGTGTCTTGATCACTTCGTCTTATCGGCTTCTTCGAAGCCGGTCCAGCGGCAGAATCCTGGTAGGCGGCGAAGCAAAGCTTAACATTTCCCACAATTATTGTATTTTGCGTAATTATCACAATTACCTCTTGTCTTACTCGTGGTCTGTGCATCGGAATAAATTTCTTTAAAATAACAGTTTTCAGCTTGGGGATTTACTTAGGATGCCAAACTTTCTTGAGTGTGGGGTATAATGAAGGGTTACCTTATTCTCAGTTAGTAATACAATAGTAGGGCGGTATATGGACCTGCCTCTTCCTCTATCTAGACTTTTTAGTCTTTATTCTCGAGATTTCCAGAGTCGTACACCTGTGGCGTACTTTGGACCTCTATGCGTAAGAATGGCCTTTGTCGTTACCCGAATTTCCAGACTTCTAGCAAGGCTGTAAGTCTTCGGAACGGGGAGCTGCTCATTTTGTGACTGTATTCTGGAGACTGTTCCTTTCTCTAGCTGGGCTTCTCAACCTTTATCCTCGAGGGCCTAAACATGCTTCTGAGGCACATGTTCGACCTCCATTCTTGACCTCTACGTTAGAGCATTTCGTTGTCCGATTTCCCAGACCTCTTACGAAGACTATTGTAAGTGGTCGACAACAAGCACTGCCCATATTATCACTATTTCCTGGAGATTTTTCCTCTCTCTAGCTGGACTTCTTAGCCTTTATCTTCGAGGGTCTAAACATGCCGCTGAGGTATATGTTCAACCTCTATCCTTGACCTCTAGGTTAGAGCATATCGCTGTCCGAATTCCCAGACCTCTTACGAAAACTGTAAGTGGTGGAAAACACGCACTGCCCACATTGTCACTATTTCCTGGTCACTGTTCCCTCCTGTACTTACACCTCTCAGTCTTGATGGTCAAAGACCTCGGCGCTAGTGGTCTACATTCGACCTCTATGCTAAACGATGTTAAAGAACGTCTTCCCTTAAGCTCCCAGACTCCTAGTAAAAGTTGTCGGTTATGAAGGATGAGAACTGTATACATTACAATTGTTCTTTTAGAGCCTGTTCCTCTCTCTAGCTAGGCCTCTCAGCCCTTATGCTCCAGAACTTGGACCTCAGAAACTCAAAAATTCAAAAAGAAATTGTTATTCCGGACTGAAAAGCTATAGTCTAAGTTTAGTTGAAGTCTAAGTGAAGTTTCTCCTTTAAAATGCAAGAATTCATGATGCTTTGTTGCTAGGAATGCAAAATTTTACAAATTTCGAAATATGTTAAATGTTTCAAAGTGAAGTTTGTCTTCTGAAGATCGAAGTTACTCCAGATAAAGAAGGAAGAAAACTTGACATGTCCCAAAGTATTTGCTTCGCCTTATGTTGCACTAGTCGGTCATCTTCAAGCATGGCTAAGTGAGGACGATATGGTTGTTCCAAACTTTTTCTCCGGCTTAAAGCTATTTTCTTACAAGAAAATCGATCAGCATTCGACAATCGTCTCTGCATCATCCACCATATTCATATAGAATTTCTTGATTCGCTTTTATCCGTACACTTACACCATTTCTTTTCTTTTGATTCCAGGACGATATTGTACTTTTCCATTATCTATCTGGTTGGTAACGTGATTATGATGTTCGCAACGATTCCAGCGACCGACTTCTCACCAATGTAAGTAGTTGATTTGTATCCCCAATAAAATTGAAATTGAATTTATAGTCGAAACGGGTATTTCGAGAATTTGTATCGAAAGATGTTACAATTTTCATGATTCCTGAGTTATGTCGTTTTATCACATATGTAATTTCGAGAAAAAAAACATTTTGAATGATCGCGTCTGGAGTGGTGCGAGGCCCAACTTTAGGACCTCGATTATCAGTGATTTTTCCATATTAACGAGGGAAACGGGAAAGAAACCTATTCTAACTAAAATCGAAGTTAAATTTAAAGTCTAAGCGTGTATTTCGAAACGAAGAGGATTTGTATCAGAAAATGTTAAAATTTACAAGACTCTTAAGCTATATCGTGTTGTTATATCATTTCGAGACAAATCCTAACGTTTTGAATTATCGCGTCCGGAGTGATACAAGACTCAACTTTAGGACCTTTATTGTTTATGATTTCCCCATACCGGTGAGGGAAACCGGGAAAAAACTTATCCCAACTTGTTTTTTCGCATTTTATTTCCAGAACGATGACCGTCGTCGGATTAACCCTGATATCTGTCGGTACGGGGGCTCGAAACCTTGCCTGGCCGCCTTCGGGGGCGACCAATTTCGATTACCGCAACAGCGCGAGCAACTGCAGCAATTCTTTTCCCTCTTCTACTTCAGCATCAATTTGGGAGGATTCGTCGGGATGATAATCACGCCGATAATGAGGAAATCCGTAACCTGTTTCGGTGACGATACTTGCTACGCCCTCGGCTTCGGATTTCCCGCTTTACTAATCTTATTATCCATACGTAAGAATTGTTTCCGTTTCCTTTTCCAGTGGAAGAGAGATTATTTTTGTGATTTCCAGTCATCTTCATGATGGGAAAGAATTGGTATAGGATGAAATGCCCCAAAGACAACGTCGTGTTGCAATTCGTCAAGTGCGCCGGGGTAAGTTCCGGATACGAATGCGTTTCTTATTCGGTGACGCTCGTTTGTTCCAGTACGCTTTGTTCAAGGCCGCCCGGAGGAAAGAGAGGCGGGACCATTGGTTGGATCACGCCAAAGAGAAATTCGACTTCAAGCTGGTGGGTGACATGAAGATCGTTTTCGCCGTCCTATTTCTGTACACCCCTTTGCCCCTGTTCTGGTCTTTGTTCGACCAGCAAGGATCGAGATGGACGTTTCAAGTAAATTGTGTTTGGTTTCGATAATTTCTCTGAAAACGATAAGTCCAAACCCCGTCCCGTCGTGACGATCTGATCGTTAAATAATTTCCGAGGGAAAATATCTAACGTCATCTATTACTACATGCAAATGCAACAACTGTCCGTATCAAGCGCGTATTTCGACAACTAAGTTGTCATCATCACTGGGAAGATCTCGTGGGAAAACGGGTATCAACCGTGACATGCTGCGTCCGTTGGAGAAAAGATGTTAGAGCCCACGTAAGTTTGTGTTTTCCCGCTATAATTTTCTTCGTTGAGGATGATACCTTCGTTGTCGAAATCTGGCGTCATAAACGTGAGCTACTTCGACAAGGAATCTAGATGACTCGCTACAAAACGACCGTCACATTACTTCCGTTGCTTAGGTAGCGTGATTTCGTTTTATTGTCCTCATTATTTTGTCACATTTTTATTATTTTTGTTATGTGCTTCGCGTTGTTTGGGGGCGAGGACGGCTTCGGGGGGCAGGGGCTTCGCAAATAACGAAACGATCGATGAAACACGGAGAACGTGGACGATGTGGACGATGATTAACGTTGCAGACTTGATCGCTTTGTCTTATCGGCTTTTTCGAGGCTGGTCCAACGGCAGAATCCCGGTGGAGGGCGAAACAAAGCTTAACCAAACGGTGGACGAAATTACTACTTTCTAGCGCTCGAATAGCTAGATCAGTTAGAACTTTAGCGTAGTCTTGATTGGTAAGACATTTCTGTAGATGACGGCAAATTACAAGCCTGCTCGGTACCAAAAGTATCTAAAAATACTTTTATGTGCCTTTCCAATGATATACTGGCAAATCTGACGTGATAAATGTCAGTTATAATACTTCAACAAGGAATCTAGTCAACTCCATATTTTGTTTTAGAGCATATCTTGTTCTCCAGACGACATGGAGGTGCAGGGTATTCCTCCCCATCCAAGCTCGACCTGGTCGCAGTTGGTCTTTGTTTTCAACTAGAGGTTCGCTGGTTTGATTTATTTAAGGCAATATCGACTACACCGCGGGGAATATTCGTCTATTTTCTCTTTTATAGCCTATGTTGTTCGTCAACGTGGAAGACGTGACCAAATCGAAAGTTGCCGTCAATCACCCACGCGTGTTAGTTTCTTTTTTTATTTCACTCTCCTATCTATACTAAATCGAAGTTTTTCGTTTGTCCGCTTCTGTTTGGCTTCAGTTGATCGTGGTAGTTCTTTGAAACCTTTTTTCCTTAGGGGAAAAAGAGGAGACTTTTCGAATTTCGCTCCATCCTCTGACGCGAGAGATTAGTTTTGTCTTATGACTCTTATGTTACAAATCCACGACGAGTTAAAAATATCGTGAGATTTATATATCATGAGACATTCACCTCACAAAGCGTTTCCACACAAATAAAATCATATCGCATCGGGCGACGGAGCAATGTAAAAGGGTCTGACGGTGAACCGGCCATCTCTCCCTACTCTCGCGTAATGTGAACTTGTGAGACATAGTTATCAATTTTTGCTGTTTCCACGGAGCATATTCGTTCCGCTAGGTGCCTGATGAAATTGACATTTTATTGTGGAGTTAGGTTCGTTTTTAACATATTAAAAAATGGAAGTGATCACAAAAAGGTACAGAAGAAAAGTTACAGCCTGCTACCTTATGTCACATAACATTGTTTAAAAATATAATAGATACACTCGCCTCTTGTCTATAAACAAAGAAGTTGAGTTAGGTACCAATATTTCTCATGAGATTCGAGTGAACTCATGTGCAATACGTGATTCAATTATTTCACGAAACATGGCTCCTATATCGCGTGTACAGGGTGATAAAAACTTGTGGAACAAAAATCTCGTGAGACAATCTTTCATGAGATTTTTAGCGTATTTCACGTATCGCGCAGCCGTTTCCATTACGATGTTTTTCATAGGCGAGATTTTTCTATCATGAAACAAAAATCTCAGGAAAATATCTTATCGTGAATTTGTACCTTTACACAATTACGCTTAACATAACGAACTCGGCATTTCGCTATTTCATCATCCTAAACGCGATATTCGACTCGCGACTCGTTCAGTCGAACCCTTTTCGATTCGATCAGTCTAATAATAAACCGCGACTTTTTCGTGCGATACGTGTGTGATACAGTAGATACTCCCACTTCACTTCCTCAGCGCGCTCGTTCTCAGCCCAATTGCTACAAAAACGACCGTTACATTACTTCAGTTGCTCGGGCAGCTACAAAATAGCCGTGCAATGCCTTGCTAAGCAAGCAAAAATTTGGCGAGACAATTATGCTTTGTTAATCACGGATCGGAACCGTAGACTATATTTTCCTCCTTGCGGTATAACCAGTCCGCCATTAATAAAGCATCTTATTCTACTATCTTGTCCTATCCCAATTCTAACCCCTTACATCCTTTCGGATGCCGGGTATGTTGGGAGTTGAGCTTCTAAGTCGGGATTTGTTCGCATGCTTCCCTCGATGCCGTTCATACAGACGGATCTGACCAGAAATGGTGGCTCCATCTCCCGAACGCCAATACGTAACTCCCTTCCGAAAAGAAATCAATGAAGGTGATCGCAAGGACTGTGGTGTAATTTACTGACACTAGATCACATCGGTGGTGTGGTGAGGAGTTTACCGATGTGATATTGTGTCGAAAAGAAATCGCCAAATCCTTTTCGTTTCCAGGCCTCGAGGATGCACGATAAATTCCTCGGCATCCAAATCCTTCCGGATCAAATGCAAGTCGTCAATCCGGCCCTCGTCCTCATCTTCATCCCCTTCTTCGACCGCATCATCTACCCCTATCTGGGCAAGATGCAGTTCCTCGAGAATCCCCTCCATCGAATGGCCGTCGGAGGTATCATAGCGGGCATGGCCTTCTTATCGGCGGGAATCCTGGAGATGATCCTACAATTGAGTTACCCTCCCTTGCCGGGGCGCCATAAAGCCGCGACCAACTTCATCAACACGTTACCTTGCGAAGTCATCATATACAGTCCGTTCGACCCGGTCCTACAACTCAATTCGAGCGGGAGATACATCTTCAGCGACATCGTGGCGCACGGAAGCACGATGTATAACGTCACGATAGGCACCGATAGCAGATCCTGCGGGAATATCCGCCTGACCAAGGATCTTTACACCTTGAACGTGCTAGCTGTCGAATGTCAGGTTGTAATTCCTAACTTGTCCTGTGTCCCCGTATAGTTTTAATTTCCTCTTTCGTTCCGTAGACGGATACTATCCTCATCGGCGTTAACAAATGGAACGAGATTTCCGATTACATCACGGATCCCGTCGACTATCGGGTGTCCTTAAACGAACGACCGAGGGTCAGGTAGGTTATTCCCCGCAGCAGTACACTTCCGATTTGACGCCAGAATTTGTTTCAGAATAGACTTCATCACCTCGTCCGATATCTTGAAGAACGTCTCGGTGAGTTTGAAGAGCATATCCGGGATGTTGGATACTTACTATTTGGGGAAATTCCGGCGCATCTGTCAGTATCGCAGTACATTGAACTACCGAACGGAGTGTAAGTTAGTACGTCAGATTTTGGCCTTTTTAACTGTTATTTTGTGCAAATTTTGAAGTTAAGAATCAGAAATGCCTTCGAAGAACATACTTACAGTTCCAGATGGAAGACGGATCTTTACATCTGAAACTGGTAGGTTGTACTGTGGTGTATGGTGATACTCAAAAACTGCTTTGTATGCCATTTTTTTTTAAGTGCCTTTGTGTATCAGAAAAGTACAATGATGAAGCTGCTTTCGAGTTTGGACGGTGTCATTATTACTGACTTGATGGTTTAGGGGATGACGCATATATATCAACCCACTGAAACCGACAACGTCCAATAACCGAAGCAATTTTGTTATTGGACGTTTCTTGTACACAAGGGCATGTTATTTTTGTACGGACGTTGACTATACACTTCCCAGAAACGATCAGTAGCTTTGTTTGGGTGGCAGTACAGCCTTGTGTCATCCCACAAACCATCAACTTGCTAAAAATGACACCGTTTAATGTCATAAACAGTTTTGTTATTAGACATTTCTGGTAGACAAGATCATGTTATGTTTGCATGGAAAATTATTGACTATATACGTTGCACAAACGCTCAGATACTTGGTGTGGGTGACAGTGTAGTTCTGCGTCATCCCATAAACCATCAACACATTGAAAGTGACAACGTCCATTCCCAGAAACAGTTTTCTGATTGAACGTTTGTAACATATCAAATGATCATGTTTTGTTTCAGGTACGAATGCATCGTTTCGTCCGACGACAGTTCGATATTGGACAAGAAATTCCTACATTTCGCTTTGGGAGGCGTGTACTCTCTCGTAATGAGAGAGAGAAACGGCAAAATCGAGGTGAGGATGTTTTTGTTTTGTTTTGGCGTTCATTTTAAAAATTGCAATAATTCGTCAGGGCGCTTAGGTAACTTTGAGGGTTCGACGGTTCTTTGGGTTCGAAGGGGAGCTCGGTGAGTTTGTGGGGGCTCGCGGGTAATCTAGCTCTGAAGGGGAGTGTTTGTGCTAATGTGAGCTCGGAGGGATTATCGAATTTTCTGGGTAAGGTTGAAGGGATTAGTGGATTTTCTGGTTGCAATGGGGGATCGGGTGCTTGAGCTAGTTTGGGTGGAATTGACGGATTTTCTTTGTATGAAGAAGGTCCAGGTGTTCAAGCCACTTTGAGGAGATCGGCGAATTTTCTGAGTCCGAAGGGGGTTTGTGTGCTCAGGTGAGTTTGTAGGGATTGGTGAATTTTTTGGGTGCGATGAGGGTTAGGATGCTCGAGTGTGTTTGGCAGGGATTGGCGTGCGTTATCGGTCTGAAGGGGAGTGTTTTTGCTAATGTGAGCTTGACGGGTTTTCTTTATATGAAGAAGGTCCAGGTGTTCGAAGGACTTTGAGGGGATTGGCGGGATTTTTTGAGTCTGAAAGGGGTTTGTGTGCTCAGGCGAGTTTTTAGGGATTGGTGGATTTTTGGTTGAGATTGGGGTCCGGGTACTTAAGTGGGTTTGGGTGGAATTGACGGGTTTTCTTTGCACGAAGAAGGTCCAGGTGCTCGAAGGACTTTGAGGGGATTGGCGGGATTTTCTGAGTTCGAAAGGGGTTTGTGTGCTCTGGTGAGTTTGTAGGGATTGGTGAACTAATTGGGTGCGATGAGGGTTCGGGTGTTCGAGTGTGTTTGGCAGGGATTGACGGGTCTTCTGGCTGCGATCAGAATTCGCATGCTTGGCTAACTTTGAGTACGTTGGTAGGTTTCCTGGGTACGATAGGGGTTCGAGTGAGTTTGAGGGGATCAGTGGGTTGCCTGGATGAGATGGGAAATCACGTGGTTGGGTAAGTTTGAGGAGGTTAGTGGGCTTTGTGGGTGCGATTGGGGTTCGAGTGCTCAAGTGAGTTTGTAGGGATTGGTGTAGCTTTTGGGGGCGATGAGGGTTCGGTTGCTCGAGTGTGTTTGGCGGGGATTGGCGGGTCTACTAGCTGCAATCAGAATTCGCATGCTTGGTTAAGTTTTAATGCGTTGGTGGGTTTTCTGGGTGCGACGGGGGTTCCTTTGAGTTTGGGGGATCGTTGGGCTATCTGGATGCGATGGGAAATCGAGTGTTTGGGTAAGTTTGAGGAGATTAGTGGGTTTTGTGGGGGCGATTGGGGTCCGAATGTTCAAGTAAGTTTGGAAGGAATTGGTTGATTTTGTGGGTGAGATGAGGGTTCAGGTGCTCAAGTGAGTTTTGGAGGGATTAGCGGGTTTTCTGGGCCCGAAGGGGAACAGGGTACTTAGGGTGAGTTTGGGGCGATTGGTGGGTGTTCTGGGTGAAATGGGAACCCGGCCGTTTGGGTGACTTGGGGGAAGAGGGGTTTCTACTTTTGCTATAGTACTTTTGAAATGACTAAACGTTGCTATCCAAATCCTCACTTAAACTTCTTCTAACATTTGCTTAACGAAGTTCCCTTTCTTCATTTGCAATTAGCTTTCCCTATCGTTATTGTAAGTTATTCTTGTACGTCGTTCTTTAGTGAAGATGGCGGTACGGTTGTCGAAATGCGCAGGTATGTAGAACGCGATACGATTTTACCAAAATTTTCTTCTAATTTTTTAAAAATTCATATCGGTCAACTATCAATCAAAGCGTTATATTATTCGATAAATCCGCACTCATAGCGCGAGCGGGCAATGCGCTGTATCTAAGCGTAATTTATTATTAAAAGCGTTATTAATTTTGAAATAACAAATTATTTTACGACACTATCTGGTCGATTATCGCGGCATTATTGCGCAGTTGACTCGCTACATACATACATAAATATGTATGCGTACTGGTATCGGTGTGTACATCGACGTGTAGTACCTATTATTTCCCTGAAGTGTACGATCGGTTACTTATTCGTCCGAAAATTTTTCATTTTCGTCCGTACGTGTGTCGATGTGTGGCACATACACACACATACGTACGAGCAAGACAAGGCGGCGATAAATTTATAATCGTCGACATTCCGATGAAACGAACTAGATTAAATGCAATGCCGAACGATCAGGTACATCCCGTTCTTAATGTAGGTAGAAACGTATTTCGAAAATCTTTCTGAAACTTTTTGTTTTTTTATGGGCTCATTTCGGGCTATCGACGTAGAGCTTAGCAACGACGAACGAGAAACGCCCCATCATCGACATGATTGGAATTTAGTTTAGTTTCATCGTATCTGGTCTTTGGGGTTTAATAAGAATATAACATTTTTTGAGTTCCGTTATTAGTAATTGGTAATAGTTTAGTAATAGCAGCGTAATTTCGGTTGTGAAAGCCTTAGAAGTTATAGTTAATTCTAGTGCGTCAACTTTCTTCATGTTTAGATCAAGTTTGTTGTAGTAGCTGCGTCGAATTCTTTTAAATAATTTTCAGCTGCTCAATCTTTACACGATTTAAGGGGTAAAACAGCATGCAAACCGCAGCATGCAACGCGCAATATGCAACATGTAACATACAAAATGCAACATACCAGATGCAACATGCAAGATGCAAGATGCAAGATGCAATGTGCAACATGCAATATGCAAGATGCAACATGCAACATGCAACGTGCAACATGCAACTCCCAACATCGCCTCTTGGGCCCATCACAGATATTCAAATCATAATTTTATTTTCTCCTGCTCGTATAAGAAATTTTCGTTTCCACTGAACTTACTCTTACAAACGGAGAATAGCGAGTCGGGTGTACCGTAAGGACCATCACTGAGACCATTGTTGTTTGTAGTTTGCTATCGCATTAATTCCGCGTCATTTCTTCAATGGATAGGAACTTTTAGTCGGCATCGCGTTTATTTATAAGCAGATCCTATTGTGAAGTAGTGAGTCGAGTGTGCCGCAAGGATCAGGGCTAGAACCATTACCGTTTATTCTTTTTTCTGGATATTTGTATGGAGCGTACTTACTAAAACTTTTTCTCCTAAATCGATATTAATAAGCGCTTTGACCACCTGTCTCTAAAATATGGAGTCGGGTGTACCGCAAGAGTCGTTATTGAGACCGGTATGATTTGTACTTTTTCATTATCGCGTTAGTTGCGTTTTGCTTTTAATGTCGCGTTAATTCTGCGTCGTTTCTTCAACGAATGGAAAATTTTAGTCGGAATCGCGTGTATTTATAGGAAAATCCTGTTGTGAAATAATGAGTCAAATGTCCCGCGATGATTGTGATTAGAACCGTTACTGTTTGTTCCTTTCTCATGGTTCGTGTGGAGCGTATTTCGTACAACCTTTTTTCTGTTCTCGCTTAGCAACGCGTCAAATTGTTTTCGGATTTGTCAGTCCTCAGAATATGATATTATTGAGTGCGTCATCTATCAATATTAGGGGTGTCAGATTCGTCATCTGTCAAACTATGACTTGAATTTGTCAACTGTCAAAATGATTTTCGACACACCAATAATTAGATTATTGTGGTATATCAAAATTCACAGTTAATGTTGGGACTATGGTCTTAAATTGTCATACTGTTTATTTTTGGGCTCTATTTATACCTTGTGGACACCACGCCCACCACCGTGTGAGCATTTTATTACCCTACGGGTGTTAGCTTCTTTTAACTCCAGCCAGAGACGTTTAATGGGAGAAGCAAATGTAACTAGAAATAAAATTATTAATTTTTATAAAAAGCATCGATTAAAAGATAGAAGAACGTCGTAAACATTCAGGCACATACATACAACACTTTGACATTACAACAATTCATAAAAATTACTGGAAATAACCAAGGATACGTCGACATTCAATACAGGTGCCTATAACAGCGATATACCTCGATGAACTGAAGTCAAGTTTTCGTTTCATGGACAACGGAGAAATAAAGCAGTGTAGTCCTGGTTTCCAAAAGAAATAAAAGGTTTGCTTGGTTAACGACGAAGAAGATTGACAAGATAGATAAGCCAACAAATAAGTCAATCGATATATTTGGAATAAAAGGGTTTTAAGAAGAAGTACCAGTGAATAAAAGAACCTCACCGTACCGGAGAAGATAGAATCTAAGAAGGGGAAGAATCCATAGAAATTAAGGGTGCATCGAGAATAGAAGTTAAGAGAGGAGATATAGGAAGAACCATCATCGAAAAACAAATGACACTCACACACACACACACAACACTAGGTAATTATCTTGATCTTATGTTAAATATTTCTCAAAATTTATAAATATAATTTGATATAATTCATTCTTTTTATGATATCGTTAATTAAGAGCTGGGTCGGTGCAATTTTGTTTAACCTTCCTATACTCACGCATACGGTCTGTGAGACCGACTTATATAGTATAGTATACGTCTTTCATTTTGACGTGAGTATAGGAAGGTTAAGAAGTTTAACTAAATCCTCAGTACAATACACATCAACTTTGGTGTAGTGAGTAGAATTCTTTTCAATAATTTTCAGTTCTTTCACCTTTACACCATCCTACCACCGAACAGCGTGAGCATCATGTGGTTGGTACCCCAATATTTTCTGATATCCGTGGCCGAGATCATGTTCGGAATAGCCGGGCTGGAATTCTCGTTCACTCAAGTAAGTCGACTTTTTCGTTCTCTCATTTACTCATGCGTTTATTTATTTTTTAAATTTTATTTTGGTTTCTTAATCACACATTTTAGGCCCCGAAAAGTATGAAAACGGTGACCGTGGCCGCTTGGTACTTATCAGTGGCGTTCGGTAATCTAATCGTCATTATGGTTACCGAATCGAGCCTTTTCAAAAACCAGGTAAGATTATTTCATTTATTATTTTTCGTCTGATTACCTTCATTATCTTCTTTTACGTTCTGTAATTTTTTCCTCTGTCATTTACGGTGAATGATGGATATAAACGCGCGACGTCCAATTAGAACGATATTTTAGTAGGTTGTTTTGTTAGAAGAATTAAAAAGAAACGACGGACGATTTATTACGATATTTAACATCGTAGTAAAAATGCTACCGGGCTAATTGCCTTGTCACATAAATGTTATCTGTAACGATCGTTTCGTAATTTCGTAGTCGGGCAAGGTTAATCCGACTTAATCTTTAATAATATTCTATTAGGGATTAACGATATCCCGGTAATTGGCAATATCGCTAGGGGCCAAAGGTGTTTAGATGAGGGAAATAGGGTCGAGATTAGTCGGTGGATATCTCATCTTTTTTCGTTTAAATCCAATTCTGTGACGTTAAATTTAATACAAATTCTTCGCATTTGTTATAATTTTATCAATTTTTAATTTCCTTTTCCTTACACTCAACAATATCGAAGAACGAAAACTTAATAGAAAGAAGGTAACATTTTCAATATTCAAGACGTAGCGAATTACCGCGACGGAAGATCTGATTCTTCAAGTCTGACAAAGCAAATGAATAACGCAAATCATAATATTCGATTGGAACGTGTGAAACTAACGAAACATATTTGAGACTCTCCTGAATGTTCGTACTATGCAAAAGTCTCTCTTGCTCAATGTTACACTGCAACGTAAACTCCGGTGTATCCCTGAAGATGTCACTTCCTATAATAATAACGACGAAGTAATTTTTTTGCAGTCAACAGATTGCAAGTATCAAATATTGTTATGTTTTCTGTTCTTTCTGTTCTCTTCGCGTAATTTCTATCGTTTTATTTAATATTTGATCGTGGCCTTGAGAGTCATCTTACGGTCGATATACATATATGTATATACATATACAGGGTTGGCTTTTGGCAATGCAATATAGGAACAATGAATTGCAACGCCGCTAATTACAATAATATAACCTCTCTTTAATAGCAAACTTACAACATAGGACATTTTCGATCTGTTAGCTTTCGGAATATATTTTCAGACTTTTCGATCTTTAAATCATGACAGTTTTTATTCGTCAACTATCAAAATCCGATATTTAAGACTCGCCCCTCGTTAAAATATAACATTTACGTTTGGTCACCTCTCAAAGTCGATTTCGATCCGTCAGTTGCAAGAATATGATAGTTCTCGCTTGAAAACTGTCAAATAGTTTTCGTACTTTGTCAGTCCTGAAAATATGACATTCTAAGTGCGCTATCTATCAAAATTAAGAATGTCAGAATTGTCACCTCTCAAAATATGACACTCTTGATAATTGCGCCCAGTTAACTGCCAAAAATATCATATGTTCGAGTCGCTAACTATCAAAATTCGATATTTCAGACTTGACGCTCGTTAAAATATAATATTTTCAATTAGCTAGGTCTCAAAATATGATATTTTCGTGCCGTCATTTGCATAAGTATGACAGTTCTTGCTTGGCAGCTGTCAAATAGTTTTCGTATTTGTCAGTCTTCAAAATATGACATTCTCCGTGCATCATCTATTAAAATCTGGGACTAGTCACCTATCAAAATATAACATTTTCGATATATTTGCCCAGTTAACTGTCCAAATATGATATTTTTGACTTGATTAAATTCGACACTTTCTATTCGTTAACTGCTATAATTTAACATTTATTTAACAGTAAACTTATAATAAATGACACTTTTGACCTGCTAAGTATTACATCATATTTCAGACTGGTCGATCGTTAAAATATAACACTTTCTATTGGCTAACTCTCCAAATATGCTAATTTCGATCCATCAGTTGCAAGAATATGACAGTTCTCGCTTGGCAAATAGTTTTTGGATATGTCAGTCGTCAAAATATGACATTCTGAGTGCGTTGTCTATCGAAATCAGGGGTACCAAACTTGTCACCTATCAAAATATGACATTTTCGCCCAGTTAACTCTTCAAATATGATATTTTACACTAGTTACGTGTTCAATTTGACGGTAAACTTACAATGCGTGACATTTTCGACCTGGTAACTATCGGAACAAATTTCAAACTTGTCAATCGTTCAAGCATGACGTCTTCGATTCGTTAACTGTCAAAACATAATATGTATGTTTGAGTGGTTAACTATCAAAATCTGATGTTTTAGACTCGTCCCTCATTAAAATATAACGTGTTCGATTTACCAACTCTCAAAATATGATATTTTTGATTCGTCAGTTGCAGGAATGTGTCAATTTTCGCTTGGCAACTGTCAAATAGTTTGCGTACTTTGTCAGTTCTCAAAATGTAACATTCGAAGTGCGTCATCTCCCAAAATCTGAGGTATCAGACTTGTTACCTGTCAAAATATGATATTCTTAATAATTTTGACCAATCAACTGCCAAAAATATCATATGTTCGAGTCGTTAACTATCAAAATTCGATATTTCGGACTTATTCCTCGTTCAAATACAATATTTTAGATTTTCCAACTCCCAAAATATGATATTTTCGACCCATCATTTGGAGGAATATTTCAGTTCTCGTTTGGCAATTGTCAAATAGTTTTAGGATTTGTCAGTTGTCAAGATATGACATTGTCAAAGCGCCATCTCTTAAAATCAGGCTTGTTAGGGCTATCACCTGTCAAAATATGACATTTTCGATATTCTTGCCCAATTAACTGTCCTAATATGATATTTGGGACTTGATACGTGTTAAATTTGAGACTTAAAATTGGTTAATTAGTAAAATATAAGACCGTTTTAACAGTAAACTTGCAATAAATGACACTTTTAACTTGTTGGCTCTATCGGAATATATTTGTCGATAGTTAGAGCATGACGTCCTCGTTTCCCCAACTGACAAAATATGATATGTTCGAGCGGTCAACTATCAAAATCTAATATTTCTGACTTGTGCCTCGTTAAATTACCTATAACACTTTCGATTTGTCAAATATGATAGTTTCGATCCGTCAGTTGCAAGAATATGACAGTTCTCGCTTTGCAAGTTTCAAAATGGTTTTCGAAATGGTCAGTTTTTAAAATAAGCGTATTATCAGTGCGTCATCTATCAAAATCAGGGGTGTTAGACTTTCTATCCGTCAAAATATAACATTTTTATTTGCCAAGTGTCAAAATATAACATTTGTTGATTTGTCCATTGTCAAAATATGACAGTTTGGTTGGTCAACTGTCAAACTATGACGATTTTGATTTATCAATTGTCAAAATATGACATTTTATTTGCCAACTGGCAAAATATAACATTGGTTGATTTGTCAATTGTCAAAATATGACAGTTTTGATTTGTCAACTGTCAAAGTACGACGATTTTGATTTACCAATTGTCAAAATATGACATTTTTCATTTGATAATAATTAGATTATATTATCTCCCTTAACGTCTACGGTATCAAAATTTGATACTTCACACTTGTGACGCTTTCGATCAAAAGTGTCAAAATAGATTTTCGTTATGCAAACTATATAAATGTATCTTGCGGGCGAAAGATTTCATTCATCGAAGAATATTTATTTTTTTGGTCAAAAATTACAAATTTTTAGCCTTTGCAAGTACATACATATGTATGTAAATATGTGCGATTCAGCACACACTTGTCTATGCGCAATTATAGCAATCCGTTTGTTCCCGACGACAATAAAAATTATGTATTTATGTACAATCAATTGTAATCAATTACGGCTCTAATCGTAATCTTACCGATCATTATCTCTGGTATTCGTGTTATTGTTTCGGCGTTGCGATACGACAGCGAGACAAAAGGGAGATCGCGATTATATGAGAATGTAACGACGTTTTTCAGAGCGATATTATTAGATAACGAAAATGCTGCAAGACATGGAATTATTCCGGCGAAAACAAACAGCATCCTGTGGATCAACCATCAAGTGTCATGCCAGATACGCTGGGCCTTGTTTAATTTGGGTTTCATTGTTAGCTAATCAGATTCAAGAATTGTATATTCCTATATATCCCCATACTGCATTATTAACAGAAACGAAGTGCTGAGTTCGCCTTAAGAATGTAGTACGCGGCACTCCGAACCAAGGCACAATCAAAATAGGGCAAATTCCTCGGATAAGTTGGGTTATGTTGGACTATTGAATATCATGTCTGATTTGGACATCGTTATTATCCAATCAGATTTGAGAATTCTATACCCCTTATCTATTCCCACACTGCATTCTTAATGTGAACCAAGTACGGATACTTTCGTGCCATAACTTTGAAAACGATATACTTTCAGGCTTTCGAATTCTTCTTCTTCGGAATTTTAATCGTTGCGGACATGATGCTCTTCATCCAGATGGCGGCGCAGTATAAATTCGTCCAGTTGGAAGCGGACAGTTCGGTTGTCATCCTGGAGGACACCCCTTTGTTGTCGCAGGCGTCGATGTTGCAAGCCAAGCCTTCGTACAAGTAGAAAACCGTGATACAGTAACACCTCTCCAATCTGTATATTTTTCTTTACTTATAGTATATATTACTTCTTTAATATTTATATTCACTTTGATGCGTTTTATTTGGACAAATCGACAATTCGACAATGACGACATTGACACCCCTCCTCGACGACGATGACGGCGAGAAGCTATATCTTTTTCTATGTTTTCTTCTTCGTCTTCTTCTCGTCAATCCTTATGCCTTTCAGCGTCGGATTATGTTTTTCTATGTTTTCTTTTTCTTAATTACAGGTAACGATTAGGAAACGAATGTTATACATATTATTATTATTTTTAGTTGTTTTATCGTTGAAAACACATCAGATAGACACGTACAAGTGCTCGACTTTCGAATTAGTCAATTCGCTATTAAATTGCGCCCGTCTACGACCTTGGACGGTCGTCAATTTTACTGCGTGTTGCATCATGATTTCATGACTACACTCGCTGCAAGCGGGTTTATTTTCTATCAGTTGGTAACACTTGTAAATTTTATGGCGTTAATTTGGGCGTACCGCAAGCATTGCTATTGGAACCATTGCGGTTTATGATAGGAACTTCTTTCGAATCCTGTTGTCGAGGTTACGTCCTCTATGGCGCCAATTTCTTCAACTTCTTTTAGTTTCAACATTCGTGAGGAAACTGTTGGAGGATGGAGAGCGAAACTTTTGGTATCAACTATTGCTGTTACACACGACAGAACTCTAAAAAGAAATCGTAGGGTTCGAGGATACTGTTTATATTTACAATTTTGTTAATTTTACTGTCCGTTCCTAAACATCACATCGGGTCTACCGCAAGGATCGCTACAAAAACCATTGATTTCCTTTTTTTTTCTGGTAATCGAAGCTCGAGGGCACAGATATTTATATCATAATTTTATTTTCTCCTGGACGTATAAGAAATTTTCGTTACCACGGAACTTATTTTTAGTCAATCGGAAAATAGCGAGTCGGGTGTACCGTAAGGACCATCACTGAGGCCGCTGTGGTTTGTACTTCGATATCGCGTTAAATCTGTCTCGTTTCTTCAACGATTTGGGAAAGTTTTGTTACAGTCGCATTTGTTTACACGTAAATCCTATTAAGAAGTAGTGAGTCGAGTGTGCCCCAAGGATCATGGGTAGAACAATTACTGTTTATTTTTGTTTTCTAGGCACTCGTACCAAGCGTACTTAGTATAATTCTTTCTTTTGAGCCAATAAGATAAACGTTTCTACTGGACGATTCCCAAGAATATGAAGTCAGGTGTACCACAAGGACCGTTGTTGGGACCGTTGTGGTTTATATTTCGATATCGCGTTAAATCTGTGTCGTTGAAGATTTCGAAGAAAATAGAAATGGTCGGAAGTACGACTAATTACACATCAAATTTAAGCTCTTTTCCTGCAGATTGCGGTTAAAACAATTTCCGGGGCGAGAGACGTGTTACCAAGAAAATATTCGATGAAAACGTGAAACTTGGTTTTGGACGAAGCGTTGCGTATGCTCCAAGAGCCAAACGAAGCAAATCCCATGGATTTTGACGTCGGAATCGCACTCTACGTCTTCGAAAACGTATATCCACCAAGTTTCGTCTAATTTGGAACATCTTCAATTTTTCGCAAATTTCCAAAGGGAAAATCAAAATGGTCGGAAGTACGACTTATTACACATCAAATTAAAGCTTATTCCGTGCAGATTGCGGTTAAAACAATTTCCGGGACGAGGGACGTGTTACCAAGAAAATATTCGATGAAAACGTGAAACGCGGTTCTGGACGAAGCGCTTCTGCATGCTCCGAGATCCAGACGAAGCAAATCCCATCGATTTCGACGTCGGAATCGCACTCTACGCCTTCGGAAACGTATACGCACCAAGTTTCGTCTAATTTGGAACATCTTCAATTTTTTCCGAATTTCCAAAGGGGTACCCCTTGGAGATTTCGAGGAAAATCAAAATGGTCGGAAGTACGGCTTATTACACATCAAATTGAAGCTCTTTTCGTGCAGATTGCGGTTAAAGCAATTTCCGGGACGAGAGACGTGGTACTAAGAAAATATTCGATGAAAACGTGATACGTGTTTCTGGACGACGCGTTGTGTATGCTACGAGATCCAAACGAAGCAAATCCCATCGATTTTGACGTCGGAATCGCACTCTACGCCTTCGGAAACGTATACGCACCAAGTTTCGTCTAATTTGGAACATCTTCAATTTTTCCGAATTTCCAAAGAATTGGAGATTTCGAAGAAAATCGAAATGGTCGGAAGTACGACTTATTACACATCAAATTGAAGCTTTTTCGTGCAGATTGCGGTTAGAACAATTTCCGGGCCGAGAGACGTGTTACCAGGAAAATATTCGATGAAAACGTGAAACGCGGTTCTGGACGAAGCGCTTCTGCATTCTCCGAGATCCAGACGAAGCAATTTCCATCGATTTCGACGTCGGAATCGCACTCTACGCCTTCGGAAACGTATACGCACCAAGTTTCGTCTAATTTGGAACATCTTCAATTTTTTCCGAATTTCCAAAGAATTGGAGATTTCGAAGAAAATCGAAATGGTCGGAAGTACGACTTATTACACATCAAATTGAAGCTTTTTTCGTGCAGATTGCGGTTAGAACAATTTCCGGGCCGAGAGACGTGTTACCAGGAAAATATTCGATGAAA
The DNA here is from genome assembly GCA_038088585.1 of Chrysina gloriosa. Lineage (NCBI taxonomy): Eukaryota > Metazoa > Arthropoda > Insecta > Coleoptera > Scarabaeidae > Chrysina > Chrysina gloriosa. The sequence continues at coordinate 104,763,912 of CM076087.1, forward strand.
ACGTGAAACGCGGTTCTGGACGAAGCGCTTCTGCATTCTCCGAGATCCAGACGAAGCAATTTCCATCGATTTCGACGTCGGAATCGTACTCCACGCCTTTGGAAACGTATACGCACCAAGTTTCGTCTAATTTGGAACATCTTCAATTTTTCGCGAATTTCCAAAGGGAAAATCAAAATGGTCGGAAGTACGACTTATTACACATCAAATTGAAGCTCTTTTCCTGCAGTTTGCAGTTAAAATAATTTCCGGGACGAGGGACGTGGTACTAAGAAAATATTCGATGAAAACGTGATACGTGTTTCTGGACGACGCGTTGTGTATGCTCCGAGATCCAAACGAAGCAAATCCCATCGAGTTTGACGTCGGAATCGCACTCTACGCCTTCGGAAACGTATACGCACCAAGTTTCGTCTGATTTGGAACATCTTCAATTTTTTCCGAATTTCCAAAGGGGTACCCCTTGGAGATTTCGAAGAAAATCGAAATGGTCGGAAGTACGACTTATTACACATCAAATTAAACCTCTTTTCGTGCAGTTTGCAGTTAAAATAATTTCCGGGACGAGAGACGTATTATTAAGAAAATATTCGATGAAAACGTGAAACGTGGTTTTGGACGAAGCGTTGTGTATGCTCCAAGAGCCAAACGAAGCAAATCCCATCGATTTTGACGTCGGAATCGCACTCTACGCCTTCGAAAACGTATATGCACCAAGTTTCGTTTAATTTAGAACATCTTCCACCACCGGTGCCTAAGATATCGAATCGGGTGTACCGCAAGGGCCGTTATTAAGATCGTTGCGGTTAGTATTTCATTATCACGTTAATTCTGCATAATTTTCAGGTGGGATGATTCATCATTTTAACATCGTTTGAGACCAGATCTGGAAATCGACTTATAAAAGAAAAATAAGGGACTGCTACGCCCGGTAAATGAGGTGATTATCAAGTTTGTGGCGTTTATAATCAAAATTGTTACGTTGAAATTTTTCAGGATGTTTCCATTTCTACCGCAATTTCGGGGCATCGTAATCCACGCCATATTTCATCGCCCGACAGGATCTAAACTTATCAAACTTATCCCCGACGATTTCCACCCCCAAACGGATCATTTTCGTCGAATTAGAACAAACGGACGTCGGATCGCTCATCAACGTCGAAAGTAGCAAAAAAGAAAAGACAACGATAATGAACGATATCAGACGATAATCAATGGCTGATAGGAAAATATTAGGTACACAATAATTACCAAGACTAGTCCGGAGAGGCTCATTCGGTGGGGAATTGCTGAACGTGGTCGTACTGAGACGCCCGAGGTGCTTCTTCCTTGTACTTGTTCTTTTGGGGGAAATTTTCCTGTTGTTATTTCGAGTGCCGAAGGTGGAGAGAAGATAGCGAGATGGGAAAGAAGGAACCGGAAGATAATGGTGAGTTGATTTTTGAATTTTTTAAAATTTTTTTGCACGAGTTACACGTTTCTCGATGGATTCTCGTATGATTCCGAAATATAATTTCTGACGGGTTTGGGGCGCCAGCACCGAATAATTTTTGGGGCTTTAGTGATGATGACTGCCACATAGTGGAAAGATGGAATAGAACGGATTAGGTCAACATGAAAGTGCATTGTTTCTAACTTATCTTATATGATAGTTCTCTACCACAATTAGGTCAATTAAACAAAATTGGTTTGAATGATAGTTATATTTCCAGAACGTTTACAAACGTTTTCGGAACACCTTCTTCAGTGAAAATATAACTGGATAAATGTATGAACAAACATTTGTTTTTTATTCGGGAACTATCAACAAAATAACTAATGACTATGATTTCTTCATATAGAGGATATGTAAACAATTTTTTTATATAAATTATAAATAACTGATTTAATGTGTAAACACATTGCAAACTATGAAAATACCTAGAAAAACCTTATATCAAAAAATCTTTGTCGAAACCTTAACAATTTTGTTTAAGGACTAGGGAAGACCCAAATCAAAAACCCAGCCAAAGGTCTCCTTCTTAAGAAATGTAAATGTCATTTTAACAAGTTGCTGTATACATTACTCAAGTTTTGAACATCGGTTCTGAAATTAATAGTTATAGTGTCTTTCTGTATATTTATCATTTCGTATATTAGTCTTTTTAAATAATTATTCTCTGTTTTTAATATAATTGTGTTTTCAAAATCGAAGTAATGCCCCAGATCTTTGTAATGTTTTGTTACAGCGGTCATTGCACCAAAATCATTATTTAAAGAATACTTATGGTTATACAACCTTTTCTTTAAATATAGTTTTGTCTGACCGATGTAACAACCATCACAGTCGTTACAGTTTATTTCATAAACCACATTACTTTGATTTTGTTTATTTATTTTAGATTTAGTGTTAGTAGCAAGGGATCTGTTACTATAATTTGGAATTAAAGTAATTTTATATTGTTTTTGTCAATTTTTTTTTATTTGTTCGCTTAAACCTTTTTTATAAGGAAATTTATTGTCATTATTTTTAATGCCTCTGTTATATAATTTATTATTTTTTTTTAATTATTTTTATTTGTAAAAACTATTTTAATAACACTAGTTTACAAAATGAAATTGTTTTCATGTACATTTGATAAGAGATAGATTTCCTTATGTAATTTCTTTCGCTGAATTCGAAAATCAAGGTTAAAATTTTTTTATAGAACAGTTTTTGAGATATTGTGATTTTTTCATTTTCTCGACCTCTTTTCACTTGACAAATCATATCTCGAGCTAGAAATGTCCGATTGGGTCGTTCTTGGTACTCAAATGCAAGGTATGAGATGACGAACAAATATGGATAATCGGATCTTTGATTGGTAAAGCGGTTAAAAATATATCGATACAAATAGGGGACATTTTCAAAAAATCATATTTTACAGTGATTCTGTGCCGACAGAAAAGTACAAATCGTTAAAAATACGTCTGGTTTCTGTTCATGTACGTAAAGATGATACTTTTACGAAAGAACTAAGACCAACCAGAAGAAAACCGATCGAAAAATGACAAAGTTATAAGCAATTGAGTGAATAAATCCAAATCCCATATTTTTCGAATATTTTTTTTGACAATTTATTGGGTTTAAACGCTTGCAGTACATTCTTGACATTTTTGTGTGTCAGAAATAGTTGTGGCTCTTGCTTTGTTTTCGGTTGCTTTTGGGATCCGTTTCTCTAGTGAGAAACCATACATAGTCTCCCAACATTGCTTCATCCCAAAATCCTTGATAGCGCCGCTCAATGCTCTTAATTTGTTGGTGAAATCTCTCGCCGTGTTCGTCACTTACGTCACCAAGATTGTCCGGAAAGAAATTCAAATGCGATTGCAAGAAATGTATTTTTAGAGACATATTTACACCTGTAAGAAATAAATAAAATGGTAAAAACAATACAATAGGAAACAACCAGGAATTAAATTAAATAATGGCATTTCGTACCCATCTTGTTGTAGTTCTTCAGCAAATCGGTAATAATTTCCTCGTAGTTAGGGCTTTTATTGTTCCCAAGAAAATTGGTAACAACCCGCTGAAACGAATTCCAGGCCTTGTTTTCAACGGGTGTTAAATATTGTGGAAAATCTGTGCTTTTTACCAATTTCTTTATGTGTGGACCATCGAAGACGCCTTCCTTGATTTTTGCTAAAGAGAGCTTTGGGAGAAGGGTTTTCAAATAGGAAAATGCTTGGCCTTCCTTGTCTAAGGCCTTCACAAAATTTTTAATGAGGCCAAGTTTAATGTGCAACGCTGGAAGGATTATATTTTCTTTTTTGACAAGAGGCACGTATTTAATATTGTCTTTGCCCACTGTGACGGTTTCCCTTTCTGGCCAGTCTTTTCTTCTATAATGATGTTCACGAGCACGACTATCCCAGAGGCAAAGAAAGCAGCAATATTTTGTATATCCACCCTGCATTCCACACAACAGGCCGACGACTTTGAGATCGGAACATATTTTCCAGTTGTCATGCTCATATTGAATGTATTTTAGCAAAGTGGCCATTGTGACGTCTGATTCTTTAGTGTTGATGGCATGAGCGATGGGGAGAGAAGGTTTTTCATTTCCAATATGCAGTAGGACTGCTTTCAAACTCTCCTTACTACCGTCAATGAACAAGCGCCACTCATTTCGATCATAAGGCTCTCTGAGTTGCTCAAACAATGCAGGAATATCGTTGCAGTAGCATATGTCGTTTTCCTTCTTAAAATGTCGTGCGTAAGCTTTATCACGGTTTCTGTAAAATGTTCCATTTACTCCCGGACCCAAACAGTTCCGTTGCTTCAGGCGAGATGCAAGTAACTCCGCTTTTTCCTTTGACAGCTCGAGATCTCTGACCAAATCATTCAGTGCAGGCTGCGTAAAATGTTTTCATTGCGACTCCTGTTGAAATTCATTATCAGTGCTTGTGTCTGTCTGTGGTGATGATTGGAAAAATTCAATCGTTGAATCGGGGCACTTTGGATGAGGAAATTCACTTGAATGTGGAACTGGACGCGAAGCAGATGCTACTGTCGCATAAACCCATTTGGCACTCTTTCCAAAACCAGTGGATTTGCTCAGGCAAAAGTAACAATCAACCGAATGGCAGAGCGGCTCTCTCCATATCATCGGTACACCGAATTTCATATATCGTCTAATTTGGAATACAAATTCATTTTATTATTAATTCAATTGTATATATAAATTTAATCTTACTGTGATGAACCAGAAGCCCACGCGGCAAGAGTTATATGGCACGATAAGCAAACATTATTTGGTGTCCATTGCTCATGAACGGTTGCAGGTGCTATTCCAAAATATTGCAGATAATTCTGTTGTAATGAATCGGTGAATCTACGTCTATTTGGTTGGGGGACAAAATTGCCACACACGTAACAGAAATTATTTGGATCGTTTACGCACTTAAATTCTCGTTTTCTTTTAGGCATCATGTTCCTATACCAAAGACATATAAATATCAAGATATAGCAAGAGTCAGCTGTTTATTGGTACGAATAAGTCAAAATACATAAAAATAACAAATAATAAATTCAATATATTTGCGTGCGAGCAACTGAACTTATAAATTGTCAAAAAAAAAAAATATTCGAAAAATATGGGATTTGGATTTATTCACTCAATTGCTTATAACTTTGTCATTTTTCGATCGGTTTTCTTCTGGTTGGTCTTAGTTCTTTCGTAAAAGTATCATCTTTACGTACATGAACAGAAACCAGACGTTTTTTTAACGATTTGTACTTGTCTGTCGGCACAGAATCACTGTGAAATATGATTTTTTTGAAAATGTCCCCTATTTGCATCGATATATTTTTAACCGCTTTACCAATCAAAGATCCGATTATCCATATTTGTTCGTCATCTCATACCTTGCATTTGTGTACCAAGAACGACCCAATCGGTCATTTCTAGCTCGAGATATGATTTGTCAAGTGAAAAGAGGTCGAAAAAATGAAAAAATCACAATATCTCAAAAACTGTTCCATAAAAAATTTTAACCTTGATTTTCGAATTCAGCGAAAGAAATTACATAAGGAAATCTATCTCTTATCAAATGTACATTTTCAGTGTAAACTAGTGATAATTATTTCTATCTAAGATTTCTTTAACTAGAGTTTAAATTCTTTTCCCTAAACTCCGGAAATAAGCTAATCTAACAGCTTGATCAACTAATCCGTAAACTACATTAATTTTACGCAATTTTGATGTTTCAGAAAAATAATTCGTATTTCTTCCTGTATTTGCAGTCTTTACGCGCCATTTCGTTTTTACAATGCCGTCATTGTGCATGACTGTCACGTTTAGGAAATTTAATGAGCTATTAGAAATCAAAAAAAAAAAAACAAAAGTTTGTTAAACATTTCTCTAGTTCTATTTTCACCGATGAAGGTACTTCGAAAATGTTTGTAAACTTTCGTTTAATTGCCCTGATTGTGATGATAGGAAACTATCATAGAAAATTGTAAAAAGCAAACGTTCTTAATCAAAATGTTGCGCCTTATTAACCACTAACGATGTCTACGTCACTAACTCTGCATTGTACGAAGGCCGCATTGCGTTGTAGAAATTAACAATAATAAAAGTGCGTGGAACGGTAGAAAGTCGGGCGTTTCGATTGATTTATTCGGTGCTGGCGCATTGTACATATTTAAGTAATTTCATCAGATTTGTTCGTGTTCGGTGAGCGCGTGCACAAGTAGTCCAAAACCTGTTATATTTATCGCGGTTAACTGATGTTTATGGCACAAATATCACATCGGTAAACTCCTCACCACACAATTGTTTCATAATAAAATCGGTGACACGCGTTTCGCTAGCTCGGGGCAAGCATCTTCAACAACCGTATAAACCGAAGTGACAAATTTCTAACATTAAAAATTCTACAACATGCATTTTTACTGTGACCATGTGTTTGCATGTACAAATATTTTCCCTCTCAATGACGGCTACGAACGTCTTTCACGCCCGCAAATCCCAGTTGAGTCAAGTGGACGGCCAAGGGAAAGTACCTGCTACCCGAAGTTTGAACGTTAAAGATTTACAAATACATTGTGTGAATTGGTTATTGCCCGAAGAAATTAAATTATAGTTAAAATTCTTTCATTTGATCATAATAATCGGAATAAACTAGATTGAATCGGGACGCGGTGATGTATTTGTAAATCTTTAACGTTCAAACTTCGGGTAGCAGATACTTTCACTTGGCCGTCCACTTGACTCAACTGGGATTTGAGGGGCGAAAGGCGTTCGTAGCCGTCATTGAGAGGGAAAATATTTGTGCATGTAAACACATGGTCACAGTAAAAAGTGGGGTAAAAATGCATGTTGTAGAATTTTTAATGTTAGAAATTGGTCACTTCGGTTTATACGGTTGCTTGATGCTTGCCTCGAGCTAGCGAAACATGTGTCACCGATTTTATTATAAAACAATTGTGTGGTGAGGAGTTTACCGATGTGATATTTGTGTCAGTAAATTACACCACAGTCCTTGCAATCATCTTTATTGATGTTTATGTAAAAAAAAAAATTAGAAAAATACTAGAGAAAGAATGTTAAAGGAATGGAGGCGGCAAAACAATTGGATGTGTTAATGCCAACCAATGCAGAACGAACGATTGCAATAAAAAGCAATCATCCTCATTTTTTTGTTTGATTGTTTTATTTATTTTTGGTGAAAATCTTACGGGTGGACGGTACTTTTTATCCAAGATCGGTTAAACTTAAATTTTTTTATTGCTTCAAAAACTATTTTGAAAATTGTATATCTGACCTTTAAAGGTACTTTGTGTAACGATAAAATACCAGTTTTTTACAACGTCAAGAGCTTCTACAGCTTTAGTTTCTTTTCTTCAATCACAAGTGAAGGACCAGTAAGTTTGCGGGCCCGAAATTTTGCATACCGTGTGTTCGTTACGATAGCTACGTCTTATCGGGGAGCTTTTTCCTAAATTCCTTTGTTATCGTTGTTTTCTTGGAGTTCTAAAACGACGGTAAGCCCATGGCCATTTTTCTATTCCTTAACTGAGGTTAAATTCTACAACAAACGAGGAATTAACAAAAATCTCGCTGATAAGACGTAACTATCGTAACGAACACACGGTACGTAAAATTTCGAGCCCGCAAACTTACCGGTTCTTCACTTATGATTGAAGAAAAAATTAAAGTTGTAGAAGCTCTTAACATTAGTAAAAGAACTAGTATTTTATCGTTACACGCACTACTTTTAATGGTCAGATATACACTTTTCAGAATAGTTTTGGAACCAATAAACCAAATCTAAGTTTAACCGATTTTGAAAGGAAGTACCGAACACCCTTCAAAAGTGATTTTTGGGGTTCGTAACTACCACATAAATTTTCTTTATCATCTATTACAATTGTAAACGAAAGACGATCGTTCATCTTATAAGGAGAAGGTAAGGTAGTCGGATTTTTGTAATTTTTTGTTATTTATGGTACCTGCAGTTTGGACCTTAAATACGAATATTTCGGAGTAGTTCGACGCAACGTTCATAAATTATCGAGATAATCGATGTTGAAGTTTCACCCACCAGTTAAATCCACTAGATATAATACGATTGTCAACTGGACTCGTGCCCTAGTCGATAGCGTTTTGGTACGATATTCACGAGATCGCTGGTTCGGGTCTCGTCACGAGACATTTCTTTTTCTTCCATTCAATACGCATCATGTTTGTTTCATTCTTCTTCTCATATCAAAAATTATGAACAAACGAAATATATGAACTACATGCAGGAACATTCTTCAAGGAAATCATTAAAATGCACAATCGGTTGATAAACAATATTCATTTAGAATGAACTTAACAATAAGGTAATAATAAAAAAATGTCGCTTCCCATGTTTCTATGATAACTATCATTCTGGCTCGTGCCACACTGCGTAAAATGTCGCATACTAGATATAAAATAATAGAAATTTTCATTTCCTACCTGACTCCGTTGGTTTTTTTCTTTTTTTGAAGAAACCTCATTGTTAATTCAAAATGTTCATTTTGATGATGTACTTGAAGAATTTTCCTGCATATAGTTCATATATTTCGTTTGTTCATAATTTTTGATATGAGAAGAAGAATGAAAAAAACATATGGTGCGTTTTGAATGGTAGAAAAAGAAATGTCCCGTGACGAGACTCGAACCAGCGATCTCGTGAGTATCGCTCCAGAACGCTATCGACTAGGCTACGAGTCCAGTTGACAATCGTATTATATCTAGTGGATTTAACTGGTGGGTGAAACTTCAACATCGATTATCTCGGTAATTTATGAACGCTTCGTCGAACTACTCCAAAATATTCTTATTTAAGGTCCAAACTACACGTACCATAAATATCAAAAATTACAAAAATCCGATTACCTAGCCTTCTCCTTGTTGGTCGCGTTTCGTAAGGGTACGAACAGAGCTTAAGTCGGGTCTAAAATTACGGGAGTGCGAGCGAGAAAGAGTAAAGAGCCGTATTTTGACAACGAGGTCGAATAAAGATAGAGCGTGAGGCACGTAAACTGATTTTTATTTCCTTCTTCTTCTTCTTCCGCTTCTTCGGTTCACCTTTTGCCCTGTCAGGGCGTCGGAGTTTCCTCTTCCGTCGTTCCATCCCTTTTCCACATTTCTTCCTGCTGTTGGGGGTCGCTTTTATCTCCGTAATTGTTTTCCCTCTTGGGTTTTTAGAACTCTGCTATTTGTTGCATCCTCGGTCTACCTCTTCGCCCTCTCATTCCCTCTTTTTTGCGGTCACCAGCCTCCGCGGCAATCGGTTACTGTCCATCCTTGTTCCAAACGAGTTCAACATTCAGCATTTCTTTTCGACCTTGTCTTGATTCAATTACAGTCAAATGTCTTAATTTCTTAGCCTATCCGATCGCGCCCTTTCTGTTATTTTTTTTTTTCAGTTGTTGTATTTTTTTCCAAGGCACATGATCGGTAAAACGACCAAACAAAAAGCAAAATCGCGTTTAATAATAATTTCCCCTTCCCCAAACAAGTATTGAGTACTTAGAGGCTGTAATTGTGAGGAGTCACCAGCAGCAACAACCTACCTTAAAAAGAAATAATAGAAAGAAAAAAATTGTAGCTCACTTGCTACTCAGTGTTCTTCCAAAAATTTCCTGTCCGCCACTGCCTACCTGCATTCCTCGTCGTACCGCATTTTGAAATTTTCTTCCTTTCTTCCTTTTAAGTCTTCAAATTTACTCCAGATCTCTTCCACATCCTCATCCTGCACACACGTCTAAAATTCATATCTATTTTTCTGTGAAATTCGTTTTCTTCTTTTAGCGTTTCCATGGAGTATCTTAATTGTTATTTCCCTTCTTTCCTCTTCTCTGGGGACGTCTTCTGTATTTAATTTGGCCCTCACTAGCATATGATCTGTATTTACGTCGGCTCCTCTATAGCTTCTTGCATCTAGTATATATTTGATATGTTTAGTTTCAGTAACCGTGTGATTTGTTTGATTTATTACTCGTCCACCAGGTGAAATCCACGTACCTCTGTGAATTTCCTTAAGTTGGGAATGAGCGGTAACTTTTATTAAATGTTTCTCTGTTGCAAACTCGATAGGCTTTTGCACGTTTCCTTTACCCACAAGGTATTTACTGTGCTTTTCTATGATCGATTTATACATATCGTTCTTCCTCCTACTTGGGCATTAAAATCACCTACTACTACTACTAATAATAATAATAAAAATAATAATAAATTTTATTCGATATAATAAAAACATTACACGAAAATCAGAATATAAGAAAGATATATGAATATATATATATATATATATATATAAGATACTTGTTTTATCTTATGAAATAGGTATTGTAATCAAAGCTGGGTTGATGCTAGTAAAAACTGTAATTATATTTACCGATTACAATGGTATATTGGATATTACACTAATTACAATACATAGTTGAGCATTGGTTTATCTGAATCAACAACAAGTACAGCTCGATGATATTATGATTATTACTACCCACTTATAATTATTACTTTAATTAATTACAAAGCTCAGCGACCAGCGCCTTGAGTTTAACACGCCTTTCTTACGTGCTTCCTGCTGTATTACACAGTTACGACTGACGAATGTCACTGTTGTGCGACTCGAGCGTGGCCGAGTGTCGCGCTTTAGTTTTAGCTCGCTTAACCTTCCTATACTCACGTCAAAATGAAAGACGTATACTATACTATATAAATCGGTCTCACAGACCGTATGCGTGAGTAGAGGAAGGTTAAACTTACATATATATACATATACATATATAGAAGACATAGGAAGAACCATCATCGAATAAAAGAAATTACACACACACACACACAACACTATCTTTATTTTGTGTTAAATATTCCTCAAAATTTGTAAATATAATTTGTTATAATTTATGCTTTTTATATTATTAATTAAGAGTTAGGACGTTCATTTTTGGTATTTTCCATTTTCTTTTTCCCCGCAATTTTGCAGAACTCTTGAAATTTTCCGCAAAGTAGTCTAGAACTATTTCATATCTACCAGGAACTCCGAGGAAATATTATATTTTCACAAATTCGGTTGCCAACTTCACGGGACTCTTTAAGTCACTTCTCATTTCCTCATTTCGAATTTTATCAAATTTCGTTCTTCCTACTACTGTTCCTCGTCTATCTCTTTCTTTTTTTCTGTTATGTCCCTTAATATAAATAGTACCTGGTGGACCGAGCCTTGCTCGGAGTTCCCAAAATTTTTTGAATATTTTTGAACCAAATAATAACGCCCTTTATTTTAGTTTTGATATTTAATTTATATTGTATATTTCAAGTATATATAGTAGCATATATATATTAAAAGTTTATAAATGGAAGTATTAAAATTAATATTTACAGTTATATTTAAATACTTAAAAATAAATAAATTCAAGTTCAAAATCTTTCTTAAGAAATACACATTTTAAGTAAACATTTACATACCTTCTTTTTGCAACGCCAACTAATTGTGTATAAACTTTTTACTTCGATTAAAAAACTCAGCTCCGACTACTTTTGTAACTGTAAACAAAGTATGTGAATTTACATGTTGCTGTTAGTTTTCGTAGATATTTTTCTTTTATTAACATACTACTTTCAGCGCCATCTATGGTTTAGTAGTAAAGTTTTAATTACGTATAATTTTGCTTGGCTGCATGATGTTAAAAAGAGTTGCTAACCCACGTTTAGGCCGAAATTGGTGAGAACCCGGACTAAACGGATTGAATCGAGACCGGGACCATGATAAATCGGTTTTTCGTCCCCAAAAACTCGCAGATACTAAATTGTAACAAAATCTTGAGAGTAATTTTCTATAACACATTTTATGTACCGCAAAAATAGGTAAAAGCGGTACAAAGAGATTTTCCTGGGACCGGGACCATGCTAGATCAATTGTATGTTTTCGAAAATCCCCAGATACTAAATTGCATAAAAATTGCTAAAGTCATTTTCGATAACCAATTTCATGTACCGCGATACCAGAAATGTGTGTATACCGGGTCAAAATGGATTTTCCCGGGACCGGGACCATGCTAGATCGATTTCTCGTCCCCGGAACCCTCCAGGTACTAAATTTCATCAAAATTGTTGAGCCGTTTTCGAGAAACCAATTCTATATATATATATATATATATATATATATATATATATAGATATATAGATATATATATATTCCACGCGTTCATGTGATTACACGTACAAAATCTGATGGTCTGATACCACGTTAATATGTATCTGAGGGCTAGTGATCCACTCTAGTTCATATTCCTGATGAAGTTACCAAACGGTGACGAAATATAGAGGTTGAACAAATGAGACTTTTTATTTCACGGACCGACCACCCCAATAGAGTTTTTCGCTCGATTTTATATATTCTACTCTATACAGTACGGTCGAAATACAAGAATTGCTCCTTTAAATATATTAGATATTACCTGTAAGTTTGTCTTCCTTTTCTATATCTCTGTCTCAATCTTTGTTCAATTATCCTCGTATATTTTAGAAATTATACCTGATAGGTATATGGCTCTGTAGTTTTCATAGTTTGTCTCATCCCCCTTCTTGTGAATTGGGATTATCAAGTTTTGTTCCCATTCTCTAGGTATTCTTCTCGTCTATAATGCGTCTTTTGACAAATTGAGTGGCCATTTCCTTCCCTTCTCTTCTATGCATTTCACCATCTCTATCGCCTGCCCTCCTTGTTTTAATGTTTGTTAATATTAATATTTATATTATATATACATATGTATATTGTACTGAGAATTTCTTTAAGAAAATTGCACCCGCCTAGCTCGTAATTAATGATATAAAAAGCATAAATTATAACCAATTATATTCATGAATTTAGACATATTGAACATAAAATCGAAATATTTACCTATTTATTTAGTGTGTGTGAATGTATAAGTGTAATTTCTTTTCCGTTGACGGTTCTTCCCGTATCTCCCCTCTTCACTTCTTTTCTCGACGCAGCTTTATGGATTCTTCCCTTTTATCAATTCTTTCTTCTTCTGTATGATGAGGTTCTTTTTCTTACTAATACTTCTTCTTAAAAGCCCCTTTTTTTAAATATAATTTTAGACTTATTTCTTGACTTTTCTATATTGTTAATTTAATCGTCGCTAACCAAACAAACTTTTATTTCTTCTTCAAACCAGGACTACACTGCTGTCTTTCCCCGTTGTCCCCGAAACGAAACTTTAATTCACCTTGACTTGAGTTCATCCAAATATATTGCTGTCCTTGGTTATTTCCAGTAAATTTATATGAATTCTTCTAATGTGAAATGTTGAACGTAATGTGTTTGAATGTTAACAATATTTTTATTATCCATTAATATATGCTTTTTATAAAATTAATAATTTTATTTCTAGTGACATTTGTTATACTACAATATTAATATTTTTCAAATCTAAAATTCGTATTGTACGTAAAAAGTGTCGTAAAAGACGACGACCATTGCGATTTTATCGACGATTCCAAGTCGTTCGAACCGCCAGAAAAGTAAAAGGTATCTTTGTCCCCCTCCCTTCCCTGTTTGAAACCGGGTCGTTCACTTTTAAACGTAAACATATTTAGACGAAAACAAGGAGGAAAGGTAAAAGGAAATTTCCAAGACTCATTGTGTTTTGATCGCAACTCGAAACCGTGTCGTCGTCGGAGTACGTGTTATTGTTTATTGGATGTAGGCGACGGGAATCACCCGATCTCATCGAGTGCAAACAAAACATTAATATAGCGAAGTATAGGCGAAATCGGCAAACAATTTTTGCAAAAAAAAAAAATCGTACGTATAGAAGTTCCCCGATACAAGGCCGGATCATCGCTTCGAATAATTAATATCTACGCGACCGTTTTTAGGTCCTTATCTCGTCGTCTACATCCGTTTCGATGTAAATCTGTCGAATTAATCGGGCAGAATATATATGGGCCGCGCGAGTTCTCGAGATAAGAACAATGAGAAAGTAATGAGTCCTTCGAGCCGATTATCGATCATAAATAATCTCTAATGATTGTCATATTTCGAAGTGGATGATTCCTCTAAAATCTCTAAATCGATCGAAATTCTCGATTCTATTGCGTTCCTCGAAAAGCATATATCGGAATTCGATAAAGGTGTCGTTCATTGATGTTTATCGTTCGCATCATTTCGAGAAGAATTGACCCTGAAGAAAAGCGGGACTAACGTTGAAGGAAAAGAAGAAGGAAGGATATTAATCCACCTTAGAAAATTGGATGAATAATAGTAGAATACAAAAAAGATGAAGGCCCCGTTTCCATACCACCAATGACGGTACTTAACGAGGCCGTGGTGACCCTTTTAGGATTAGATCAACGATTCGCGTTACGCACACACGCATAATCGCGGCGCTCCCCGTCGCTTCCCATTGAGAGAATATCCCTCTTTGTCGGTGTATATCACCGTTTTCTGTGTATACCATCGTCGTATGTGTACAGCACCGTTTTCTGTGTACACATCCATTGCCCGTGTACACCACCGTTCCCCGTGTACACCACCGTTGTCTGTGTACACCATCGTTGGCTCTGTGTACACCACCGTTGCCCGTGTACACCACCATTCCCCGTGTACACCACCGTTGTCCGTATTTAGTGCGCGAATGATTTATACCAGCCATGGGCAACCTTCTTTGTAGAAGTTTTATGCTGCGAGTAATCTTGAAAAATATACATTTTTGTAGTATCCTTATGATTCATTATGAATTAAGTTTAGACACGGGCCGTGCTAATATGCAGACGAAAGAATTCATTAGCGGGCCGGGCAAATCTTACTCGAGGGCCGCATGTAGCCCGCGGGCCGGAGGTTGCCCATACCTGATTTATACTATCCCACTATTGACTGTAAACAAACCACTCGCTTAATATCTAAGCAGCCACTGTTTTCACAATAACAAACGTCAAATTTTACGAAACTATTAACGACTAGAGTTTGTAAAAAAGGTGGATGACGTGCTATCATTAAGTAGTGTAAATCGGACTGACGCTGTCACTCCTCTGAATTTTGTTATTATTGATCATCGTGTTTTCTTAGGCATTCTTCTCGTCTCTAACACCTCATTTAACCAATTGAGTAGCCATTCCCTTCCCTCTCCTATGTATTTTACCCTCTCTACCGTCTGCCCTGCTTCTTTATTATACAATGATAACTTATCATTGAATAATAAAATTTAGAGGAACGACATCGTCAACCCCATTTACACCACTAAATGATAGCACGTTATCCACCTTTTTAACGAATTCTATTAATGAGACTAAAGTCACTAGATATATAAAGTACCGCAATTTATGAGGCCAATGTGTTAAGAATTGAAAGCCATATTTTTGCCCCAAGATGGCGGCTTTTCTAGTGACCTTTTAGTGCTTTTCAAATGATCATACTGGGGTCCATTGAACATTGCATTGATGTAAAAATTCTAGAACATACCTTAAACATTTTAGATTAAGGACGAATAGTTTATTTGCAAGAAAACAAATGACAAGATGATGAAAAAAAAATCATTAAAAAATGTGGCAAAAGTTACCATTTTTTATTAAAAAAATCGTAACTATGTCAATTTTTAATATTTTTAATTAAAATTTGGAACAAATACTCCTTATATATTATGGTTTTATGAAGAAAATAGCAGTAAAGTGAGTGTTCCAAAAGGGTATTTATTTTTACGTTTGAGGTAGCCTGATTTTGGAGCAAGAAATAATGTGGAATTATGCACAAAATTAAAGTTTATTGAATTTTTTGAAATTCGTGCAAAAACCAAATATTATTGTCAGTCTTATTGTTATTGATATTGTAAATAAAATTTTAATCCATTCCACCGTATTGTATGCACATATGTAGTCGGAGGTTGTTGCAAATGGTTCGTAGACATGAGGTGCAATGTTCTTCTGTTTTTCTTTTATCATTTTTTCTGCTACCTAATTGGCACCTCTCCTTCTTGTTTCTGCCTTCTTCTGAGGTTATTTAACCGAAAAAAATAATTTTTCAACTTAATAATCAACTTGATACACAACAGCGCGCGCGATGTTGTTCAGTTCAAAGCCAGGTAAAAACTAATGCTAGATTCAACTTGCTAACTATCCACATCTGTAGAGGACACTTCAAACTCCAAGTAGATGGAGACCAAAATTCTATTCACAGTCGAGAAATATGAAAAATTAGGGCTCAAAGTGAAAGGTGGGGTCTGATAAACCCCACGTAAATATATTTCCCGCTCAGAAAATTTTCATCCGTATTTCCAATATCACTGCTTTATTCATTTCATACCAAAGAACAAATTATTAGAGAATTAGTCGTATATTATTGCTTCTTATAAGTTTCAAAGTTCCCGCAATTTTTTGCCCCAAAATGGCGCATAATTGCCGTACTTTATATATCTAGTGACTTTAAATGACACATCCGAATGGCGCCACCTAGTGATTGTTTGTAGAAATATAAACGGCGACCCTCGTATATGATGACATCTTCGTTGTTTTCCAGGAAAAAGTTCCGAGATATGCTAAAAATCTACCGATTTCTTTTAGATAAAAATCATTATTGGAAAACTTTGCTTATGAAACAGAATCAAAACAGAATCTAATTTTTATAACCTTAGATCTTATATTATTGGAAATTTTTCATTCCTACTTTTTTGCATTAACTTGAAAGGTTCCCCTCGTATCTGTTGTTGCCACGTATCAATGCTTATGAAAAAGTATAATCGAGTTCTTCCTTTTTTAGATTGTTAGAATTTTGTTGGAGAACCAACGGTCGAAATCGTGTATGTGATTAATGTAAAATAGTGCATTCATTACAGGAATTAGTAGAGACTTTAAGGATACGTATAATACATAAGATTTAAGCGGTTACTTGTTCGCTTCCACATATATTCGTGTTAGATGACAGTTTCTCTCATTTCCTTATGATTAGTTACAGCTGCTTCAATGTAATTTAACACCGTTATAGTTATCTCACCACTTACCACTTTAACACGTACCATAAATGTATCATAAAAGTTTCAGACAATCTTCCCTAAGACTAATCGCCTAGGACAGAATTTATCACTTTGTTTTCTTACAAGGAGAAGGCAAGGTAATCGGATTTTTGTAATTTTTGATATTTATTGTATGGTATAGTCAAAATGAATATTGTTTATCAACCGATTGTGAATTTTAATTATGTACTTGAAGAATGTTCCTGCATATAGTTCATATATTTCGTTTGTTCATAATTTTTATATGAGAAGAAGAATGAAAAAAAAAACATATGGTGCGTTTTGGATGGAAGAAAAAGAAATGTCCCGTAACGAGACCCGAACTAGCCATCTCGTGAGTATCGCACCAAAACGCTATCGACTAGGGCACGAGTCCAGTTGACAATCGTATTATACGAGGCGTGTTTTTAAACTAAGTTTTTAAATTACGCCGCCGCAGCACTGCGGTCGCCGTTTAGCGCATGCGTGCCATGTAGCTACCTCTGTTGGGAAGCCATAGACGCCATTACGGAACCATCCGATCGAATCTACATCTGTTTGCGTGATTTTAAAATGCCTCCACCTATTGAGAATCTCGCCGACTGCGAAGTGCGTGCTGTAATACGGTATCTCTGTGCTCAAGGCTTCAAATCAGTTGACATTCATCGCGAAATCAGTGTAGTGTATGGTGAAAACATTATGAGTGATGGAATGGTGCGAAAATGGGTTAGGGCCTTTAAAGATGGCCGCACAAACATTCATGATGAGAAACGAAGTGAGCGACCTTCAGTCATTACCGATGATTTGATTCAAAAAATGGGCTGTAAAGTGAAAGAGAACAGACGATTCACGATTTCGTCGTTAGCTGAAAAGTTTCCTGCTGTCTCAAGAAGTGTTCTTTACGAAATTGTGTCCGAACGTTTAAATTATCGAAAACTGTGTTCACGCTGGGTGCCAAAAATGTTGACTGATGAGCACAAAACCAAAAGATTGGGCAGTGCATTGAGTTTTCTGGAGCGATACAGTAACGAGGGGGATGCTTTTATAAGCCATATTGTCACAGGCGATGAGACATGGGTAGCCTACGTTACACCGGAATCGAAGCAGCAATCAATGGAATGGCGGCATTCATCATCCCCTAGGAGAGTGAAATTCAAACAAACAATTTCTGCTCAAAAAATCATGTGCACTGTGTTTTGGGACAGAAAGGGTGTGTTGCTGGTCGATTTTTTTACTCGCGGCGACACGATCAATGCAGCAGCGTACTGTGAGATTTTACAAAAACTGCGCCGCGCAATTCAAAACAAAAGGCGTGGCATGCTGAGTGCAGGTGTCGTTTTGCTCCACGATAATGCCCGTCCGCACACTGCAAATCGAACACAAGACCTTATCACTTCTTTTGGCTGGGAACAATTCGACCACCCTCCATACAGTCCCGATGTAGCGCCGAGCGACTACCATTTGTTTATGCATTTGAAGACCCAACTGGCGGGGCAGCGCCATTCCGATGATGACGAAGTGAAAACAACTGTGAAGCAGTGGTTGTCTAATCAGGCGGCAAGCTTCTTTGACGAAGGCATACAAAAGCTGGTCCCAAGATACGATAAGTGCCTCAATATTAATGGGAATTATGTAGAAAAGTAGAGTAAAGTATGACCTTTCAAGCGAATACATTATTTTTGGAAAAAATTACTTGTTGTTTTTTTATGTCAAAACGGTACTTAGTTTAAAAACACGCCTCGTATCTAGTGGATTTAACTGGTGGGTCGATTATCTCGGTAATTTATGAACGTTGCGTCGAACTACTCCAAACTATTCTTATTTAAGGTCCAAACTACACGTACCGTAAATATCAAAAATTACAAAAATCCGATTACCTTGCCTTCTCCTTGTTAGACCCAATTTGGGACATGTCTGCCCTTCGACTTGACGAAAGGTTAGCGATAAGTTATATGTAATACACAAACAAGGAAGTCGTCAGGACAGTAAGTTAGTTACCTCTACTCACATCACTCACATACGAACAATCGGGTACGGTCAAATGAGCAATACGGCTAAAAAATATTTGCATAGTTTTATAATCGGTTTCAAGAAATTGAGTAATAAAAGTGTAGAGGCACAAAGTCGTTTATTTCTACAAATTCCGCGCAAGTAGTAGTAGACCGGCAATATTTTCATCCGTTATTCTTGAAGATCTAGAATTTTTTAGAATTTTTTATCATTTATCATCTTCGAACTGCAGAGTGGGAAAAATGATTCAAGAATTGATTTTGAACGCATGCAAAATCGTATAAATCTTAAATGGGGATATTTTGAAAAGGAGAAAACCACTTCGATCCAAACAGATTTTTTCCCTTGGTGACAACTGTAAAGGCGCCCCTCGTAGAATGCGCGCCTTCATAGTGTCTTAATTCGTTCAAAATTGTCCCTCTTTCCCATATCTTGGGCATCTCATCCGACTTTGTCCTAAAGAACCAGTCATAAATAAAGACAGCCTACAAGTCACGTGGGGAGAAGAGGCTAAAAGGGAAGGCAAAGACGAAGTTTGGCGTGACTGGGAAACGAGATGTTGATGACGGCGTCATATTTCTAAGGTCATCTTTGTTCTTTCTCCATACTGCTGAAACGGTTTTGGGCATTTTGCGATGTATTAAAAGAAAGGGAACAGCAGCACATTAAAGGTTTTCAAATATCACCCAGACATCATCCTACGCGCTCTCCTTTTCGGTTCTCGTTCGATAAATTCGCGATAAACGAACGTACGACTTGACCTACTAATTATCCTTCTTTTTGCCGAATTCATCTAGATCGCGTTTCATCCCAAGGCCGGGTCGCGCATAATTGGAACGCGTACGCAAAAAGGCGATTAGGAGGAGAGACGAAATTGAAAAAACTAGAACAACGGCCACTTGAAAAGTGCAATAATAAAATCGATGCGGTCGATTTTGTCCGCCGATTTCAATACGAGATTTTCGAACCGTTAATAGAGCCCGTACGTAACGTACATATGTGGATCAAGGCTGAACGACGTGAATTTTAATAAATTCTCGTTTAGTGCGGGGAGAAGGAATGTTGGTCGGTTTTGTCAATTATGTCAGGTTGCGACACGTCTTATCAAACGTTGAAGTCGATTTTATAGATACGAGTAGGTGCGCGTAGTAATTTATCTATACTCGATTCGCCGAACAGATCCAGTAGCAAATTATGGCAACCTTGCAATGCAAATGTCCGACTCACACAGCATAAATCACATGTAAACATATCAAAATAATAACCTCATTTTGTATTTGACATAAATAAAAATTGCAAAATAAGTACTAAAATAATTTTCTTATTTCTTCAAGTATGTTTTGTTGAATTAAATTATGCATCTCCAATATATAGAATTATATATAGTAAATAAAAAATACACAATGGTTTTAAGAAGATCTATGTAATATATAAATACAAAATAAGGAAACAAATAATTAATATTTTTTTTTGGTACGTATTTATATAAGAAACAGTATGCTAAAAAATTAACTCACTGTACAAATAGGTATAATCAAAAATAATAAATTTTATACATATTACAAAAATTTAATACAGTAAAGGAATTAATTATGACACACTAAAACGTTCTTAACATGTATCTTCTTCGCTATTAGATGATGTAGACGAATCATCATTAATTGTAATGATTAACGGCTCTATGTGTATATCTATGAGATTGTCAAGTTCCCACATTTCCTTCTCTGTTTGAATAACATGTTTAATAGCATTTTGCCAATTTTCAACAGAAATATTGTCAATACCTCGTTGAAATAATTCTTTCACGTCTGCCAATTTAAAAGTGGTGTTATGTCTCGCAACATACCCCTTCACTTGTTCCCATATTAGTTCAATCGGGTTTAATTCACAGTGATAAGGGGGAGTCTAAGTACCTTTCTATTAGTGTTTTCTATTAATTCATTAACAGCATATTTCGGAGGGCCAGATAAATGTTCTTTAATTAAAGCTAACAATTCTGCTTTTACCATGTTTTCTTCATATGCAATACTATTTTCCCTCATCCAGTTTTGCATTTCTAATTTGCGACTATTAGTTGTAGGTGGCTTATTCAATTTACGACTATGGTACGGAGCATTGTCAAAAATTATAATGCAATTTTCTTTTAAATTGGGGAGAATACATCTCATCCACTCTTCAAACCTTTCTGCGTTCATGTCTTCATGATAATCTCCTGTTCTCTTTGATTCAAAGAGGAGTAAACCATTTTCTACAAATCCTTCATCCGAGCCAATGTGTGCAATTATAAATCTTTTGCCTTTGCCTGAAGGATTTTTAAGACCTGTACTTAAATCTTCTATAAATGCTTGTCTTGCAGTGACAACAGACATATCTGTCCATACTTTATTTACAGTATGTCCAGCATTTACCCAAGTTTCATCCAAGTAATATATCGGGGTACCATTTTCACGATATTTCTTAATTTCACGAAGGTATTTCCGTCTCCAGGTAATAATGTCATCTTTTTCTTTTAAAATACTATTTCGAGCTCGCTTATTATAACTACAAACATAATTATCTTATGATTAATAGTATATAGAATTTAAAGTAATAAATATTTGTATCGAAAGTTTAGTTCCTTTAATAATGATCTGAAAGTCGTAATTTTGAAATTAGGAATGTCATCTCTTTCATTTATCACTGTGAGAACTTTTTGAACTGTTGGAGGTTCATTTTTAAAAAGAATGAATGCACAATTCTTGGCATAGCATTTTTCATTTCATCATCCACCATATCTAAAACAGCCCTTTTTCTATGATATTTGTTTGGTGGTTGTAATTCGTGATTAGTGTTATATTCTTTCACAGTATTGTAAACACTGCGTTCACTAATTCCTGTAAAAGATACTATAATAGTTACTAATAATACTTTCGATTCAGGAAGCATTAAACGCAAGAAAATGGAAAAAGTTGAAATTTTGGAGCAGCTTTTAGTCGTTTTGAGCCCTTACTTATTTTTTCCGGCGAATTTCTTTTGATTTAAAGTACAAACTTACGTTTCAAATCTTCGCAAAGATCGACAGATCAAATTTGAACGTGATATGGCCCTTTCGGATGATTTTGAGCCGATTTTGAAATTAATTTTTAGCCACTTCAGCTCCTCTACCACGTGGACGGTGGGGATTTCGTCAATTTGAAATGCAGAATTGAATGTTACGTCCTCAAAGATTCGAACGTGTAAAATTCAAGCGAAATCAGTGACAGTCCAAATTTCCTCAAAATTTTCTTGCGATTTTTGCAAAAGAAATCAGCATGCCCCTAAGTACATCGCGTTGTATATCATGTATGTTGCTTTGGATGGGTAGGACCCGAAGAAAATACTGTAAGGGCCGAAATCCTAAAGATTATCGCCTACCTCAAAGTCAACAAGTCTTCGGTCAGAAAGAGCCGACTTAGCAATTACGAAGGAATTAAAGAATATTCCAAATGTTTTGATGGCTTCCGGTATTGTATTGTCCGGTGTAGTAATACTACACCGCAGTCCTTGTAATCACCATCAACTTTGCAAGTAGATCCAAGCTTCGTCAGCCGGTATCAATGTCGTAAACTAAATTTGAACTGCTTCGAGGGAATTTCTTCAGTATTTCTTTGATGATGCCTCCCTTCGAGCCCCAAACGAGTCGGGTGGGATCCCGCGACTGTGAAGCTTACGCCTAAAAAGGCTAACGATATGCAAAATGGCGTGCATCGTTTCCATGTCAATGCCAATATATGTTCGAAGTGGTGCTCTTTATGTCGCGATATATCACGTGTCGATTTCGGTCCATCAACTTACGTAAAGCATCAACTTAAGCGGCAACAAACAGACGTGGGTCGGTGACCTTCGCGAAATTCATCGCCGACCATGAGGAAAGAACGTCCACGCTTAAACTCAAAACATTAATTATAAACATTCTTACTGCATACATAAATATGGATATGCTACTTTGCTTCTTCGTCAATAGATGCAAATGCATCGTGATGCGTGTCAAATTTCTTCGAGAATGGTGACAGATCATCAACGGATCTGGATCGGGGAACTGTCAAAATGAGTTAAATGGTAGAAACGTCAGACGTGCCAGACTACGGAAATGTTTCCTGCAGGCTTCAGTTCACCATGCGAATCCAAAGGAAAAGCCGTCAAAAGTTGATGACACATTTTATTGTTGTTCTTTTCCTTTTGTGCCGAATTTTTCGACGATAGTGTAGGTACGTGTTCCTCCACCGATACAATGAACTTTTAAAAAACTATTTATGCTCATTGCAAATTTGCATAGAATCTTTCTCGTTGGAAATCGTCTCACCCACGATCGCTTTCAATTTTTTCTTTTGAAGAAAACCACACCCATCCGTCCCCTTCTCAAAGTCATCCAATCCCGGTTTCCTTTTTTTTTTGCTAACTTACGTACATGGATACAACATACGTTTCAATTCCGTAAAACATAAATGCAAATAATTTTTTTTTTTCGACTTGCAAAACATCGTTCGAGCGAAGTATGCGCGTATACATGTATTTCGTGAGTTGGAAATCGACGATAAGGGAAAATATTTTAGCCATCATTGTCGCGTCGTCGTCGTAGTCATCGAAAAGCGATTTTAAACATTTCAACCTCTCGCCGGTCGATTGTCTTCGTATCTGCATTGTTTGTGTATGTATATACAGCGTGGTCGTCATGAAAAATTTTTTACGTTTCTTCATCGCGAAGGCGAAGTATTCAAGTAAGAAAAATCAGAAATTCCAATCTATGTTTGTGCCAGTTTCCATATTAGAAAAAAAAAAAACAAATGGAAAGAAAACAAAACTAGCTAAAACACTTGAACGTTGCTTAAACAATCGATTGAGCAAGGTGTACTCGAAACAAATAAAGGAAAATAACTCAAATATTGATATATAGTGGCGTTAGCTCGTGCGTCTTATCTATCGATGAAGATGGATACCTTTTTTTCCTTTTATTTTTTTCCTATTAAATAATCATAGTTCTTATGTATTTATGTAGGCGCGTAATCGAATGTACACCACATAAACCAATTATTATTATTATTATTATTATTATTATTATTATTATTTGCAGAATTGACCGATCGGGAGAGGAAAGACAGCGAAGCAGATCTGATCGTAAGTATTGAAGAATTTGCCTAAAAGGCGCTGTCAAAATTCATTTTAAAATCGAAACGAATCATTTCGTGACAACGCGATGTTTCGATAACTCCGCCCTCATCTTCAGGAATAATCGTTATATGTGACCTTCTCCGAGAAAAGGGACCTAGTGTGTCAAAAAACGGGTTTGGACTTAAGAGTGGATTCTGGTACCTAAAAGGGTGTAGAATAAGATGAAATGAGTTACATCTCTGATAAAAATTTATTTACCGCATAAAAGCGTACAAAACGAACTTGGGAAAATCGATAAAAATGAGAAAAACATTTTTTTGATTTTTTGGTTTTAAATTGTTTGTTTTTTCGTCAGTCTTCGAATTTTTTTGGAGTTTGGACTTTTTTTCGGTGTTTCGTGATCTGGTACTTCGATTTTCTTCCGTTTGACAATTTCAGTTTTTTTCTTTTTCGGCGCTTTGACTTCAGCTTTCTTTATTTCGTGATCCGGTGCTTCGATTTTCTTTTTCTTGCTGGCAGGTTCAGATTTATTTTTCGATTTTTTTTTCGCTTTGGGTTCACTCGGTTTAGGAGATACAAAATCCCGTTTCTGTGAATCAGTACATAAGACCCTGACATTCTCATACAAATACCATTTGCGATCTAACGATAAACCGCTTGGTGCAATGAACGGAGGTAACTCGTTTGGTGGCTCAGCCGTTAATCGCAGATTAAATCTTTCTTCTTCCGAGTCCACAAGTTCTTTACATACAATTTCGTTTTTTTTTTTTAAGTCAAAGTGGTGGTACTTGGTAATACCTAAAATGCAAACGTTTACAAAATTAATTGAAATGAATTTGAAAAATTAAAATCACAAAATCGCGACAGTTTACCTGGTAATCTTTTGTAAAATCCTTCGAAATGAGTATCCCATGTTCGCCACACTACTTCACTTCCATTCACAGCGTTGTTAAATTTATTACTGCTAGATCTATGGACCACATCTTCAAAATCTTGGTAATAATCTACATTTGAGCGACTATATTCTAGTTTCATTAATTCGAAAGAGCGATCGGGACTGAACTTGGTGTGGCCAGTTAGGAGGAAATTTAATGATATCGATTCGTTTAAGCCAGAATCCACTCGCCAGGCCAAATAATGCATCATTGCATTATCTTTATTCTGTGCTACGCAGTTATCACAAAATAAAACTAAATTTTTAACGGCATTCTTCGTGAAGTAATCGTGAATTTGGCTAATGACAGCATTAGGTCCTTTTCCTATTTCGAACTCTTCGTCTAATAAATAGTTCGACTGAACGTTAGTGAATTCATTGTGAATACCAAAAATTGAACATTTACGAGCTGCTTTGAAATATGCCGTTCCGACTTGTTGTGGACTGGATCGATAAGATATATTTTGTGCATAGTCGAAACTCACTACAAGAGTAGAATAAGCATAACTCATCTTGCAGCATTGTTGGTAGAATTCACGCTGGCGTTTCGCATGGTCAAGATGAGTAACAGCCATTCGTAATTTTGCTTCTTTTGTATCTGAATCAGATTCTTCCAAAACTCGTCGTAGCATCAAGGTATTCTGTTGACGGACGTCACAAAGATCAGTTTTCGGTTTCATAGGCGAGATGTAAGGCCAGTACTTCATCCAAATTTTGTAAAAAGTTTTAAATGCGATTTTCTCTTCAGTAAGACAAACTTTCTCAAAACGACGATAAACAGCACTTTTTGTTTCACTGGATGGTAGCAGCATTACTTTACAGTCTTTGTAGTTTGGCATTCTACCAGGAAGAGGTATTGCGAATTTTTCAGCAAAATTTTGAATAAATTGAACGATATGAGTAAGTGATTCCGGTGATAACACACGCGATTGCCGTTTTGAAGACTTGCCACTTAGTTCATGTTTTCGTTCAGAAAAGCCAACATTATCACTATGTCGAATCAAATTTTTATAACGTTTTAAACCAACATCGTAAATAAAACAAAACATCTTTCTACAAATATGAGTGCCACGAAATAAGTACATTGTATCAACTCTGGATTTATTTTTTTACCCTTTGGCCATACTTCTTCCGACTTTCAGTATTATAAACGTATTCGAGCGATAAATGTTGTCGATGAAATTCCAAATGACTCAAATGGACTAAATCTTGTTCTGGTTTACTTAATTCTTGGAAAAATTGCCGGCTTTGTATAGCAAGATTTTCTGGAATTATCTTATTACATTCTTTCGAACAACATGCTTCGGATTTTTCTCCGTACATCAAATCGATGTTCATCGACTCTTGTATATCTTCAACGGATTCCTCCAATTCGGATATAATATTGGATTCGGAAATATCATGCAAAAAACTTTGATTTTCAGTTAGTCCCGAAGTATTAGCACCGACACTTTCACATAACGTCATATCGATCTCGTCATCGCCATAAACCGAGTCTAGTCTTTTTAAAACAGCATCAAAACTGTCAGAAATATCCATTTTTATAACAATTACTTCAAATTAACATCAGCTTAGTAACAAAATTACAAAAGAACCAAAATTGCCAAACAGCTTTTGAGATATTAATAACACTCGTTATACAGTTGGCACAAGACCATAGAATACTCAACAAAGATAGAATGTAATGTCGCTTGTCAACAAATTTGCTCGTTATGACGCGCCATCTAGTGTAATGGCAGTGATAATTTTGGCGGGAATTCAAAAGAGATAATTTCACTGGCTTTATATAAAAATTATTTTAATTGTAATTTGCGTCTTCTCATTTGTATATCATGTACAGATAATAAACAATCTACATCAGGCATGGGCAACCTTTTCTTGTAGAAGTTTTATGCTGCAAGTAATCTTGAAAAATATACATTTTTGTAGTATCCTTATGATTAATTATGAATTAAGTTTAGACGGGCCGTGCTAATATGCAACGAAAGAATTCAGTAGCGGGCTGGAACAAACCTTACTCGAGGGCC
Source organism: Chrysina gloriosa (assembly GCA_038088585.1). NCBI lineage: Eukaryota > Metazoa > Arthropoda > Insecta > Coleoptera > Scarabaeidae > Chrysina > Chrysina gloriosa. Next base: position 104,791,003 of record CM076087.1, read on the forward strand.
GCATGTGGCCCGCGGGCCGGAGGTTGCCCATACCTGATCTACATAAATGAAAACAACTTGAGATTGCAGGAATAAAATTTATTAACTGAAAACACAATTTCTAAACGAGTTTAAATCTAATAAATAGTTGGACTTGGAAATCTGTGTCTCTTGTCCTTCTTACTGGGTATACAACCGGAAACTGCACAACCAGCACGTCCCATTGTAGACAATACTATAACACTATAACTGGCTATAACGATAAAATCACTTTTTTACTATAACATCTAAACAATTACTGTATGGGTACTGTGACATATGCAGACATGTGACGATGTGACAGCTTTAATACAACCAGTACAACTTTCTCTTTACGGATTGTCAACTTACCAAATAATATCGTGTTAATATCGCAAAACTTAAAACACCAAAACTACAGAACTCTAACAAAGCCGCGTGGTATTGCGCCCTCTTTTGGGATGGCAGTGCTGCCATGGACGCCATGACAGTTCCCACTTTTCCCTATTCAGATTACAACCGGTGCACAAGACTGAAGCGTCACTTTATTCTTTTCCTTTCTTATAGTTATTTTTACAATGTGTACAGAGCAGCAACAATAGCAAAGGTATTGTCACACTAAAAGCGAAAAAACTACGTCACCACATAGGCATGACGTCACCAAAGTCGGCACCCAATCATAACTAACCATACCAAATCGCATCTCCCAACTGAAGGTGTGTTCAAAGTGATAATGCGTTATGAAACTTTAAATGCATTTTTCTCAAAACTTCATTTTCACACACTAGGTCCCTTTTCTCGGAGAAGGTCACATATACTGGGGACGTTCCCAAAGTTCCCAAGGGAATTTGGTTATTATTACTAATTTTTTTATTTGGGCAATATTTATCGAAATTACAATGTAGTTTTAACAATGTAATCCCCGGTTTAATTAAATACAGGGATCCCTCGCGTAGCGCGATTTCGATTAGTGCGGTTTCTAATTTCCAAAAATTCGCATAATTTTACGTATTCAAAACTAATCCTAAAGAATTTTCAGAATTAATACGTACTCTCATATATACAGTAAACATATCTCGTAAAAAAAAAAAATTTAATGTTTTCTCGCACTTTGATGTTTTCCTACTCACACAGCGAAACGTAAGGAATCCTCCCCCTCTACCCTCTCAGCCCGGTCTTTTTTAACAACTAGTGTACATATAACGGGTGTCCCGAAATTAACGCAAGATTTGAATTAAATAGAAAACACAGCTTTTAGTCTTTTGACTGTTATTCTTAGGATAGGATAGGGTTATTTAAAACATCGGGCAAATGGCCTCCACGGCTTTGCATGCACATACGCACTCGTTTGTTGAAATTTTCCATGACAATTTTGCTTAAATGTGGCTGAATTTCGTTGATGCAGCGTTAAATCTCCTCCTTTAATGCACAGGTGGTTGTGGGTTTGTTGACATAGACCTGTAATTTCAAATAACCCCATAAAAGGAAATCTAATGGTGTTAAATCACACGATCTAAGCGGCCAATTCTGATCTCCGAAACGAGAGCGTATACGACCTGGAAATGTCTCATGCAGTAATTGAATTGTTGGGGGCCTGGCTGTATGGCATGTGGCACCGTCTTGTTGAAATCACATATTGGCCACATCAATATCATCCAATTTCGGCAGAAAGAACTGTGTTATCATGTCGCGATATCGAGCACCATTAACAATCACCGCTTGACCAGCCTCATTTTGAAAAAATATGGCCCATTAATGCCTCCAACCCAAAATCCACACCAAACAGTGATACGTTGTAGATGCATTTGTTTGTCGACAATATATACAGGCTGTCTCATTTCGGAGGGCCAAATTGAAATATCTCTTTTATTATAGAATATATCGGAAATTCGTTTTAATAAAAAATGTCACATTTTTCACGCACTGCAATATGGTTAAAACAAAATTCCGAACCACAGCCTACTTTTCGAAATATTTTCGAAAAATATGAAATTGGGGAAAAATTCGAGGCTTTGTAACATTTATATTTTTGAAAATACAAAAAAACGTTTTGAATGAAAGTTGATGGCAAAACATTGCTCTTTCGAAATATCAAGGAAAAGGTGGTGTAAAGTTAACATTTTCAGCTGTACTCTCTTGAACCGCCCAAAAAATAGATAGAATCAAGTAGGCCATGCCACTCCTAAATAGCCCCTGAATTGTCTTTATAAAAAATACCATACACAATAAACATATTTTAGTCAAGTCTGTAAATTTTTTGCAATTTTATAAAATAAGTATCAGAATATTTGTACTAGTAATCTAAAGAAATCAAGTAGCCATTGAAACAAAGGTTTAGCAAAAATTGTGTCAGACAAAGAATACTCTGGACTCGTTCACTTTAAAGTTATGTAAAAATTGTGACAATGTGACTTGACAAGCTATTCTTATGTACTCTTTATTTTATTTACAAAATTCTCTTATGCTGTGGAAAATAAATAATACTCGCAAGGTAAAATGAAAGTTTAATTAGTAACAAACATCAAAATTCGGTAAACAAATAATTATAACAGATGTTCAAAATGTCCTCCGTGGTTCTTTATACACAGTCGGGCTCTGGAGTAAACGCCTTTATTTGCATTTTCGATCATCTGTGGTCTAATTGCTTCACAGGCTTCCCTGATTCTTTGTTTGAGGTCGTCAACATTTTGCGGAGTATCTGAATAGACTTTATCTTTAATGTAACCCCATATGAAAAAATCCAATGGGGTAATATCCGGAGACCGAGCTGGCCACAAGATTGGTCCATGGGTTCCTATCCACTTTTGGGGATAGCTTTCATTCAAGTAATTTCTACTAATTAAAGCATTATGGGCAGGAGCACCATCTTGTTGAAAATATTTAAAGTTTAACCTATCTTCTAACGGCAATTCTTCGATATATTCAAACAAGTTATTCTGTAGAAAGGTAAGGTATCTTGTTGCAGTTAATTTATAATTATACAAATAAGGTGCAATTAGTTTGGATCCCAATACACCCAACCCAACATTTACTGAAAACCGTTCCTGAAAAGCTGTATCTTTATGCCAAGAAGGATTTCTATTGTGCCATTTATAGTGAATGTTTCTATTAAAAAATCCATTATTTGAACAATTGGCTTCATCTGACCACAAAATCTTACTAGAAAAAGATGGATCGTTCCTCTTCTTGTTCAAGATCCATCTACAAAATCGTAAGCGCCTTGGTTTGTCATCTTCTCTTATATCTTGCACTTTTCTTAATCTGTAACACCTGTATCTATGTTTTTCTAATATTCTTCTTGCACTGTCTTTACGAACGTTACAAAACCTCTCTATTTCCCTTAAAGAGACATCTTGATCGTTATTGGTTTTATTATTAACGTAATTTAAAACTCTGTTTTGTGCTCTTAGACTGTCCACAACTTTTTTGCTTCGTACAGCACTTCTTTTAAAAGAATCATAATTTTTAAGATTATGTGCTAATTTTACGAAAGTTCTTTTATTGGGATGCAGTCCATTTGGATATCTACGTTGATATTCCAGCAAAGCTAACCTTGCATTAAAATTACGCTGGCTATAAACTACAAACATGTTAAATTTTTCTACATTAGAAAACATTGTTATTAATCAAAGTCAACAGAAAACCCATATAACACAAACACACGAACAAACTAATTTATAATTACTTTACACCAATTCGAACAAAGATAACTTATCTGACATTTAAGCTAGATCTTTGTTTCGATGGCTAGTTGATTTCTTTAGATTACTAGTACAAATATTCTGATACTTATTTTATAAAATTGCAAAAAATTTACAGACTTAACTAAAATATGGTATCAGACTAACTTGTGTATGGTATTTTTATAAAGGCAATTCAGGGGCTATTTGGGAGTGGCATGGCCTACTTGATTCTATCTATTTTTTGGGCGGTTCAAGAGAGTACAGCTGAAAATCTTAACTTTACACCACTTTTTCCGTGATATTTCGAAAGAGCAATGTTTTACCATCAACTTTCATTCAAAACGTTTTTGTATTTTCAAAAATAAAAAAGTTACAAAGCCTCGAATTTTTCCCCAATTTCATATTTTTCGAAAATATTTCGAAAAGTAGCCGGTGACTCGGAATTTTGTTTTAACCATATTGTAGTGCGTGAAAAATGTGACATTTTTATTAAAAACGAATTTCCGATATATTCTATAATAAGAGAGATATTTCAATTTGGCCCTCCGAAATGAGACAGCCTGTATATGTGCGTTCTCAGAAACCCAAAAGCGACAATTTTGGCGATTAACAAAGTCATCAAGGTGAAAATGTGCTACATCGCTTAGAGTGATTTTGCTCTAAAAATCAGCATCCATTTGTTGATGTTTAATAATCAATTCAACGAACTCTCTTCGCTGTGCATGGTCACTAGGCTTTAGTTGTTGGGTTAATTGAATTTTGTAAGCATGGAAACACAGATCTCTAGTGAGTATAAGCTGTAGAAAGCTTCTTGAAATTTGCAATTCTTGTCCACGACGCCGAATTGAGCTATCGATTAGGCCACGAGTCCAATTGACAATCGTATTATATCTACTGGATTTAAACTTCAACATCGATTATCTCGGTAATTTATGAACGTTGCGTCGAACTACTCCGAAATATTCTTATTTAAGGTCCAAATTGCACGTACCATAAATATCAAAAATTACAAAATCCGATAATAATAATCAACTTGATACACAACAGCGCGCGCGATGTTGTTCAGTTCAAAGCCAGGTAAAAACTAATGCTAGATTCAACTTGCTAACTATCCACATCTGTAGAGGACACTTCAAACTCCAAGTAGATGGAGACCAAAATTCTATTCACAGTCGAGAAATATGAAAAATTAGGGCTCAAAGTGAAAGGTGGTGTCTGATAATCCCCATGTAAATATATTTCCCACTCAGAAAATTTTCATCCGTATTTCCAATATCACTGTCTTATTCATTTCATACCAAAGAACAAATTATTAGAGAATTAGTCGTATATTATTGCTTCTTATAAGTTTCAAAGTTTCCCGCAATTTTTTGCCCCAAAATGGCGCATAATTGCCGTACTTTATATATCTAGTGACTTTAAATGACACATCCGAATGGCGCCACCTAGTGATTGTTTGTAGAAATATAAATGGCGCCCCTTGTATATGATGACATCTTCGTTGTTTTCCAGGAAAAAGTTCCGAGATATGCTAAAAATCTACCGATTTTTTTAGATAAAAATCATTATTGGAAAACTTTGCTTATGAAACAGAATCAAAACAGAATCTAATTTTTATAACCTTAGATCTTATATTATTGGACATTTTTCATTCCTACTTTTTTGCATTAACTTGAAAGGTTCCCCTCGTATCTGTTGTTGCACGTATCAATGCTTATGAAAAAGTATAATCGAGTTCTTCCTTTTTTAGATTGTTAGAATTTTGTTGGAGAACCAACGGTCGAAATCGTGTATGTGATTAATGTAAAATAGTGCATTCATTACAGGAATTAGTAGAGATTTTAAGGATACGTATAATACATAAGATTTAAGCGGTTACTTGTTCGCTTCCACATATATTCGTGTTAGATGACAGTTTCTCTCATTTCCTTATGATTAGTTACAGCTGCTTCAATGTAATTTAACACCGTTATAGTTATCTCACCACTTACCACTTTAACACGTACCATAAATGTATCATAAAAGTTTCAGACAATCTTCCCTAAGACTAATCGCCTAGGACAGAATTTATCACTTTGTTTTCTTATAAGGAGAAGGCAAGGTAATCGGATTTTTGTAATTTTTGATATTTATTGTATGGTATGTTCAAAATGAATATTGTTTATCAACCGATTGTGAATTTTAATTATGTACTTGAAGAATGTTCCTGCATATAGTTCATTTATTTCGTTTGTTGATAATTTTTTATATGAGAAGAAGAATGAAACAAACATATGGTGCGTTTTGAATGGAGGAAAAAGAAATGTCCCGTGACGAGACTCGAACCAGCGATCTCGTGACTATCGCACCAAAACGCTATCGACTAGGGCACGAGTCCAGTTGACAATCGTATTATATCTAGTGGATTTAACTGGTGGGTGAAACTTCAACATCGATTATCTCGGTAATTTATGAACGTTGCGTCGAACTACTCCAAAATATTCTTATTTAAGGTCCAAACTACACGTACCATAAATATCACAAATTACAAAAATCAGATTACCTTGCCTTCTCCTTGTAAGATAATTACGAACAGTTAGAGAATAATGTGGCGGTGCACCATCGTGTTAGAATCTTAGGCGCTATCCGGCAACAGAGCAGGATGCGCACGTTTTGTTCTAGTTTGCGGTTTTCTTTCCTTTTTGATAGTTAAAATGAACTACTCATTAAAAAAAAACAATGAGCGAAGAAGGAAAGAATGGCGGTGATTCTGTAAGATTAGAAAACACGAATGAGTGATTTTGCAACAAAAGCTCGATGTAGTTAACCGTCATGAAGAAGGAGCGTCTTTGGCTAAAATAGCAAGGAATGAACGAATCCTCAGTTCAAAAACTTAAGTGAAAGGATGAGTACCAATCGCAACGTAGGGTTACGACTTCCTATTTATCAAAAGTCCTGACCAAAAGAAGAAGCACTCGAATGGTAAACACGGAGGGACCGTTATCAATATGGATGAAGGATCTTAATCAAAAAGATATTCCACTAAAGTCAAATGCACATGCAAATTGTGCTCACTTAGTCAGCTATTGCGCAGTTACTTGATAGCCTATTTAATTAGGTCGTGATATGGAGAATCATGCAGATTTTATTTTATCAATAACAGCAGATTTTTTCCTCCAAAACATCGCTCAAATTTTCACTTAATTCCTTGTCAAATGTTTCGTTTACTTCAATTTTTTTAAATTATCGTAGCAAACAATTGGAAACGACCTTAACATTGAAAATAGATTAGAGTAGGCGCAACACCATTTGAATATTTATGATATGATATATTGTATAGTCGCTTTACGATCGTATAATATCTGCGTCATTGTTTTCCTTAAGCGGTGCTTAAACGTGTTTACCTCCTCGACAATTAATACTCGTTTGTATGTAAAAACACGCACTCGCGTGTATGTATCACGTACGTAACATCCTTGCGCATAACAGATTTGTTCGGAAATGATTAAGTCGTTTCTGATTCTAATTGGTTTGTTAGAAAAAAGCAGTCGAAACAAGTAACGAACGATCGTTTCTAATTATAATTCTAAGCCTAATTCGTTAGAAAACCGCGTAAAGAAGTAACGGTACAAAAAAAAAAAAAACAAGTTTTCTTCTTCAAATAAATGAAGACATCCGGGTTTATATTTTTTATAGAAATGATACTACGACAATTCTTTCGATCTTGAAACAATCATCTTCGAGATGCAGAAGTGGAAATTGAATTTTGATAGTTCTAGAATTTGACAAGCATACATGTTTGAATTGTCAACTTAGTATGTCCACCGGAAGTATCCAGCACGTGACCTAACATATTTTAGTTAAAGAAATGTGATGTTGGTATTAGTAAAATTTGACATGTATACATAACCTATACAAGATCGAGCTGTCAGCCGAGTATATTCAGCGGAAGTGTGTCCAGCACGTGAGTTAAAATGTTTTAGTTGAAGCAATGAAATGTTGGTATTAGTAGATTTGACAGGTTTACATAACTTATACAAGATTGAACTGTCAGCTGAATATGTTCATCGGAAGTGTGTCCAGCACGTGACCTAAAATGTTTTAGTCGAAGCAATCAGATGTTGGTAATAGTAGAATTGAACAGATTTACATAACGTATAAAAAATTGAGCTGTCAGCTGAGTATGTTCACCGGAAATTTGTCCAGCACGTGACCTAAGATATTTTAGTTGAAGCAATGAGATGTTGGTATTAGTGGAATTTGACAAGTATACATAACCTATACAAGATTAAGCTGTCAGCTGCATATGTTCAGCGCAAGTGTCTCCAGAACGTGACCTAAAATGTTTTAGTAGAAGCAATGAAATGTTGGTAGTAGTGGAATTTGACAGATTTACTAACCTATAAACAAATGAGTTGTCAGCTGAGTATGTTCAGCGGAAGCGTCCACCACGTGATCTAAAATGCTTTATTATTAGTTGAAGCAATGAGATATCGGTATTAGTAAAATTTGACAGTTATACATAACCTATACAAGACCGAACTGTCAACTGAGTATGTTCAGCGGAAGTGTGTCCAGCAGGTGACCTAAAATGTTTTAGCTGAAGCAATGAGATGTTAGTATTACTAGAATTTGAGAGGTATACATAACCTATACAAGATTGGGCTGTCAGTTGAGTATGTTTACCGGAAATATCCACCACGTGACCTGAAATTTTGTGTTGGCGGCATTGAGATGTTGGTAGTTCTAGAATTTGACAGGCATACAAGTTTGAATTGTTAACTTAATAGAAATGAAGGAATTGCATGTTGGTATTAGTACAATTTTACAAGTATACATAACCTATATAAGATTGAGCTGTCCGCTGAGTATGTTCAGCGAAAATCTGTCCACCACGTGACCTAAAATATTTTAGTTGAAGCAATGATATGTTGGTATTAGTAGAATTTAATAGATGTATATACCTATACAAGATTGAGCTGTCAGCTGAGTATGTTTACCGGAAATATCCACCACGTGACCTGAAATTTTGAGTTGGCGGCATTGAGATGTTGGTAGTTCTAGAATTTGACAGGCATACAAGTTTGAATTGTTAACTTAGTAGGAATGAAGGAATTGCATCTTGGTATTAGTAGAATTTTACAAGTATACATAACCTATACAAGATTGAGCTATCAGCTGAGTATGTTTACCGGAAATAGCCACCACGTGACCTAAAATATTTTAGTTGAAGCAATGATATGTTGGTATTAGTAGAATTTAATAGATGTATATACCTATACAAGATTGAGCTGTCAGCTGAGTATGTTTACCGGAAATATCCACCACGTGACCTGAAATTTTGAGTTGGCGGCATTGAGATGTTGGTAGTTCTAGAATTTGACAGGCATACAAGTTTGAATTGTTAACTTAGTAGGAATGAAGGAATTGCATGTTGATATTAGTAGAATTTGACAGGTATACATAACCTGTACAAAATTGAGCTATCAGCTGTGTATGTTTACCGGAAATAGCCACCACGTGACCTAAAATTTTCCGTTGGCGACATTGAGATGTTGATATTAGTAAAATTTGACAGGTATACATAACCTATACAAGATTGAGCTGTCAGCTGAGTATATTCAGCGGAAATCTGTCCACCACGTGACCTAAAATATTTTAGTTGAAGCAATGATATGTTGGTATTACTAGAATTTAATAGATTTATATACCTATACAAGATTGAGCTGTCAGCTGAGTATGTTTACCGGAAATATCCACCAGGTGACCTGAAATTTTGAGTTGGCGGCATTGAGATGTTGGTAGTTCTAGAATTTGACAGGCATACAAGTTTGAATTGTTAACTTAGTAGGAATGAAGGAATTGCATGTTGATATTAGTAGAATTTGACAAGTATACATAACCTATACAAGATTGAGCTATCAGCTGAGTATGTTTACCGGAAATAGCCACCACGTGACCTAAAATTCTGCGTTGGCGACATTGAGATGTTGATATTAGTAAAATTTGACAGGTATACATAACCTATACAAGATTGAGCTGTCAGCTGAGTATGTTCAGCGGAAATCTGTCCACCACGTGACCTAAAATATTTTAGTTGAAGCAATGATATGTTGGTATTAGTAGAATTTAATAGATTTATATACCTATACAAGATTGAGCTGTCAGCTGAGTATGTTTACCGGAAATATCCACCAGGTGACCTGAAATTTTGAGTTGGCGGCATTGAGATGTTGGTAGTTCTAGAATTTGACAGGCATACAAGTTTGAATTGTTAACTTAGTAGGAATGAAGGAATTGCATGTTGATATTAGTAGAATTTGACAGGTATACATAATCTGTACAAAATTGAGCTATCAGCTGAGTATGTTTACCGGAAATAGCCACCACGTGACCTAAAAATTCTGCGTTGGCGACATTGAGATGTTGATATTAGTAAAATTTGACAGGTATACATAACCTATACAAGATTGAGCTGTCAACTGAGTATGTTCAGCGGAAATCTGTCCACCACGTGACCTAAAATATTTTAGTTGAAGCAATGAGATATTGGTATTAGTAGAATTTGAGAGGTATACATAACCTATACAAGATTGGGCTGTCAGTTGAGTATGTTTACCGGAAATATCCACCACGTGACCTGAAATTTTGAGTTGGCGGCATTGAGATATTGGTAGGTCTAGAATTTGACAGGCATACAAGTTTGAATTGTTAACTTAGTAGGAATGAAGGAATTGGATGTTGGTATTAGTAGAATTTGACAAATATACATAACCTATACAAGATCGAGCTGTCAGCTGAGTATATTCAGCGGAAGTGTGTCCACTACGTGATCTATAATATTTTAGTTGAAGCAATCAGATGTTGGTGTTAGTAGAATTTGACAGGTATACATAACCTATACAAGATTGAGCTGTCAGCTGAGTATGATCACCGGAAATGTGTCCAGCACGTGACCTAACATGTTTTAGTTGAAGCAATGAGATGTTGGTATTAGTAGAATTTGACAGGTATATAGGATTTAGTTGTCAAATTCGACCAATACTAATATCTCATTGCTTTCAAATAAAATTGTAGGTCACGCGATGAACAGTTCCAGTTGCCCGCTCCGTAGCATTCCATCTACAGCTTTTAGGACTTGAAATTCTGTATTTTAAAACTTTCTGGAATCATTTAACCGCGCAATACCTGCCCAAATCATCGGAAATCCGTGAAAATCGCATTTCCTCGAACGACCTTTTCCGATACGCGCTCCTAATCGTGTATGTAGGTCGAATGGAAAAAATTCCGAACGCGCGTCCATGTCCAATGACAGTCGGACGCGAACGGAAAGCGTAATCAATCGCGTAACACGAAAGAAAGAAAAAACAAACCAGAAAGCAGATTTTATTACGGCGATTTCGTTCGTTGAAATCGCTCGCCCGAGCGGTAGCCCGAGCGCGCGTAGAAGACCGCCGCAAATCGCGTTTAATTACCCACCACACTGCACCTTATACATATTAAAAACACCGTCGATCGTACCGTTCACAATCAGTGGGCTTTTGCTTGTGCTACCATGATCGAAACGCCAGCAAAACTCCGGTGAACGGATTGGATGGCGTAACAGCGTGTGTTCGCGAAGTGTTTGTTTAATTTTCGCCGTTTCTCCTCCGAAACCGGAAACGATCGATTTCGAAATTTCCGATTTAGAAAAATGGATTTTTGATCGGATCGGTATCGACGCGATTTTGTGCGCCCGCCCCCGCCGCAAAAAAGAGTGATTCGATTTCTGTGATATGATAACTTTTGGATAATTTCTTTGCTAATCGATCATCATCAACGACGATCATGACGGCCGAAGCGAAACCGGTGATGAAGGTGCGTCGAAATCCTTGCTCAATATGAATTACTATTATCATCATCTGCAACATCATACATATTGTTTTTTTCGACTTTCGTATTTTGCGAAGTAACACGCACAATCGAGCTGGTGCTAGACGTGTCCGTCTCGCATCTCTCGTACGATATTTGAACGGGCGCGCGTCCGTGTATCTATTCGACCTTGCACACCTGACTAAAATAACAATAGAAACGTCACTTGTTTGCGATGAAATTTCTATTTGTCGAGGTAATGAACGCGTTTTGTGCATTTGGTAGTTGTACGTTTCCATTTTTTCCCTCTATTTTTTTGATGGCGCGTTTCGACCTAAATTTTGGAATCCATATGGATTCGGAGTAAGATAGCTTTTACCCGTGCTACGTCGATTTGGATACTTTTAAATACGTATTTCGACGGAGCTAAAGTTGTCGTCCGCATCGTAAAAAGTCATTTTAGGGCCACGGCTTCGTCTGATCTTAATTTTAAAGAATTCAATTAACAAACGTCGAAGAGGAAATTTTGAAAATTATTTTGCAAATTGTAGACAGTATTAAACCTCAAAATCGAAAGCTGGATCGGGTTTCTTCGGGAAATTCTAAAGGATACGTATTCGCCAAATTGAAGATAACCTTTGAGTTTGAGACTAAAAGTGAATGACCATTGGCGAATTGGAAAGACTCAAACAGGCGTAACGCAAAACTAAAAGAACCTGGTTTTCAATTGTTTTTTTTTGTTAAATCGAAGGATTAAGTAATACCACTTATGTGGCAACACCGCGACTTGCTACTACGGAACCAAGGCTTACGCGATGCAATTGTTGTTCATATCATTCATTCCTCCATCCTCAATTCGATAAAGATGAGGTGAACGTAACCTATAATCAAAAAGCAAACTTCAAGTTTGTGAGGTACAACACCCTGTATATAAAAGAAATAAAATTACCCTTACCACATCTGTCAGAAGTAATTTCAGATACGTATTTCGGCAACTGAATCATTATCCTCAGTGGAAAGCTGGGGGAATTAAAAAATTAAATTCACCAGCGATATCCGGCTAACGCCCAAAACGAACACCACGTAACACCACGAGTTCAGTGTACAGTGAACATCACACATTGAACGCCCGCGCGAAACACATCACAACTCATATAAAATAGCATATCAGCTGAGTATGTTTACCGGAAATAGCCACCACGTGACCTAAAATTTTGCGTTGGCGACATTGAGATGTTGATATTAGTAAAATTTGACAGGTATACATAACCTATACAAGATTGAGCTGTCAGCTGAGTATGTTCAGCGGAAATCTGTCCACCACGTGACCTAAAATATTTTATTACCACATCTGTCAGAAGTAATTTCAGATACGTATTTCGGCAACTGAGTCATTATCCTCAGTGGAAAACTGGGGGAATTAAAAAATTAAATTCACCAGCGATATCCGGCTAACGCCCAAAACGAACACCACGTAACACCATGAGTTCAGTGTACAGTGAACATCACACATTGAACGCCCGCGCGAAACACATCACAACTCATATAAAATAAATAAACGTACCCTTACCCACGCCTTTCGGAAATAGTTCCAGATACGTATTTCGATAACTGAGTTGTCATCCTCAGTGGAAAACTGGAGGAATTAAAAAATTAAAATCACCAACGATATCCGGCTAACGCCTACAACGAACACCACGCAACGAGCTCTGTACACTGAACATCACACATTGCCCGCTAGAAACACATCAATACTTTTATAAAAAATAAATAAAAATACCTTTACCACGCCTTTCGGATAAAGTTCAGATACGTATTTCGGCAACAAAGTTGCCATTCTCAGGAGAAAACTGGGCAATTTAAAAAAATTAAATCATCAGCGATATCCGGTTAACGCCCAAAGCGAACACAACACGACGAGCACTGCTTAATGAATACCACACACTTAACGCCTGAAATGCTCGAAACACATTAAAACTTCTATAAAATAAATAAAAATACCCTTACCCACGCCTTTCGGAAATAATTCTAGATACGTATTTCGGCAACTAAATCGTCATCCTCAGAGCAAAACTGGGCGAATTATGTATTAGCGATATCCAGCTAATGCCCAAATGTACTGAGAATTTGGATAATTTCCTTAAAAGAAATTGCACCGGCCTAGCTCTCAATTAATGATATAAAAGCATAAATTATAACAAATTATATATATTATAAATTTTGAGAAATATTTAACATAAAATCAAGATAATTACCTACTGTTGTGTGTGTGTGTTAGTGTAATTTCTTTTCCGTTGATGGTTCTTCCTATATCTCCTCTCTTGACTTCTATTCTCGATGCAGCTCTATTTTCTATGGATTCCTCCCTCTCTTAACTTCCTTTTTCGGTGTGGCTCTATTTTTATAGATTCTTCCCTTTTTTAAACACTTTCCTCTCCGGTGTGGTAAGGTTCTTCCATTCATTGGTACTTTCTTTAAAACCCTTTTGGTCCAAAATATGTTTTAAACTTTTTTGTTGACTTCTCTATCCTGTCAATTTTCTTCGTCGTCGACCAAAAACTTTTTTTCGAAAACCAGGACTACATTACATTATTTCTCCGTTGTCCACCAAACGAAAACTTTCGTGTAACAGATGTGGGTAATGCGTCGCGGAACGAGCGAGGGATGGAGCATACCACGCCAGTAAAAACAAAGCTCTTAAAAAGCAAGATCCTTGAAAATTCAACATGATTAATCGATGCTTTTTATAATAATTATTAATTTTATTTCTAATTACATTTTCTTCTCCCATTAAACGTCTCCGGCTGGACAATAAGAAGCTAACACCCGCAGGGTCATAAAATACTTAAAGGGTGGTGTGCGTGGTATCGAGAAAGTATAAATAGAACCCAAAAATAAACCGAATGTCATTTGAACATAATCATCCATAACCCCAACATTAACTGTGAATTTTGATATATTGAATTGTAATAAATGAAAAATTTTAACCATTTGAGTATTAGTATACTACACACAAGACGAACACTACACAACAAACATTGCACAACTCTAAAGCATTGCACAATGAACATCGCACACTTTTGTGGGATAAAAGTTAGCTTTTCAAATTCTAACTCGACATTTCAAAGTTGACATTATTATAGAGGGCGCTATCTGGAGTAAGTGTTAGCCAAGATTCCCACGTAACAACTTTGACTAATGGCTGTAATACAGGGCACATTGTATTGTTATAAAATTGAATCCTCTCTAGAACGAGTGTTAGCCTAAATGTATGTATAATTTTTTTAAAGATAATCTCTGACCTTAAACCTTCAAATCTGAGATTGCCATTTCATAATTGACACCATGGTAAGATGCGTTAGCCAAAATTCGTGTGTAGACTCCTTAAATCTATATATATGTATACAGTAGAATATATAAAATCGAGCGAAAAACTCTATTGGGGTGGTCGGTCCGTGAAATAAAAAGTCTCATTTGTTCAACCTCTATATTTCGTCACCGTTTGGTAACTTCATCAGGACTATGAGTAGATCACTAGCCCTCAGATACATATTAACGTGGTATCAGACCATCAGATTTTGTACGTGTAATCACATGAACGCGTGGAATATGTATATATGTATCATCGCATGTATCGCTCGATTTTATATATTCTACTCTATACAGTACGGTCGAAATACATTTTTACTATATATATACATATATATAAACTTTGGTTAGTAACTTCCTTTCAAATTCCCCACGCGGTCTTTACTGCGAAAAAGGTGCGACTTCCAGAAAAAGCGTTAGCCAAAATTTGTATGTAAACTCGTTAAATTCGTCTGTGGACTTTGGCTAACAATTACTTTTTGAATTCCCGTACAAGCTTCACTACAAGAAGCTGCAACATACAAAGTAAGTGTTAGCCGAGATTTGGCTAACATTCAATCTAAAAAGCCAAGTTTACTATTTCATGCTTCACATCTTGACGAAATGAATCTTCTAGAGCAGATGTTAGCCAAAGTTTATGTATAAGTTTTGTTAAGATAATATCTGAGCTTTGGCTAAAAGCCTTCCTTCAAGTCCGAGATTTCCATTTCACATTTGATACACGTACGTTATAATCTTACAATTGACACCAGAACAAGTATTAGCCAAGATTTACAAACGAACTTTGGCTAATATTCGATCCACAAGGCCAAGCGTACGATTTCGCATTTCACACCTAAACAAAATGCATCTTCTAGACCAGATGTTAGTCAAAGTTTATGTGTAAGTTGTTTCGAGGTAATATTTGATCTTTGGCTAATATTAATCCTTCAAGTCTGAGATTACCATTTCAAACCTCGCGCACAGGGACTTTACGATTTTACAATTGCCACCGTAACAAGGTGCGTTTTCTATAGGGCGAATATTGGCCAAAGTTCGTATACAACCTTTCTAAATTCGTTTGTTGACTTCGGCTAACCATTACCTTTCAAATTCTGATACAGTCTTTACTATGGCAAAGGTGCGAATCCCAGAACAAGTCACATATGAACTTTGGCTAACATTCGATCTAAAATGTAAAGTTTACTATTACGTGTTTTTGCAGCGGATTTTAGCCAAAGTTTATGACCGTTGGCTAATGCCCATTCTCCAAATTCGAGACTTCCATATTACACTCGGCACGTCCGCTTTAAAATTTCACTATTGACCCCCACCATATTAAGGTGCTTTAGCCAAAATTTGCGTGTAAACTCGTTGAATTCGTTTGTTAACTTACTTTTCAAATTCTCGCACTGTCTACTGCAAAAAGGTGCTACTTCCAGAACAAGTGTCAGCCAAAGTTCGTACGTAGACTCGTTAGATTTCTCAGTTGACTTTGGCTAACAAGTATCTTTCAAATTCTCGCACGGTTTTCACTGCGCACTTTCAGAAGTGTTAGCCCAAATTCACATATGAACTTTGGCTAATATTCGATCAACAAAGCTCTTTGGCTAATATTAATCCTTCAAATCTGAGATTACCATTTCAAACTTCGTGCACAGGGACTTTATGATTTTACAATTGCCACCATAACAAGGTGCGTTTTCTAGGGCGAATATTGGCCAAAGTTAGTATACAACCTTTCTAAATTCGTTTGTTGACTTCGGCTAACCATTACCTTTCAAATTCTGATACAGTCTTTACTATGGCAAAGGTGCGACTCCCAGTACAAGTCCTAAATGAACTTTGGCTAACATTCGATCTAAAATGTAAAGTTTACTATTTCGTGTTTTTGCAGCGGATTTTAGCCAAATTTCCAAATCCTCCAAATCCGAGACTTCGATATTACACTCGGTACGTCCGCTTTAAAATTTCACTATTGACCCCCACCAGATTAAGGTGTGTTAGCCAAAGTTTGGGTGTAAACTCGTTGAATTCGTTTGTTAACTTACTTTTCAAATTCTCGCACTGTCTACTGCAAAAAAGGTGCTACTTCCAGAACAAGTGTCAGCCAAAGTTCGTATGTAGACTGGTCAGATTTCTCAGTTGACTTTGGCTAACAAGCATCTTTCAAATTCTCGCACGGTTTTCGCTGCGACTTTCAGAAGTGTTAGCCCAAATTCACATATGAACTTTGGGTAATATTCGATCTACAAAGCCAAATTTTCGATTTCACACTTCACACCTCAACAAAATGCATCTTCTACAGTAGATGTTAGCCAAAGTTTATGTATAAGTTTTGTTAAAATAATGTCTGAGCGTTGGCTAATACCCTTCCTTCAAATCTGGGATTGCCATTTCATATTCTGCGCGCACGCACTTTATAATCATAGAATTGACACCATACCAAGGTGAGTTTCCAAAGAGCGAATATTAGCCAAAGATCGTGTGTAAGCTCATTAAATTCCTTTGTTGATTTTGGCTAATAGTTACTTTTTCAAATTCTCGCACAGTGTTCAGTGCGAAAAAGGTGCGACTTCCAGCACAAGTGTTAGCCAAGATTTACAAATGAACTTTGGCTAATTTTCGATTCACAAAGCCAAGTTTACGATTTCACACTTTATATTATATTAGTCAAGGTTTATGTATAAGTTGTTCCAAGGTAATGTCTGATCTTTGGCTAACATTAATCCTTCAAATCTGAGATTACCATTTCAAACTTCGTGCACAGGGACTCTACGATTTTACAATTGCCACCATAACAAGGTGCGCTTTCTAGGGCGAATATTGGCCAAAGTTCGTATACAACATTTCTAAATTCGTTTGTTGACTTCGGGAAACCATTACCTTTCAAATTCTGATACAGTCTTTACTATGGCAAAGATGCGAGTCCCAGAACAAGTCGCAAATGAACTTTGGCTAACGTTCGATCTGAAATGTAAGGTTTACTATTTCGTGTTTTTGCAGCGGATTTTAGCCAAATTTCCAAATCCTTCAAATCGGAGACTTCGATATTACACTCGGCACGTCCGCTTTAAAATTTCACTATTGACCGCCCCAGATTAAGGTGTGTTAGCCAAAGTTTGCGTGTAAACTCGTTGAATTCGTTTGTTAACTTACTTTTCAAGCTCTCGCACTGTCTACTGCAAAAAAGGTGCTACTTACAGAACAAGTGTTAGCCAAAGTTCGTTGTAGACTCGTCAGATTTCTCAGTTGACTTTGGCTAACAAGTATCTTTCAAATTCTCGCACGGTTTTCGCTGCGACTTTCAGAAGTGTTAGCCCCGATTCACATATGAACTTCGACCAACAGTCGATCTACAAAGTTTACCGTTTTACGCTTCACACCTTTCCGAAATGGATCTTTTAGAACGGACGTTAGTCATCGTTTATGTCTAAGTTTCTTTAAGATTGGAGCGCCATCTTCAATCGGCCATTTTGTAAGAATGTGGAAGGCGTCATCAGCGACCTAAAAATTTACTGAATGCCGATATTCATATAATTTGTTAAAAGTTTCCCATTTAGAATTTAGAGCGTAAATGTGATTTTTCGTCTTCTTTTCCTTCTTCTTCTTCTTCTTTTTCTTCTTCTTCTTCTTCTTCTTCTTCTTTTAGGATTCTGGAAGGAATTGGTACTAGGAGCAATGAAACGTTGGTAATAAATAGTAACATATAGAAAACATATATGCATATAATACAGTTATTTTTGCTTTTTCTTATTCTTCTTCCTTTTCATCTTCATCGCCATCTTCCTCTACTTCTTCTTTCTTTTAACGATTCTTGAAGAAATCGATAGTAGGGATAGCAAAACGTTGGTCTCGAATAGTATCATAACATACAGAAAACACATATAACGATTAAATCAGCAATTCTTCTTCTTGGTCTCCTTCTTCTTCTTCGTTCTTTTGAGGATTTCTGAAGATATGGATTGTAAGGACAACGAAAAACGTTGATAGGAAATAGTAACAAATAGAAAATACATATGTATATGATTATTACATCAGCATTTTGTCTTTTCCTCCTCCTCCTTCTTCTTCTTCTTCTTCTTTTAAGATTTCTAAAGAAATTGGTAGTAGGGATAGCGAAACGTTGGTATCAAACATATTTCTCTGATTCGAATTTTAAAAGTCAACACCTTGAACTTTCTGATTGCCCAAATAATTCCTAACCAATAACTAAGTTGTTAGGAATCACGTGTTTTACGGTAACGGCAAACTAAGCTACCGTAAAACTCGTGATTCCGTACAACTTTAATTCTAATAACCGCCTAACGCGTTTCTCTACGGGAAAAAAGAGGAACTTACTTATCATCTCATACTTTATTCATCATTTGCGAAGTTATCGTACATATCAATTAATTTTATTAACATTGGAGCCGTTTGTCTATCCTAAACTCAAAAGAGGTAAGGTTCGGTCGTCGCCGACGCGCTAGGAAACGCCCTTTCGATAATTCCGTAAATCACGACCTGGATCTGCAATATTACCTCTTGGAAGGCGTTCGACGTCGCCGTGTTGACGCTCGCCAGGATCGAATCCAGGATCTTCTTGAGGAAATCCTGTATCTGTCCCGTGATGGAGGTGACGTCCCTCTTTCGAAGCTGATGGAACTCGGAAACCACGGCTTCGTCATCGGGATCATTTTGCCGGGGAGAATTGGCGGCGTGAGACAGGGCGAAAATCTGTTGGGAACGCAGAAGATTATTCTCTTTTGTCTTCTTATCGTTCTCGACGAAGCGATTGGTTATCATATCTTAACGATGCTGATGCAACTCCTTTAATCGTCGAGTAATTGTTGTGTTGTAGATATGGTACATGTGTATCTGAGGTGAAAGTCTGATCTTTTTTTTTTTTTTGAATACAATTGATTGTGATCGTTTTGAATACAATGAAAAAACAGTATAACAACAGTAATAATTTTGAGATGAATGTGAAGAGTACACAGTGTAGATTTGTTATCACGGAGATATGGCGCGTTAGTGAATTAAGTTGAAAAAATAATCAAATTCTTCGGACTTCGGAAAACATAATTGGAAGCAAATCTTATAAAGACAAATAGAGGATGAAGGAGACGAACACGTGATAATAACGGGAGATTTGCACGGTCGTAATAGTAGATGAGGTCATAAAGGCGGCCAAAGAACGAATAAAGAAATACCGTGCGGGAGACCGGAACGTGGAAGAGGTCGGAATCACAGAGATAACATACGCCGATGATTGCGTGTTAATCGCAAGAAACGAGGAAACTATGAACGAAAACGTCAAAGTATACAACGAAAGCCTCGAACGCATGATTAGGAGCACAGACGTGGAAATAACTAGAGGGGACGAAAAGCACGAAATCTATCTACGAGGAAAAAAGTTACAGATATTTAAGCACAATGGTGACGAAGGATAAAAGGCAAGGCGAAGAATTTTAGGCAAGGAATCATCAGTTGGAAGTCTTTTTCCACTGGTATCAAGAACATGTCAAAACAACCGATGACGATAAACTAGTTAAAGAGATTCAGAAAATTGGTTTGGAACCTTTGGTGTAACAAAGCAAACACACTGACAAAGTCAATGCACAAATTTCCACTATCACCAAACAAATATTGCATGTCTCTCGACGCGCGTTTCGCTAACCAAGTTAGCATCATCAGGAAATGATCATTTCCTGATGATGCTAACTTGGTTAGCGAAACGCGCGTCGAGAGACATGCAATATTTGTTTGGTGATAGTGGAAATTTGTGCATTGACTTTGTCAATGTGTTTGCTTTGTTACACCAAAGGTTCCAAACCAATTTTCTGAATTGAATATGGCTTCACGGTCCACGGAACAAAATCTTTACCGTAAGTACTCTACTAAGATTAGACTGATAGGTGCGGATATTTGGTTTCTTAAATCCTGCAAAACGCGTAAGGTTTGGCCTGATTTTATCCAGGTCAAATTGCCAAAAAGTTCTCACATTACTGATAAAGTCACGTTATTTTCTAAACAAAAATGGTTGGATTTGGAAATCAAAAATCTTTATAGTAAGAGAAGTATGTTTGAAATTCAAGCTTACAACCTCTTCAAAAACTTACTTTTAAGCTAGACGAATTAGAATACGCTCAATGGTGCCACTTTCAGAGAAGCATGTTCAGATGTATTAATGCGAAATTTATTAATAAGATGTCATCTTTAAATAAGAAATTTAAAAACTGTTACATGCACAGAAAAATCAAAAACCAGAAAAATAATAAGAGCCCCGGAGCATCGGAAATCACGGCGGAAATGATTAAAGCAGGAGGGGAGCTATTACAAGAACAAATATACATACTCATTAGGAAAATCTGGGAGGAGGAAACAATACCGGAGGATTGGATGAAGGCCGAAATATGCCCAATATATAAGAAGGGGGATAAACAGAGATGTGAAAATTACAGAGGCATTGCATTGCTGGAAACAACTTATAAAATATTGGCACAAATTTTGCGTTCAAGATTAAACGAAGTTATGGAAAATACTGTAGGAGAGTACCAAGCAGGATTTAGGAGAAATAGATCAGTAATGGATCAAATTTTTACACTTAAGGAAATACAAGCAAGCTGTTATGAATATAAAACTGCGTTATATGTGCTCTTCGTAGACTATAAGCAGGCGTATGACCGGATCTGGAGGAAGCAAGTGTATCAGGCTTTGGAGGAGTTGAGGGTACCTAGCAAACTGATAAGTTTAGTCAAAGCGACTTTAAAACAAACAAAAATCAAATTCTATGGAAGGGGGAAAGGTCTAGCGAATTCACAGTAGAACAGGGACTGAGACAAGGAGATCCAATGTCAACAACAATATTTAACCTAGTTCTGGAGGCTGTAATAAGAAAAAGTGGGATTAAGATGAATGAAACAATAATGAAAAATGATCACCAATGTATAGCATTTGCAGACGACCTAGCTATAGAAGCGAAAACAAAAAGGGAACTGCAAAGAACCATAAGAAAAATAGTAAATGTATCCAAGAGTTATGGACTGGAAATTAATCAAAGTAAAACAAAATACATGATAATGGGGGACACACAGAATGATATGGATACACAATTAATAGTGCAAACAAAAGAAGAATGTCTTACCTTCGAAAGAGTGGAAGAATTTATTTACCTAGGTGTGAAGGTTAAGGAAAACGGCCAGGAAGGATCGGAGATAGAGGCTCGGATAACAAAGGGAAGTATGAAATTCGGGATGTTAAGACCACTAATGAAATCAAAATTTGTATCAAGAAGAACTAAGGAGAGAATATACAAAACGGTAATTAGGCCAACAGTTACGTATGCGTGCGAGGCATGGATTCTAAAGAAGGAGGATGAGGGAAAGCTGGAAAGATGGGAGAGAAGAATTCTGAGAGCAATATACGGAGGAATAAACACGAAGGACGGATGCCGGCGAAGGACAAACGAAGAGGTGAAGAGTATATTCAATGAACCTAGGATAACAACAGTGGCTAGAGCACAACGCATAAGATGGCTAGGCCATGTCCAAAGACTTAATAAAGATAGAATGCCTAAAATGGTGTTAAGCAGAAAACCAGTTGGGAAAAAAAAGAAGGGCAGGCCTCGCAAGAGGCCTGGCCTGGCCTGGCCAAGCGTCGAAGAAGATATGCAGAAGATCAGCTTTGGGGACTGGGGAGAAAGAGCAAGGGATAGGGTAATATGGAAAAAAATAGTAGAAGAAGTCTTAGAAAAGTTGTAGCTATTTTGTTAAGTTAGGCTAGAACTATGATTAATTTTAATAGCTGTAAAACTGTGTAGCACATGCCCAAGGTCTGCAAGGCCTGTTGAGCATTATTAATAATAATACATGCACAGAAAAGAGAAGTTGTTCCTCCGAAAGCCATCAACATTGTAGAGAATCTTTCCTCTCATTCTTTCAATAACCACGAACTTGATCTTTTGAATAAAGGGCTGAATTTCGCGTTATCTTCAACTAAAGCGCCCCTAGAAAACATCATAGCTGAAATTGAAAGTGGCATTCAACATATGCCTCAGTCGTCTAAAAGTTATGTCAGAGAAGGTTGTTTAAAACAGATTCAATCAAACTTAGCAGCGGTTAATACAAAATCTAACGTTAATAAACAAAAATGAAAGTTATAAAAGGATTGAGGAAGAAAGACTGTTACTATTTAAAAGCAGATAAGGGTAATAAGGTAGTGATTTTAGACAAAAATGAATACGTGGATAGAGTTAGTAATTTAATTTCTGACGGACCCTATTTTCTAGTGAAAAGGAACCCCTTGCCGAAAATGATTCGCAACGTTAAAACTATTTTGAACACGTGTAAGCACACCATTACCAACTCTATCAAATACAAACTGTTGATGTCCAATCCTACAGTACCCAGACTCTATTGTTTGCCTAAAATTCACAAACCCGGTAATTCCATGAGACCGATTGTTTCAGCGGTAGGTAATCCTACGTACAATTTAGCAAAGTGGTTAACAAGTGAGTTTGGGAAATTATCTGTTAAGCAACCCAGCTTTTGTGTAAAGAACTCCGTCGAGTTCATTAAACATGTAAAAGATCAAAAGTTGGAAGAAGGGGAAAGTCTAGTCTCGTTTGATGTTAGTTCATTGTTCCCTAGCGTTTCGATCCCTCAAACTTTAGGTTATCTCGAAGATTTGCTTCGTTTGAATGGATGTAGTAATGAAATTGTAAAAGAGTACATCTCATTAACAAAGCTTTGCATGGAACAAAACTGTTTTCAATTTGAAGGGCGTTTCTACGAACAACGGGAGGGCACAGCCATGGGTAATCCTTTATCACCGTTCCTAGCAGACCTTTTTATGAGTAGATTTGAGATCGAAGCTAAAGAACAATTCAACTACTTCCCCCGCGTTTGGTTAAGATACGTAGATGATGTGTTCGCGATTTTTGATACCGAGAAATGTCATATTACGGATTTTATTAATGAGTCAAACGCAAAATTCCCTTCTATTAACTTTACTTATGAAATGGAAAATGACAAGAAGCTTCCATTTCTGGATGTATTAGTGTTAAGATACCTAAATTACTTAGAAATTGACGTATATAGAAAAGAAACCGCAACCTGCAGATACATCCCTAATGACTCTCATCATTGCCCTCAACATAAATTAGCAAGTTTTAATTTTATGGTAAATAGATTATTAAATTTCCCTCTCAGTGCAGAACGCTTTCAGAAAGAAAAGAGAGTCATTAAGGAGATCGCTAATATTAACGGTTATTCTACGAAATTAGTTGATAAGTTAATTAATAAATTCAAGGCTAAGAAATTAATTAAGGACACTTGTACCTTACAAAATGAGGTAGAAAAACCGAAAATGTCAGCTTTACCTTACGAACCAAGGATTACTCGTGGTCTAAATAAAATTTTTAAAAAGGTTGATATCAATCTAATACATAAATCAGGTAACAAGCTTCGAGCAGTTCTTGGTAATCCGAAGGATAAAGTAGCAATAACCGATAAGTCAGGAATTTATGCTATAAGTTGTAAAGATTGTTCGTCGAAGTATATTGCCCAAATAAAAGATCTATCTTAACTAGATTTAAAGAACATATGGCACATTTAAAATTTGGTAGAATTGAAAAATCGAGTGTTGCCCAACATGCTTTCGACAATGATCATAGGATAAGCGTAGATAATTTGGAATTATTAAGAAATGTGCATAATTGTTATAAGCTGGATGCATTTGAAAGCATAGAAATATTTAAATGTGGCCGCCTCACTATGAATGCCGATAAAGGGCCTATCCCAGATAGCTGTTTATTTAATTTAATTAATTCTAAATAATTCCCGGCCTTTGTTTACATATTTCTTAAGTATTTTCAAATTGCTGCCTTTGCATTGTAATCGGGTATTACTGTGAATCATTACGGTTTCCTCATCTTAATGACATTTACGGGGAGTTCGACTATTGTAAACAATTAACAAGGAGCTCATTAGTCCTTATTCGTTGTATTACTCACCCGAACTTATATAAAGTACGTTGCTTAGATTTATAATTCACATTTGATCATCTCCTGATGATGCTAACTTGGTTAGCGAAACGCGCGTCGAGAGACATGCAATATTTGTTTGGTGATAGTGGAAATTTGTGCATTGACTTTGTCAGTGTGTTTGCTTAGTTAAAGAGATATTTGAGGCGAGAGGAGATGGAAAAGGGAAAAGATGAAGACCAACAAAGACGTGGGTGGAGGATGCGAGGGCAACGACGGAGGAAAGAGGAACGAAAGTGGGAGGATGTAAGATCGCTGATAAATAACAGAGGGAAAAACATGTGGAAAACTCGAAAAGTACAAGAGTTCCTGTTTAAGTAAGTAATCAAGAAAGGAAAATATCAAAATCAGCGAAAATTGCAAATTTTTAAAAAGGGTAGTAAACGCAAAATTCAAAATCACAATTACAATTACACCGGCATACAAAAAAGTGCTCTGTACATTTAACCAGACCCACTTTCCGATGTGTATTTCGATGCGCTGAATCCGAATTTGGAATCAGTTTGGCCCCTCAAATTAAACTGCAAAAAACTGTCAAAGATGGCTAAGAATCGCGAAAAAATTGCAATTTACGAAACTTTGAGGGTGTACAGGCCAAACTGACACGAAATTCGGATTCAGCGCGTCGAAATACATATCGATAGGTGGGTCTGGTTAAATGTACAGACCACTTTTTTTCGAGTAAATTGCAAAAACCGTCAAAAATGGCTAAGAATCTCGAAAAAACGCAGTTATGGAAATGAAAGAAATTTTATAGACCTCGATCAAGAATGCTTTGTATGTATTTCGATCCGCTGCATCGAAATCCGATGTTCATTTGCTGGAAAACCCTTAAAATTTTGAGTACAGTGCAAGAAACCGAGAAAAATTTATAAGAAAATACTAAAAATAGCATATAAAGGATAGGTAGTATACGAAGTTTATCGATGTCAAACTGTTCTTCGTTTGTACCGGACTCTTTTATCCTACCTAACGACCTACGCAGCGGGTTCCTTTTTCGTTTTCCATGTTCTCTCGGTATTTGTCTATCTAGCGTCTATCCAGCATATTAACATTCCAATTTCCTTGATACCGACTCTCCATTTCGCGTATGTCTTGATGGAATCGTTCTTCTTGTTCTTCACTGTAATCTCCTACGTTTTCAGGAAAGTAGTCGAGGTGAGAATGTAGAAAATGCAGTTTAAGATTCATCAAGCAACCCAAATTTTTTTAATTTTCCAGCAACCCTTCAACTAAAGTCTTGTAATTCTCACTCTTCCTATTTTCCCAAAAAGTTTTGTGAAATATTTTTAAAATTTAGCCAAGCTGCTTTCTCAGTGTCGTTCATTTTTTCAATGAAATTTTCGTCCTCAAATAAACGTCCAATTTATGGTCCATCAAAAATTCTCTCTTTTAACTTAGCATCACTTATCGCGGGAAATTTTTTTCCTAAACACTGAAAACAGTCGCCATCTTTGTCTAAAGCTCTGTCATACTGCTTCATGAGACCCAACTTAATATGAAGTGGTGGTAGCAAATATTTAGAAGGATCTATCAACGGTTCTCGTATGACATTCTGAGTACGTGGATCAAAGTCTGCTCTCGTTGGCCATTCTTTCTTAACATAGTGATACTCTATTTTATCCAATACAAACTGTAAACTTCCGTAGGTCTATAAAATTGCTTTGATTTCCATAACTGCGATTTTTAGCAATTTTTGACGGTTTTTTGCAATTTACTCGAAAACATTTGTACATTGTACGACTGTACATTTGACCAGACCCACCTATCGATATGTATTTCGATGCGCTGAATCCGAATTTGGGGTCAGTTTGATCCGTACGGCCTCATAATTTCGTAAATTGCAGTTTTTTCGCGATTCTTAGCCATTTTTGACGGTTTTTTGCAATTTACTCGAAATTTTGAGGATGTACGGCTCAAACTGACCCCAAATTCGGATTCAGCGTATCGAAATACATATCGGTAGGTGGGTCTGGTTAAAAGTACAGACCACTTTTTCTGTGTATGCCGGTGTTATTAATTATTTTCTGATGAGTAAAAACAAATGAACAACAATGAAAGAAATGAAAATCAAAAAAGCATGCGGAAATCGAAGGCGTTGACTTTGGAACTGAATAGAATGGGAGAAGACAACATAGATAAGAGAAGGAAGAAACTACAGGAAAAAATACAGAAGCACGAAACTCAAGGTGGAACAATAATGGAAGATGTACTAATTAATCCTCGAAAAAAAAAAAATTAAATAGGCGGAGGAGTAGCACAAACAGAGGAAAAATGGAAACATTTCCGGAACAGCATACTATATGCGGGGAAAACGAGCGAAACGAAAGTATCAAACAAGAATAAGAAAAAAATTGAATGGTAGGCGGGTGAAATACCAAGGAATGTGAAAGAGAACAAACACAATGGGAGAAAATACCTAACCATAAGAAGAACTGAGGATGGCGAAGTATACAGAGAGAAAAGAGAAAAGATTAAAGCGACGATGCAGGAGGCGAAAAAATTATGGGAGGAATTTGGGCCCGAAGGTACGGAAAATTGTAGAGGACGATACATTGAAGCAGCTCATATAGAAACAGGAATGCAAAACGCTGAATATAAAACATAACAAATAAAGACGCGATAATGGAACGAGGGACGGAATGTTTAAGAAGAATTAACATATACGGACCCAATAGCCTATCGGACGAATAACAAGGAGATAGATAGATGACGGATATCGACCGCAAGATAACTCCCGAGCTCACGAACAAAGATTAAATAAAACGGTAATTGTAACGATAGAAATTACGCGAAGAGAAAAGAAAGAAGGAAAAAAAACGTTACACGAGGGAAGAGCAAGCAATATAAGTCATAAAGGAAGAAGAAATAAGAGAAGTATTAAAAGAAGATAAAACTAGACCATGCCCCCGGGAGACATAACATCACATCAGAAATATTCAAGGAAATGCGAACAAAGGACACGAATAAGTCGAGGGAATTGATGAACGATATATTAAAGAGGAGTTGAAAGGAGATTTTATACTACCAATATAAAAGGGTGTTAGAAGGAACTAAGGGACTAAGAACGAGGATGGATAATCGGAAAAGAGAGGAGAGAAAAGAGAGGAATGCCCATAGCCTGAGTGATAATACGAAGCTTAAAACAAAGCAGGAAACGACAGAGAGAAAAGTGCAAAACTCAACTGGGAGCAGATTTTATTCGAGACTACACTTTCCCGCGTATTCTTCTTTCTTCCCTCTTGATTTTTGGGATTTCCGAAGACAGAGGAAAACAGGTTTCCTTGATACCCAACATTTTTATTTGAAAGTTCTTCCAATTTTTCGACCCTCTTCTAGAATGTATATTTCATCAAATAAATCGTGCAGTGTTGGAAATCGTCCGATTTGCAACAAATTTACACCCCTTTTTCCCGTTGCATACGGGCAGAAAGTTGATGCAAGTATTCGTAAAAAATTATTTAAGAATAAAGAATAAATCACACTTACGACTGTCAGGAGCACTACAATTCTTAAGAGCTTCATCTTCGTCAATTCTAAGCCGATTTCGAAATTTTGAAATTTAGAAATTTTAACAAAATGTTTACACCACAAAAATCTAATCAAATTGTAAATGTTAACATCTTGCCTGAAGTATATATAATCTAAGAAATGCAAATATTACTATCTGATTTTTCATTTTATTGTTTTTCCCCGTATTTAATTCGGAGGCGTTCAAGCCTCACCTTACACGTTCAAGGGAATCTTCTTCGAAAATTTTAATTAAGCCATTAACGATACGAATCTAGAAAGAAAATAAGATAAGGGAAAAGATAACGAATTTATTGTTTTATTGCTGCCATTACTTCGACTTAACGTCAATTTTAGGAATGAAATAAATTTTGCGTTGTGCTTATTGTATTTTGCTCAATAAAAACTGAACATAAAACTTTTCTCACGCCCGGAACAAAGGACATTATCAAAACAGAATCTGGAGTGTCGCAAGTACCAAACATTAAAGTAATTTCTACTTCCTGAAGTTCACCGTATTCAACTTTCAGCGCTATATTATAATTATCATATTTAACAACTTTGTACTCTCACGTACGAGCCGCCTCTGAGTCTAAAAGCATTCCAGAGGCGGCCGGATCATGAGAGTAAAAGTGCACGTAAAGCGCCTAGTTTGCTGGGCAAAAATTGTATTGAGATTTTTAAGGATATCGCGTATCCACCTCCCCGCCCCCTCCCCCACCGGCGCGTGCAAAGATGTCAACGTAAGGACGCAATTCAAGTCCGCTAGGGGTGCTGATAGTCGGTCTTCTAAAATTCTCCGAAACACGCCTCGACCCCATCCACTTATTCGCACGTGCAACTCCTTTCACAAGACAGCTTCGTTTAACCTAATACTGCGTGTTTGTGGCTACATAGGACATTAGCAAAGTTTAGAAGATGGCGCGGCACAATTGCGCAGATTCGTACCAGAATCGTACTTACTGCTATTATTACGTTGGTTTCGTCGTTTTTGATTTCTTCATTCGCTATTTTTCCACGTTTTTCACCGCCAAAATGAGGGATAAATGTGCTTTGTGTGGGAAGAGCTCTACGGAGGTTGCAAAGATGTGCTACTTTGGGAGGAATTTTGAGAGGTACGTATTGAGGTTACTAACGATAGTGTACCAGAGGAGTTAGAAATCAAAAGATAAGACCTTCCCAGTTGGTATTTATTTAACGCGGCAAGTAGTCGTTTCGGAGACGTCCGATGCGCTTGGGAAAGAGCTCGAAATTTCAAGGGAAAAGTTTTCTATCGTGTAACAAACCTTGAGACGGATAATGATGGATAATAACGGCGCGGCGCCGAAATTACACAGAGCGTAGCATGAAAACGTGGCACTTGATAATTACTCCCCATCACGCAATTGTTTAAATAATAAAATTCGTGTTGCGCTAGCAAGAGCTAAGCATGACCAAAAGTTCTTGCTTCTTAGACGGTTTTAATAATGCTCGCCACAATTGCGTGGCGAGGAGTTTACCGATGTGATAGAGTGTTAATATACGATAGTCCTTGCAATCGCTATCATTAACATAACCTTACTTATTCTAGGAGTTTGTCCTATTTTAATTGTGCCTCAGTTCGGAGCGCCACCTACAGTTTAAAGTTTAGTTTAAAATGTCAATAGAATTATTGTCCAGTGTGTCAGGGAGTTCGTATACCCTTGTACCAACCACTTCCATAATTCCTCTTCAACTCAACTTTACTCCTTTTTACTAAGAAACCACCAGAAACCAAGAATTATGTGTGAAATAGCTCAACTTTCTCGCCAGGTTATGGTTTAATAAGTCCAAAGAAAACGAAAATTTGTTTTAACAATGCTTTCGAAGAAGTCAGATTGCTCCTCCCAAATTTCAGCGCAATAAACCCTAAAACTTAAACATTTTCACCCTATATTCTGGAACGGCTCAATTTGTACATTATATTTCTATCGGAGGTGACAATTTCTCGCGAAATTTGAACGCAATAAGTCCAGAAGGTTGAAGTTGTGACCACCACCATTACTCGAGCTCGGTTTCTAACCAAATTTCAGGTGGAAACGTCCAAAAACCA
Organism: Chrysina gloriosa; assembly: GCA_038088585.1. Classification (NCBI taxonomy): domain Eukaryota; kingdom Metazoa; phylum Arthropoda; class Insecta; order Coleoptera; family Scarabaeidae; genus Chrysina; species Chrysina gloriosa. Next base: position 104,821,466 of record CM076087.1, read on the forward strand.
AATGAATTCTCAGCAAACTTAATTTTTCTGACGATATTTCGTCCGAGAGAGTCCAAGAACTACGAAGATTTTGGGTGATACCGTTGAAAGAGCTCAAACCTCAGCTGGACAGGTGCGAGAAGAAAAACATATTTTACGACATCTTCGAAACAACATTTTCTCGTCAAGTTTGAGTCCGGAAAGGTGAAGTTGTGAACGCCGTCTTTACACGAGCTCAACTTCTAACCGAATTTCAGGTAGAAAAGTCCAAAAACCAAATGAATTCTCAGCAAACTTAATTTTTTGGCGATATTTGGTCCGAGAGAGTCCAAGAACTACAAAGATTTTGGATGGTACCGTTGAAAGAGCTCAAACCTCAGCTGGACAGGTGCGAGAAGAAAACATATTTTACGACATCTTCGAAACAACATTTTCTCGTCAAGTTTGAGTCCGGAAAGGTGAAGTTGTGAACGCCGTCTTTACACGAGCTCAACTTCTAACCGAATTTCAGGTAGAAAAGTCCAAAACCAAATGAATTCTCAGCAAACTTAATTTTTGGCGATATTTGGTCCGGGAGAGTCCAGGAACTACGAAGATTTTGGATGGTACCTTTGACAGAGCTCAAACCTCAGCTGGACAGGTGCGAGAAGAAAAACATATTTTACGACATCTTCGAAACAACATTTTCTCGTCAAGTTTGAGTCCGGAAAGGTGAAGTTGTGAACGCCGTCTTTACACGAGCTCAGTTTCTAACCGAATTTCAGGTAGAAAAGTCCAAAAACCAAATGAATTCTCAGCAAACTTAATTTTTTGGCGATATTTGGTCCGGGAGAGTCCAGGAACTACGAAGATTTTGGATGGTACCGTTGAAAGAGCTCAAACCTCAGCTGGACAGGTGCGAGAAGAAAAACATATTTTACGACATCTTCGAAACAACATTTTCTCGTCAAGTTTGAGTCCGAAAGGTGAAGTTGTGAACGCCGTCTTTACACGAGCTCAGTTTCTAACCGAATTTCAGGTAGAAAAGTCCAAAACCAAATGAATTCTCAGCAAACTTAATTTTTGGCGATATTTGGTCCGGGAGAGTCCAAGAACTACAAAGATTGTGGATGGTACCGTTGAAAGAGCTCAAACCTCAGCTGGACAGGTGCGAGAAGAAAAACATATTTTACGACATCTTCGAAACAACATTTTCTCGTCAAGTTTGAGTCCGGAAAGGTGAAGTTGTGAACGCCGTCTTTACACGAGCTCAACTTCTAACCGAATTTCAGGTAGAAAAGTCCAAAAACCAAATGAATTCTCAGCAAACTTAATTTTTCTGACGATATTTCGTCCGGAGAGAGTCCAAGAACTACGAAGATTTTGGGTGATACCGTTGAAAGAGCTCAAACCTCAGCTGGACAGGTGCGAGAAGAAAAACATATTTTACGACATCTTCGAAACAACATTTTCTCGTCAAGTTTGAGTCCGAAAGGTGAAGTTGTGAACGCCGTCTTTACACGAGCTCAACTTCTAACCGAATTTCAGGTAGAAAAGTCCAAAAACCAAATGAATTCTCAGCAAACTTAATTTTTGGCGATATTTGGTCCGAGAGAGTCCAAGAACTACAAAGATTTTGGATGGTACCGTTGAAAGAGCTCAAACCTCAGCTGGACAGGTGCGAGAAGAAAAACATATTTTACGACATCTTCGAAACAACATTTTCTCGTCAAGTTTGAGTCCGGAAAGGTGAAGTTGTGAACGCCGTCTTTACACGAGCTCAACTTCTAACCGAATTTCAGGTAGAAAAGTCCAAAAACCAAATGAATTCTCAGCAAACTTAATTTTTGGCGATATTTGGTCCGGGAGAGTCCAGGAACTACGAAGATTTTGGATGGTACCTTTGACAGAGCTCAAACCTCAGCTGGACAGGTGCGAGAAGAAAAACATATTTTACGACATCTTCGAAACAACATTTTCTCGTCAAGTTTGAGTCCGGAAAGGTGAAGTTGTGAACGCCGTCTTTACACGAGCTCAGTTTCTAACCGAATTTCAGGTAGAAAAGTCCAAAAACCAAATGAATTCTCAGCAAACTTAATTTTTTGGCGATATTTGGTCCGGGAGAGTCCAGGAACTACGAAGATTTTGGATGGTACCGTTGAAAGAGCTCAAACCTCAGCTGGACAGGTGCGAGAAGAAAAACATATTTTACGACATCTTCGAAACAACATTTTCTCGTCAAGTTTGAGTCCGGAAAGGTGAAGTTGTGAACGCCGTCTTTACACGAGCTCAGTTTCTAACCGAATTTCAGGTAGAAAAGTCCAAAAACCAAATGAATTCTCAGCAAACTTAATTTTTTGGCGATATTTGGTCCGGGGAGAGTCCAAGAACTACAAAGATTGTGGATGGTACCGTTGAAAGAGCTCAAACCTCAGCTGGACAGGTGCGAGAAGAAAAACATATTTTACGACATCTTCGAAACAACATTTTCTCGTCAAGTTTGAGTCCGGAAAGGTGAAGTTGTGAACGCCGTCTTTACACGAGCTCAACTTCTAACCGAATTTCAGGTAGAAAAGTCCAAAAACCAAATGAATTCTCAGCAAGCTTAATTTTTGGCGATATTTGGTCCGGGAGAGTCCAGGAACTACGAAGATTTTGGATGGTACCGTTGAAAGAGCTCAAACCTCAGCTGGACAGGTGCGAGAAGAAAAACATATTTTACGACATCTTCGAAACAACATTTTCTCGTCAAGTTTGAGTCCGGAAAGGTGAAGTTGTGAACGCCGTCTTTACACGAGCTCAACTTCTAACCGAATTTCAGGTAGAAAAGTCCAAAACCAAATGAATTCTCAGCAAACTTAATTTTTTGGCGATATTTGGTCCGGGAGAGTCCAAGAACTACAAAGATTGTGGATGGTACCGTTGAAAGAGCTCAAACCTCAGCTGGACAGGTGCGAGAAGAAAAACATATTTTACGACATCTTCGAAACAACATTTTCTCGTCAAGTTTGAGTCCGGAAAGGTGAAGTTGTGAACGCCGTCTTTACACGAGCTCAACTTCTAACCGAATTTCAGGTAGAAAAGTCCAAAAACCAAATGAATTCTCAGCAAACTTAATTTTTGGCGATATTTGGTCCGGGAGAGTCCAGGAACTACGAAGATTTTGGATGGTACCTTTGACAGAGCTCACATCTCAGCTGGATAAGTCCGAGAACAAAGACACATTTTACGATATCTTCGAAACGACATTTGCTCGCCAAGTTTGGATCCAGAAATTTTAAGTTTTGGACACTATTTTTCAAGGAGCACAATTTATTATCATATATCAGATAAATCAGAAAATTACAAATCCTTTCAACACTATCTTCAGAGGAGCAAATTTCTTTTCTTTTTCTTTTTCTTCTTTCTTCTTCTTCCGCCGTCTCTTCTGATAAGATTAGTTAGTCATCATGGCTGTAATAATGCAATCCAACCAGAAATTTTATATCTAGCGCACCATGATCATTAGAAAGACTTTAAGCTTTGGAAGCTTACAAAACTCAGTTTTGGGTAACTCCAATTTAGCGATCCCCATGGAGTAACTCAAATCTACCGTCCGTTGAAGAAACTTTTGGTGTTGGTGCAAGAAATTTTAAAATCAACATCGCCAGCAATATAGAAACGGGCATTAATCCATATTTTCTTTTGTTTTTTCAGAAATATCCCTATCCGAAGCAAGTATTCTTCATCGTATCCAATGAATTCTGCGAACGATTCAGTTACTATGGCATGCGAAGTAAGTCCTAAGCAAAATCCTTTTTAATCGCCACCAACTCTAACAATATCTTTTTCTATTTTTTCCTCCACCCAAAAAAAAACCAACAGCGATTCTCAGCTTATACCTGGTGGACATCCTCCTCTTCAGCAGAGACGACGCCAAAATCATCTACCACACCTTCACGATGCTGGTCTATTTCTTCCCGGTATTCGGCGCGATGTTGGCCGACAGCTGGCTGGGAAAATTCTACACCATCCTTTACGTTTCGATAGTGTACGCGCTCGGCAACATCATCCTCGCCATGTCCGCCTGTCCGCCGCTCAATTTCCCGCAGGTGGCGTTCTCGATGGTCGGCCTGCTGTTCATCGCGATCGGAAGCGGCGGTATAAAACCGTGCGTTTCGGCCTTCGGCGGTGACCAGTTCAAGCTGCCCCATCAGGCGCTCCAATTGGCGACGTTCTTTTCGATGTTCTACTTTTCGATCAACGCCGGAAGTTTGATTTCGACGACCGTGACGCCCATTCTGAGAGAGGACGTGCATTGTTTCGGAGACGACAGTTGCTATTCGCTGGCCTTCGGAGTGCCCGGAGTTTTGATGATCACCTCGATCGGTAAGTGGAGCTCTGCTTCGAGATTGAAACTTCAACTTCAACTTGAAGTTTCAAACTTTTGTTCGCTAAATCCAAGAACTTTTAGATGACCAAGAAAGTTTGGAAATCTTTAAAGAACACCTCACAAATTTTTACCCACTATTTGGAAGAACCCACGTTCCTCCTTTAATACTTCCAAGAACGTAATTTCTAACGATATCTTCGGGGAGTTTCAATTTTTGTGGCCAACTATCAGATGGACAATCCCATAAACTTACCTTTAAACAAAATTTTTGGCCGAGATCCTACCACAATTTTTACCGATATTTCTGGAAGAACTCAAGTTAGTCGCCAAGAGCCTACCACAATTTTTGGAAGAACTCAAGTTCCTCGCCAAGTCCAAGGACTTAAACAAGAAATTTCAACAATATCTTCGGAAGAACTTAATCTTTTGGGTCACTGAAATTTTTCAGGCAATTTTTGCTTTCCCCGCCAAATTCCACTTTAATAAATCCAAGACCGTAATTTCTAACGATATCTTCGTAGAAATTCAACCTTTGGCCAACTTACCTTCTAACAATTGCATTTTCTGCAAAAATTTAAGATTTTTGGCAATACTTTTGTAGGAAGAAAATTTCCGTTTAATAAGTCCGAAAACTCCAAAGTTCAATTTTCCCATCAAATTTCAGTTTAGTGGGTCCAACAATTATGATTTATGATAGAAGATTTTGAAGCTTTCCGGGATTTCCTTTACAAGAGGTTTTACCCCATTTTAGTCCAATAGGTCAAAAAACTAACCAAATTATATGTATACCGTCGCCAAAACTTTCAAAACTTTTTCAGTCATTTTCGTCCTTGGCAAGCGTCTATACTTCATCAGGCAACCGGAAGGAAACATGGTCATCAGAGTCAGCAGATGCATCGCGGTAAGCAACGCTCAGAAAGTCCCGCGAAAGCGTCTGAGGTGATTTTTTTCTCACAGACCGCCCTCAAAGAGAAATCCAACGCCACCCAGAAACGCGAACATTGGTTGGATCACGCCGAAGACATTCACGGGAAGCAGCTCGTCCAAGACGTGAAAGCCCTGCTGAAGGTGCTCTTCCTGTACATCCCTCTCCCCGTATTTTGGGCCCTGTTCGATCAGCAAGGTACCGGCTGGACCTTCCAAGCGAGGATCATGGACGGAGATATCGGCTTCTACACCATCCTCCCCGACCAGATGCAAGTCATCAATCCCCTCCTCATCCTGCTCTTCATCCCTATCTTTCAATACGGCGTTTACCCGCTCTTCAATAAGCTCGGTATCTTGAAGACGCCGCTGCAGCGATTGGTAACCGGCGGTCTCCTCGCGGCCGTCGCTTTCGTCGTTTCCGCTTTCATTTCGTTGGCTTTGGAAGCGGAAATGCCGACGCAACCGTCCGCCGGAATCGGACACTTGCGGATCTACAATACGAGAAATTGCGAGATGACCTTGAATATAGCGGGGATCGAGAACAACGTCAGGATCGAGAGCATGAAGTTCTACGAACGCACGAATATCAGCGTCGAAGGGGAGCAATTTTACGCTTATTCGGGAAGTTGCAATACGAATTCGCTGGACGGTAGTCTGACGGTGAGGGAGGAAGACGCCCTCGGTTACTTCGTCGGCAGCGATTTCGAGGATTTCGTCCAATTTAACGATAGCAATTTGAAAAACGACGATAACGGATATCCGAAGATTAGGTAAGTAGTCTTGAAGGATTTTCTTCAACACTTCTATCAACTAGAAAACTAGTTTCGAAAAGATATTCGGGGGAGTCAAAATTACAAATGAATAAAAAAGTCGAACATCTACATAACTCCCTAATGAAGGACCTACCATTAAGGTTCCTTTGTTAAGTAACTCTAGTAGGTACAATTAGTCGATTGTAGACCAATCCACCTGGAGTTCACTGGGCTCCAGCAGCGAAAACCGCCCCTCCACTACAGTAACGCCATCTAGTATCTCCGGCGGCGCAGTTTGAAACTAGCATTTAAACGCTGATATACGGGGCGTACTGACATCTACATAGCTATCCAATGAACGACCTATAACTGAGGTTCGATTCTTAGGCGACTCTAGTAGGTAAACTTAGTCGGTTCTAGATCACCACGATCCAGTCGTATTTCGCATGGGTTCTAGCAGCGATAAATGACCCCCTCAACTACAGTCACGCCAAGAATATGAAATGTGAGATGGCGAACTTCGGAGCTAGCGTTTAAACGCCGATATACGGGGCGTTGCCAAAAAGCTTTTTTAACGTAAAAGCGCATATACGGGGAATACATTATTTTTTGTTTAATCGAATCTGTTGTACGGAGAATGAGATTGAATTTATAAGGTACGTGTCTAGTCTAGAGAGCAAAACGCAAGCATTTCTTGGAAAACGTTTTTCTCAGCTTCTTTATTAGATATAACAATGAAACTTTTTCGAGGACATAATGTTATCCTTATAGAATAGAAAAAAATTGTTTACTTCGTCCAGCGTTTTTGCCCAATTTTCAGAGGGCGCCAAAGTCGAGTCCTCAAAAAGATGTTCCCATGGCGGACAAACAATCTCCCGATTGGCACGTTTGAAACAAAAATACGACATGACATTTCAAACTGGAAGGTTTGCCACGTGGTAGTTCACCGTCGTTAGCCAAAAATCGATAATAGAAAAAAAATGGCGGCTATTTGAAAAACATTGTATGAAAATCCAGAATCGTACAAAATTTCATCAAAATCGATCCAGCGGTTGCGGAGATTGATTGTCCGCCAGTTGAAAAAAAGTGATTTCCTCAAAAACGCGTTTAAAGTTTTCTTTCCGAGTTAGTTGTGAATATTTTTGGAATAATCGAGTTTTAATACTTGATGATGGCTCAATCAGCTATCCCTGGACCATATAAAAGTACTTCAGACTCCTGTTCAGCTCCTTCGTCCATTTGTTTGTCCTCTTTCTTCGTCAAACGACCTTCTTTCGTCGCCGCCTTACTCGCCTTAACAGCGTTCCAAATGCGTCTATTTTCATTGCATAATCACACGAAGCATATTCTCTCGTGCAGCCTATGGTCTTCATCATTTTAAGGAGTGTCATGCGACCTTCATTGAAGGTAGCATCATCATCAGTTGCTTTGATACCGCTTCTAGTACTCGCCTATTTCGCTATTAAAACCACAGACCACCGACTACGTTGCATATGCCAATAATTAGACTGGCCAAATAGCGATAACAGCGTACAATTATGAAATAAGTTACGACAGAATCGCCGACTCCCCCTCTCTAGTCAGAACGCTGTATGCGAGTAGTTCTGTGTATATATAGGCTGTCTTAATTTGTTTCATAATTAATTGTTTGCCTAGACTACCAAGGTATATATATATATATAGATATGTATATATACCTTCAATTTATTGTTTCTACCCACAAAAATCTGTTGCGATATAAGGCTGTTAAGCCGGTGTGAACGGTGCAACGGCGGAACGGTGGTCGGTGAACCGGTCATCTCTCCATACCACTAAAAATATGCAGAACCTTTCGACGACGTCCCGCACAACGATTTTACTTAAACAAATTTTGAGCACTCCCCGTTTACAAACTTTTACTTAAAACTATTCGAGCGATACCCGTGATATAAAGCAAAATAAATTTCAGTATGTGACAATCGGAAAGAAAACGGAAACAAAACTAATAAAATAAAAAATGATGTACAAGTAACAGAAAAATATATGAATTCAGAAACGTATTAGTCCGTACTAATAATTCAACCTTGAATGAATGGAAGATCCCACGTATGGTGGTACTCCAACTGAAATCAGTGGGACTACATACGCAGTTGTAGTTGATGCTGATTGATGAATGATTTCCCGTATGTACCAAGGAATGAAAACTTTTCGACCACTCCTCTTACAACAGATTTGGTTTCAAAAATTTAAATACTCTCCGTATACGTGCTTTTACTTAGCCTTTCTATACTCACGTCAAAATGAAAGACGTATACTATACTATATAAATCAGTCTCACAGACCGTATGCGTGAGTATAGGAAGGTTAAGCAACTTGTGCCACTGTAGTGACGGGGCTCATTTCATATTGCTAGAGTCCAACGCAATTCCGATGGATCGTGATGATCTAGAACCGGCTAATTCTACCTACTAGAGTTCCTTAACAAACGAACCTCAGTTATAGGCCGTTCATTGGAGAATTATATACCTAGATGTTCTACTTTTTTGTGCACTTCTATCATCTCTCAAATTCTTCTCACTTCGATGGGATCTTATCGTTTTTATCGCACAATTTTCATCTTCTTTAGAACTTTGGTGTATGGAGGAGAGCAAGATCCGGCCGGCATATCGATCACGTACTATAACAGCAGAGGTAACGTACAGGCCGAGACGTCCGCCAACGACACCGCGCAGGTGGATCTGAAACCCGAATTGCACACGATCGAAGTGGGGTCGAGCGAGTTGTCGGCGGAATTGCGATTGGGCGGAGTGTACGTCGTCCTGGCCAGACACACCGGCGGTGATTCGTATGTAAGTATCGAAACGTCCCGAACGGTTTTACCGCTTTTTTTCTTACTAACTACTAACCCGAAGTGACAACTTCTTTCGCACCGTTGTGAGTGATTCGAAACTGGATGAAACGAAAAAGCGACACTAAAAAGAAACAAACGTATACGTCTATAGGATTTATCCCGCGAGAAAATGAGATAGAATAGCCTCTCCGCTCTTGTCTAACAATCGATTTTGAACTATTATGTGCAATTTCTATACCTGCAATTTTAACTCATGTTGCCAGTAAGCGACAGTAACGCCGACAACGCCTACGGTTCTCGACGGCTAGTCTGGTGGTGCGTGTTCAATTCATTACCTGTGTACTTTCCACTCACTCAGCTTCAAACGAGTATTGCTAGTTAAAAAATATTTACGAGTAGCATAAATTTTTTTAGCAGCTTTTATAGTATTCTTAACATTAGAGCAGAAAAACAGATAGAAATAATGATAGAGAGGAACTTCTTATGAGAAGACAGTTTGCTGCGATTTTTACATGAAACGTGAAAATATCTCGACTTTGAAGTAGCTATTTACCAAGCGAACCAATACAATAGCCGGTTCTTGTAAATATAATTGCAAATAGCTAACCAAAACACAACTTTTTGACACCTCTCATTTTGGAAAAAAAAAAATTAAAAGAAATCACGCCCTATTATAATCAAGGAAGCCTACAATGATGCCACCTCCTGATACTGCACCTGTCTCATTCTCTCGAAGGTTTACAACTTCTACTGCGCGTGAACTGCACACATAACCTTTTTTTTTTTTGTTTAAATAGGATTTAGACCTCATCGAACTCACTCCCCCAACACCATCCACATGCTGCTGCAAATTCCCCAATACGTCATCATCACCGCCGGCGAGATCATGTTCTCCATCACCGGTCTGGAATTTTCGTACTCGCAGGCGCCGATCAGCATGAAATCGGTGCTGCAAGCCTGCTGGTTGCTCACTACCGCCTTCGGAAACCTCCTGGTCATCATCATCGAATTGATCCAGAGCTTCAACGAAGAGGTAAAGTTTAAAAGATTGTTTTCGCTCATCGCGCCCAATTTCATCTACTTCCCATTTTAGTCTTCGAAATTCTTCTTGTACGCGGGCGTCATGTTGGTGGACATGGTCATCTTCGCCTTCATGGCCTACCGGTATAAATACGTCGATCCGCATCGCGAGGAGGAAGATCCGATGATCGAGGGCAAGTCCGCACCGGAGAAACAGAACGGAATAGATAATAAGGCGTACGATAAGGAATAAAACGGATGAAAAATGCGAAAGAAATATAAATGAAAACGAATCAGATCGACGTAATAATTTTTTGACGTTGACAGTTAACTTTCGACAGCTGTCAACGTCAAACGACTGTCAAATTATTAACCTTGCATAAATATTATAGGAAGAACTCCAAAAAAATTACAACGAATGATTGTGTGTGTATCGTTTTTCGATATTTTCGTATCCGTCGTGCGAAGGATGGTCGAAACGTATGTCGATGAAAGATCTAAAAAATTGTCATAATTCCTACGTCCATGTATATATGTATGTATTTTACCGCTAAGAATATGATTAGTTAATATATATATATTGTACGTCAATTATACTTAGAAAAATAAAATTATTTACCGTCGTTTCTTTGTTTTGGTACCTATTGGTAAGCGGGACACGTGCTTCACCTATAAAGCGATTGTGAACGAGAAGAAAAGTTTCTTGAGCATTATTTTCCAACGATGTCGTTTCTGCAACATAAGCCCAAGAACTAACAAACTTCAGAACATATCTCTGAACTTTTTGAATTCTTGGACTTCAAACTTCCTGAAGATTAATACCGTTGGAATCAGCTTGTCGAGAAGCGTCCATCGATGTATGATTGAATCTCCTAAGTCTGATAGGAACCGGTATCTTGGCTATTTCTAACGAATTTTTGCGGTTTTTTACGTATCCTCGACAACCGTTTAGAATAATCTTAATAAATGACATACCATCGGAATCAGTTCCTAGAAACGGGTCGAACGGTGTAGGATCGAACCTCCTAACTCCAATAGAAACCGAGACCTTGGCTATTCTTAGCGATTTTTTGCAGTTTCTTGCATTTTCTCGGCATCCGTTTGGAATAATCTCCATAAATGACATACCGTTGGAATCAGCACGTAGCGACGCTTCGATCGATATAGGTTTCAAAATCCTAAGTCTGATAGAAACCGAGATCTTGGCTATTTTTAGCCGTATTTTTGCGTTTTCTCGACAACCGTATGAAATAATCTTGGTAAATTAGGTACCGTTGAAATTAGCTCGTCGAGACGCGTCGATCGATGTAGTTCAAAAGGAACTAAATCGGTTTCTGCAAAGAAGATCATCTTTATCTAATTTTGAAGACAATATCTCACCAATCAAGATAATTTTGATACATTCCACACTACGATACCTGAAAGAAACGGTTCCCAAACAATAAACTATCTTCAGTGCAAAATTTTGAAGGTAAAAGTTTAAGGTGCACGCAGCTTAACTTCAAACTTCTCGAATTTTGAGCATCACCATGCCAACCTTCCCTTGCCAAACCTGGCCTTTCTTCCTGAATTTCTGATCCGGAATATTAGCACAACGTTCGGGCTAAATCGTCCCTTTCTTTGTTAGATAATAAATGAAGAACTTCTTGAAGTTTGGCCATCACCACACCAAGCTTCTGGTTAGGAGCGTTCCCTGATAAAAGACGATTGTCTTCTTTTCCAAACCTGGCCTTTCTTCCTCAATTTCCCATTGCAACTGATCCGAAGGATTAGCATGACGTTCGGTCTAAATCATCTATTTCTTTGTTAGATAACAAATTAAGAATTTCTTGAAGTTTGGCAATCACCACATCCAGCCTTGTCTTCTTCGCCAAACCTCGCCTTTCTTCCTTGATTTCTCATCGCAACTAATTGGAAAGATCAGCATAACGTTTGGTCTAAATCGTTCTTTTCTTTGTTAGATTATCTGTCATCAACTTTCCCATGGCATTCCAAAAAAAAAAAAACAAAAATACTGCTCATGGTCATCCCTATACTTACGACGTTCTTTGCCTTTTCCAGTATTCTTTTCCCCTTGTCTTTAGAGTGCTTTGATTATTGGCAACTTCTTAAGCGATTTTTGCACTTTTGACTTTTTTGCGTTTTCTCGGCAACCGTTTGGAATAATCTTAGTAAATGATGTACCGTTGAAATTAGGCCGTCGAAATGCGTCGATTGGTGTGAGATTGAACCTTCTACGTCCAATAGAAACCGAGAGGAGTAATATGGCTATTTTTAGTTGTGACGGTTTTTATATTTGGTTAAGTCGTGAAAATAAAGTTGATAATGATGATTATAATATGTAAATACAAACGCATTCAACTTTTTTAACGTTTCGACTTCATGTAGAACGTGTATCTTCCGGATATAACCCGAACTAATTCTGTTGTAAATACCTTTCCTGACAGAGCACTTCCATCGGAAGTCATCTTGCCAGTAGCTTCGAAATGTAACCGTTTTCCCTCAAAATCCCTAGCCGGTTCGGTTACAACGATTATTAAAAACGTAGAAACGTAGAAATAACAACAAACGTTAGTAGTGGATTGATGTCGTTCGCTTTATTTTGTAAAAATAGTCTCAAAGTATACGCGATACATACATACAAATATTTGATATTAAAACAGTCTTAAAATACATTTTACTTCATTAAAATATATCTTTACAATTACTTAATCGATTACAAAAGAAAGAAAAACAGAGAAGTAAAAGACTCGCAAAATGGCGCAGTCTTTGACGAAGGCACTCGATTTCATTATCACGTTTATTATTACAAAAGTACACAAAAAGAAACTATGATGATGACGCTGTTGATGGCGATGATAATGACAAAACGTAGGCCCTTCGAGAAAATACACAGACACACAGATACTGCTCGTCGACGATTCTAAGATCGTTTCTACCTCGCACAAACTTAAGTAGGCTGATGAGAGAACAAACACAAAAAACGTTCTTTCGTCACTCGTTCGAGATTGTCTTTATTAGGTTGGCAGATCTCGGCGTTACCGGGAATCGTTCTACCCGCGCGCGCGCAGAGAATGGACGACGACGTCGGTCATCCTCGCCGTGGACATCGGAGCAAAAATACTGTTCGAGAGACGCCGGATTGAAGAGGGCGCTGTGGGGCGAATCAGGTGCCGGCGTCGAATTCTTGATAACCTTCGGCGCCGGTGAAGATGACGTCGATCCAGATGCGCATCGCTTCGGGTGAAGGCGCCATCAGGTGGTAGATTCTTTCGTGCGTCTTGACGATGAAAGTCAGGTGGGGATTCGGCGATTTGACGGAGTTGGAGTGGTCCAGATAGACTTCTTCGATAGCCTGGGGGTACAAAAAACAAAAAAAAATAAAATCCACAAAAATCTTGCGTGTATAACATAAATTCACAAAAAAGGCCTTAATGATAAAAGCCAGTCTTGCATCCTTTTCCAACTTATGGCGACAGATAAAGAGAGAATATGGTTGAGTTAGGGGGTTACGGATGATTAAACGGAAATTGATAGTCGGGTTTACACCAGTGTTATCTGATTAGGCTTTCTTCATTACAAAATAAGTTCGTTAATGATAAAAGTGAGTCTTGCATCATTTTCTAACTTACGGTGAAAGGTAAGGAAAGAATATGCTTAAGTTGGATGTTTACGGAAGTTTAAACGCAAATTGATATAATCATCTAGCTAGGGTTTCCCTCTTGAAAAAAAAAGTTCGTTAATGATAAAAGCGAGTTTAGCGTCCTTTTCCAAGTTACGGTGATGGACAAAGATAGATAATTGTTATATTAGCAGCTTACGGAAATTTAAACGCAAATTGATAGTCAGGTTTACACCAGCATTATCTAATTACGCCCTCTTTCGTTAAAAAATAAGTTTCTTTAATGATAAAAGCGAGTCTTGCATCCTTCTTTAACTTACGGTGATAACCAAGGAAAGAATATGCCTAAATTAGGTGTTTGCGAGAGTTTAAACGCAAATTGATATAGTCAGGTTTACACGAGTATCATCTAGTTAGTCTTTCTTTCTTGAAAAAGAAGTTCGTTAATGATAAAAGCGAGTTTAGCGTCCTTTTCCAACTTATGGTGATGGACAAAGAAAGAATATTGTTATATTAGGAGCTTAAGGAAATTTAAACGCAAATTGATCGGGTTTAGACCAGCGTTATCAAATTTGGTCTTCTTTCGTTAAAAAATTAATGATAAAAGAGATTCTTGTATCCCTTTCTAACTTATGGTCATAGACAAGGAAAGAATGTACTTAACTTAGGTATTTGCGGGAGTTTAAACGCAAAGTAATTAAGTCAGGTTTACGCGAGTATCATCTAGTTAGTATTTCTTTCTTGAAAAAGAAGTTCGTTAATGATAAAATCGAGTTTAACGTCCTTTTCTAACTTACAGTGATGGACAAAAAAAGAATATTCTTATATTAGGAGCTTAAGGAAATTTAAACGCAAATTGATCGGGTTTAGACCAGCGTTATTTAATTCGGTCTCTTTTCGTTAAAAAATCAGCTTCGTTAATGATAAAAGCGAATCGTGCATCCTTCTCTATCTTATGGTGAGAGACAAGGAAAGAATAAATTAGGTGTTTACGGCAGTTTAAGCGCAAATTGATATAGTCAAGTTTACACAAGTATCATCTAGTAAGGGTTTGTTTCTTGAAAAATCAGTTCGTTAATGATGAAAGCGAGTTTAGCGTCCTTTTCCAACTTACGGTGATGGACATAGACAAAGAGAAAAGATGATCGAACGCGAGCCAGGTTTACACGCCTGCCGTTTAGTTATGCCATTTTTCTTAAAAATTCCATAACAGTTCATAAACAAATGAATTACCGATAAAAGCGGGTCTTGCATCCTTTTCTAACTTATGTTGATGGACAAAGCTAGGAGTTTAGGAAAGCTTGAGCTCAAATTCACCAAGTTTGTTAATGATACAAGCGAGTCATGCATTCTTTTCTATCTTATGGTGCTAGACAAGGAAAGAATACGGTCATATTAGGAGTTTACGGAAGTATAAACGCAAATTAATAGAGTCAGGTTCACACGAGTATCATCCACTCTTATTTCTTGAAAATTCCCTTACCATTTGCAAAGAAATTTGCTAATGATAAAAGTAAGTTTAGCGTCCTTTTCTAACTTATGGCCATAGACAAACTGAAAAGACGGTCGAACTAGGAGTATGCGAAGGTTAAACCGCGAATCGATAGAGTCAGGTTTGCACACCTGCCCTTTAGTTGTGTCTTTTCTCTTCAAAATTCTATAAAAGTTCATAAACAAATGAATTACCGATAAAAGCGAGTCTTGCATCCTTTTCTAACTTATAGTGATGGACAAACAATGAATAAAACAAATTGATAGTAAGGTTTACACCAGCGTCATCTAGTTAGATTTTCTTTCTTGAAAAGAAGTTCGTTAATGATAAAAGCGAGCCTTGCATACTTTTCTAACGTATGGTGGTAGACAAGGAAAGAATATGGTTATATTATGAGTTTACGGAAATTTCAACGCAAATTGATGGAATCAGGTTTACACTAATATCATCTAGTTTGGATTTCTTTCTTCAAACAGGCGTTCGTTAATGATGAAAGCGAGTTTAGTGTCCTTATCCAACTTATGGCCATAGACAAAGAGAAAATATGGGATAAATTGCGAGAGGTAAAACGCGAGTCGATGGAATCAAGTTTACATGACTGTCGTCTATAGTTAGACTTCCTCTCGTTAATGATTAAAGTGAATCGTGTATCCTTTTCCAATTGTATGGTGATAGACAAAGAAAGAATATGATTATATTAGGAGTTTGTGAAAATCTAAACGCAAAGTGATAGTCAGGTTTACACGAGCGCCATCTCCTTCTGGAAAAGGAAGTTCGTTAATGATAAAAGCGAGTTTAGCGTCCTTTTCCAACTTGTGGCCGCAGACGGAGAGAAAATATAGGACGAACTAGCTGTAGGCGAGAGTTAAAATGCGAGTCAACAGAGTCAGGTTTACAACGACTGCCGTTTATAGTTAGGTTTCCTTTCTTGGAAATTACATAAAAATTTCAACACCAGAATCGTTAATGATGAAAGCAATTTTTACGTCCTTTTCTAACGTATGGTGATCGACAAAGAACGAATATGGTCGAGTTTACGAAAGTTTCAACGCAAATTCATAGGGTCAGGTTTACACGAACATCATCTAGATAGGCTTCCTTCTTGAAAAAGAAGTTCGTTAATGATAAAAGCGAGATTAACGTCCTTTTCCCACTTATGGCCATAAACAAGGAGAAAATATGGGATAAACTGAGGAGTATGTGAGCGTTGAAACGCGAGTCGATAGAGTCAGACCGCCGTTTATAGTTACGCTTTCTTTCCGGGAAATTAGATCAAAAATTCACAAAGACATTCGCTAATGATAAAAGCGAATGTTGCATCCTTTTCCAACTTTATGGTGATAAACAAAGAACGAATATGGTTATATTATGAGTTTATGGAAGTTTCAACGCAAATTGATGAAATCAGGTTTACACTAGTATCATCTAGTTTGGGTTTCCTTTCTTCAAAAAGACGTTCGTTTATGATAAAAGCGAGTTTAGCGTCCTTTTCCAATGTATGGCTATAGACAAAGAGAATATATGAGAGGAACTAGAAATATGCGAGAGTTAAAATGCGAGTCGATAGAGTCAGGTTCACAACGACTGCCGTTTCCTAGAAAATTGCAACAAAATTCAGAAAATTCCTTAAAGATAAAAGCTGTTCTTGCGTCCTTTTCCAATTTTATGGTGCTAAACAAAGAACGAATATTGTTCAATTAGGTGTTTACGGAAATTTCAACTCAAGTTGATAGAGTCAGGTTTACATTAGTATCATCTAGTTAGGCTTTCTTTCTTCAAAGAGACATTCGTTAATGATAAAAGCGAGTTTAGCGTCCTTTTCCAACTTATGGTTATAGACAAAGAGAACATATGGGAGGAACCAGGAGGGTTAAAACGCGTGTTCATAAGGCCAGGTTTACACGACCGCTGTTTATAGTTACGCTTTCTTTCCGGGAAATTAGATCCAAATTTCACAAAGAAATTCGTTAATGATAAAAGCGAATCTTGCGTCCTTTTCCACTTTTATGGCGATATACAAAGAACGAATTTGATTAAATTAGGTGTTTACGGAAATTTCAACGCAAATTGATAGAGTCAGGTTTACACTAGTATCATCTAGTTTGGGTTTCTTTCTTCAAAAAGACGTTCGTTAATGATAAAAGCGAGTTTAGTGTCCTTTTCCAACTTATGGCTATAAACAAAGAGAACATATGGAAGGAACTAGGAGGGTTAAAACGCGAGTCGATAAAGTCAGGTTTACACAATTGCCGTTTATAGCTGGGCTTCTTTTCTTAGAAATTCGTTAATGATAAATGCGAGTTTTATGTCTCTTTTCAACTTACGGCGCTAAACAAGGAGGAAAAGCAGTTGAATTAGAAATTTGCAATAATTCGCTTTAATGTCCGTCTTTTTTCGTCAAAACAAAAAACGCGTGACGCTCAAAATAAAATCTACGACCGACTTATCGACAGAAACCACCTTGCAAAACAAGCGGCGAACGCCAGGATCGGGAGTAGGTCTCGCCCACGCGAACGCACATATCATCTGCAACCGGTACGATCTACTTTTAGCGCTTCCTGTTCGAATTCGAGTTGCCTAATTTCGATCTATAAATCTCGTCCGATGCGTCGGATTCACGCGACGATTTACTGACCTTAAAATAGGCACCGCCACGGATCTTCTTCTCGCTCTTGTCGGAGTAATACACCAAAGTCCGTTTTATCCGATCGAAGACGAACCATCTCCTCGACCAGCCGTTCAATTTGGAGCCTTTTTTGTGGAGGAAACCGCGACAACTGGTCGAATTGATGTGGACGTGCGGACACAGGACCACCTGGTGGCCTAAGAGAAAAAAGGGAAAGAAAGGTTGAGTAAAAAAAAATAATTCTATTTTTAGTGAAAGATTTTGAAAAAAATTCTTACCTGCAGATTCGATATGCGCCCTGAGATCCAATTCGGAGCTCCTGATTGGAAGATATCTGGTTAGAGGGCGGTGCTTATCTATCGGTCTTTGGCGCCTTTTCCCGAGCGTGCCGCCGCCTACTTCGACGCTAACGTCACTCGTTTCCGACAGCGGTCGAGGCGAATCTGGGCCTTCGGATTCGGCACGCAACTACGACGGAAGAAGAAAGAAAAATTATATAATAAATCCTCGTCTTGCGTCTTTATTTAATCAAAAGGGAAAAGCGAGAAACAACAGCATTTTAAAAGAAAAAAATGGTGTGTGTCAAAGTTAATACTTCCGCTCGCACATCATACTCTCTCTGTCTCTCCTTCTGTTTCAGACGAAGCAAGCACGCACGTATCCTTCTTCTCGCACATTGCCTCTCGCCCGCACATCATTCTCATTGTTTCCTTTGTCTTTCACACGAATCGAAGCTTACGCTTACGCCTACGCCTACGCTTACGCTTACGCCTACGCTTACGCCTACGCTTACGCCTACGCTTACGCCTACGCTTACGCTCGAGCTGGTTCGGCAACCCTTAAGAAGTATTCACTTCAAAAAACGCTTTAAATGCAGCTATTGGGTCTCTTGGGAAAATACGGTAAAGGACGGTTTGAGAATGTTGGCCTCGTGGCTAGCGAAACACGTGTCACCGGATTTCATTAAATAATTGCGTGGAAATACGTAGCGAACAAATGAAAAAATCTTGTGGTAAATTGATGTACGCAGATATAATAAAACGTAATCCCGCGTTTCTTTCTAATTGATGGCGATAACAAAGGATACAAGATTCTATAAAACTCGAAGTAATGAGTTTAGGTTTCTTCGAGCAGGTGCAACGTAAAAATTAAAATTTCTTTTGGTTTCAGGTGTAACACTAAAATACAAAAATTCTTGTAAAAAGCGATATAATAAAACCAAATCTCGTGTCCCTTTCTAATCAATGGCGATAGTAAAGGAGAGGAGCCTATGCAAGACATGAAGAACGCATAAAAAGTTATAGAGTATCTTTCGATGAATTTCCTTGAAGCAGGTGTAACACTAAAATACAAAAATTCTTGTAAAAAGCGATATAATAAAACCAAACCTCGTGTCCCTTTCTAATCAATGGCGATAGTAAAGGAGAGGAGCCTATGCAAGACATGAAGAACGCATAAAAAGTTATAGAGTATCTTTCGATGAATGTGATAGATTTCCTCGAAGCAGGTGTAACATTAAAATTCAAACATTTTAGTAAAAGGCGATATAATAAAACCAAACTTCGTGTCGCTTTCTAATCAATGGCGATAGCAAAGGAGAGAAGACTGTGCAAGATAAGAAGCAAAAAGTTATAGAGTGATTTTCGATGAATGTGCCGAGTTTCCTCGAAGCAAGAGTAACATAAAAATTCAAAAAATCTTGTATAAAACGATATAATGAAACGGAATCTCGTGTCTCTTTCTAACCAATGGCAATAGCAAAGGAGAAAAAATGATTTTAGCTAAGATTGATTGAAGTCTAAACGTTAAAATCGCTTTTTACACCCTCAAACATGTATAAATGCCGAGTTTCGATTAAATCGGAAGAATTGTGAATTTCGTCAAATTTACAAAGGGATGGATTTACGAGGCGATTCCTTATATCCAGAACTGGGTCGTGTCGCATATCAAATTGAAGATTTTCGCGCGTAGATTCGAGGAAATTTGTTTCTAAAGACGAATCCGTAATTGCTCCGAAATTACAGACCAAAAACACACGTGAAAACGCCGATTATTTGATATTTTCCATAAAATTCGGGCCAAAACGATGAAAAATAATGGCGGTTCCATCCAGTTCACGTCATATTTTACTGTAGTGTTGTGCTTGTTGCTATATAAGTTGGTGTATGTCCGTTTAAATACGAAAAATTCAAGCGAAATTACTCGATGATTAAAAAATGTCGAAATTTTACAAGTCTTACCTCAATAACGACGAAATTAGAACGATTACGTCGATTTCGACTTTAATATCGGCTTTTGCGCCCTCAAAAATGCATAAATCCGGAGTTTCGATTAAATCGGACGAATTACGAATTTCGTCAAATATTCAAAAGGGATGAATTTACGCGGTGATTCCGTATATCGAGAAGTGGGCCGTGTCGCATATCAAATTGAAGATTTTCGCGCGTAGATTCAAGGAAATTTGTTTCTAAAGCCGAATTCGGAAATTATAGATCAAAAACACACGTGAAAACGGCGATAATTTGATATTTTCCATAAAATACGGGCTAAAACGATGAAAAATAATGGCGGTTCCTGTGCGTGCCCCAAATTAGAGTGTAGATTTTAGTTATTTATATCCAGTGATTATTAGGAATTCTTGTGATGTGATAGTATTGTATGTATGTGTCTGAATGTTTACAATGCTTTTCTATCTTTTAATCGATGCTTTTTATAATAAGTAATAACTTTATTTCTAGTTACATTTTTCTCCCATTAAACGTCTCTGGCTGGAGTTAAAATAAGAACCCGTAGGGTAATAAAATGCTTAAAAGGTGGTGCGCGTGGTATCGAAAAAGTATAAATAGACCCAAAATAAACCGAATGTCATTTGAACACCATAACCCCAATATTTACTGTGAATTTAATATATATTGAATTGTAATAAATGATGAAGTTTTTTAATGGTAATTAACCATTTGGGTATTACTATACTACAATATGTAGGCTGTCGTAATTTATTTCGTAATTACCGCTGTTTGCTCAGACTATTAACCATCCACCATTTAACTCAAAAACAGAAGAAAAAAAAAACAATAAATCTGAAGGGGCTTGAAATCAAGCTAAGACATTCTTCCAATACGAATTTTTCATTCATCTCCAACGTTGATTGTTCACATTCCTTCGGTATTCTGAAGGATCGAGAAGATTCCTGCTTTTTCAACCTCCAGAAAGCTTCGTTCGCATTGTCATTTGAGCTTAGAACGCTGACATGTTCGAGATATGACCGTTTCTTGCAAGCCAACGTTGCATCTTTCGAAATCTAAACTTAGTCCCCTCAGATATGCGTCCGTCGTTCGTTCGTTTTTTATTTTATTCACCTACGTACGTATGTATTTACGTACTAGGTTTGGATTCCGACGCGTCGCGATAAAACAGATTAGAAAAGGCGAACAACAACGGACGCCTTGAGCCAATCTGTTCGGACACCTCGGCCGCCACCGAAGTTATTATCAAGCTGGTCGGTCCAGCTGTTCTCCGGACGTCAAAACTAATTGTCCAGCTGTTTTTCCGAGATCGCGTAACATCGTACATATGCAGACAGATAAAATCCGATTTACGTACTTACCGATTTTCCAGATAAAAACGAAGAGAGAGAAAAAAGGAATAGCAGGGAAAAGTTCGCAATTTTCGATTGGCGTTGAGGTGGAATTTGGGGGAAATTCGAATTTTACGAAACGCCAATTTTCGGATGCCCTTTTGGCGTCGCCCGGATGATTCAAAAAGGACGAAAATAAACGCGGGCGAGAGTCGGAATATCAATTTGTCTTGCGAGTAATTTTCGGAGGAGCTGGCTGGCTGGCTGGTAGGACGATGTAGTAATAAATTTTTGCGGAATGCGTCACGAAGTTGATGATGAACATGATGTTTCGGAAATTGTTATGTAACAAAAAGCAGTTTCGGGGATACGGGACGTTTGAGTTTCCACGAAATTTAAAATTTTTCATCTTAAACGAGTTTTCTTTCCAACATTGAGGAAAGGAATTGTAATTTTCACCTCTTTAGCTTTAGAGAACATGTTTTTATGTTTGAGGAAAATCAGGACTTCTTTCCGGAAAATATAAGTTGGCACCTTTTTTCTTCTAGAAAAATCGACGAAGAATTAGTTAGTCGTGTGGATTTGAAAGTCGATTTAAAGCTAACTGGTGCAGAACTTGAGGTCGCTTACAACAAGCCTGAAGACCTTGATGAAATACAAATTTTTTGCAAAGCCAAGGAAGGAAGCTATAAATTCGGCGAAAATAGTCGACGACACTGTCGGAAAATCTGTGAGATTAATGGGAGATTGAAATCGAGGAAATCGCTCATTAATCTCGACTGTAAGTAAGATGAAATACAGCAGCAACATAGAAGCATAAAAGATACTTTATTTTAATCTCTCCGTCAACAATTCCTAAAATGCAACTTTCTTGCTTGAAAATGTATCGGAATTTTCCGGAAAACTTCGTTAATAACTCATGGTATCTCCGATGAACTAAGAGAGACGAAGAACTTCACGTTAACGTACTATTCATACTGATTTCTGGCAGGAAATTAACCCTGTCATGTCTGGGAGATGCAGACGTTTGCTAGAAAGAAGAAAAATAGTGGAGATGAATGAAAGATTTGAAATTTCGAATTTGAAAAGGAACCCAACAGTATTACAATTAGAAATTGGAATATAAAGTGGAAAAAATAGCAAATGGGGAGTAAGAAAGCACCAGCTTCAATAAATAGACCTTGTAATAAAAAGCGGAAAACGCTGGAAATAAAAAGCAAGAAAGGAACTGCTTCATCAACTAATAGAATTTGGAATAGGAAGGGCGAAAACGCAGGAAATGAGTCCCAAGAAACCAAGAGTTTCATCAAATAATAGAACTTGGAATAGAAAGAGAAAGACGCTGGAAATGAGGATATCAAGAAAGTAACAGCGTCATCAAATAATAGAACTTGGAGTAGAAAGTAGAAAACGCAAAAAATTAAGACAAAGAAAGCAACAGCTTCATCAAATAGAACTTGTAATAGAAAGGGGGAAAACGCAGGAAATGAGGCCCAAGAAACCAAAAGTTTCATCAAATAATAGAACTTGGAATAGAAAGAGAAAGACGCTGGAAATGAGGACATCAAGAAAGTAACAGCGTCATCAAATAATAGAACTTGGAGTAGAAAGTAGAAAACGCAAAAAATTAAGACAAAGAAAGCAACAGCTTCATCAAATAGAACTTGTAATAGAAAGGGGGAAAACGCAGGAAATGAGGCCCAAGAAACCAAAAGTTTCATCAAATAATAGAACTTGGAATAGAAAGAGAAAGACGCTGGAAATGAGGACATCAAGAAAGTAACAGCGTCATCAAATAATAGAACTTGGAGTAGAAAGTAGAAAACGCAAAAAATTAAGACAAAGAAAGCAACAGCTTCATCAAATAGAACTTGTAATAGAAAGGGGGAAAACGCAGGAAATGAGGCCCAAGAAGCCAAAAGTTTCATCAAATAATAGAACTTGGAGTAGAAAGTAGAAAACGCAAAAAATTAAGACAAAGAAAGCAACAGCTTCATCAAATAGAACTTGTAATAGAAAGGGGAAAACGCAGGAAATGAGGCCCAAGAAGCCAAAAGTTTCATCAAATAATAGAACTTGGAATAGAAAGAGAAAGACGCTGGAAATGAGGACATCAAGAAAGTAACAGCGTCATCAAATAATAGAACTTGGAGTAGAAAGTAGAAAACGCAAAAAATTAAGACAAAGAAAGCAACAGCTTCATCAAATAGAACTTGTAATAGAAAGGGGGAAAACGCAGGAAATGAGGCCCAAGAAATCAAAAGTTTCATCAAATAATAGAACTTGGAATAGAAAGAGAAAGACGCTGGAAATGAGGATATCAAGAAAGTAACAGCGTCATCAAATAATAGAACTTGGAGTAGAAAGTAGAAAACGCAAAAAATTAAGACAAAGAAAGCAACAGCTTCATCAAATAGAACTTGTAATAGAAAGGGGGAAAACGCAGGAAATGAGGCCCAAGAAACCAAAAGTTTCATCAAATAATAGAACTTGGAATAGAAAGAGAAAGACGCTGGAAATGAGGACATCAAGAAAGTAACAGCGTCATCAAATAATAGAACTTGGAGTAGAAAGTAGAAAACGCAAAAAATTAAGACAAAGAAAGCAACAGCTTCATCAAATAGAACTTGTAATAGAAAGGGGCAAAACGCAGGAAATGAGGCCCAAGAAACCAAAAGTTTCATCAAATAATAGAACTTGGAATAGAAAGAGAAAGACGTTGGAAATGAGGATATCAAGAAAGTAACAGCGTCATCAAATAATAGAACTTGGAGTAGAAAGTAGAAAACGCAAAAAATTAAGACAAAGAAAGCAACAGCTTCATCAAATAGAACTTGTAATAGAAAGGGGGAAAACGCAGGAAATGAGGCCCAAGAAACCAAAAAGTTTCATCAAATAATAGAACTTGGAATAGAAAGAGAAAGACGCTGGAAATGAGGACATCAAGAAAGTAACAGCGTCATCAAATAATAGAACTTGGAGTAGAAAGTAGAAAACGCAAAAAATTAAGACAAAGAAAGCAACAGCTTCATCAAATAGAACTTGTAATAGAAAGGGGCAAAACGCAGGAAATGAGGCCCAAGAAACCAAAAGTTTCATCAAATAATAGAACTTGGAATAGAAAGAGAAAGACGCTGGAAATGAGGACATCAAGAAAGTAACAGCGTCATCAAATAATAGAACTTGGAGTAGAAAGTAGAAAACGCAAAAATTAAGACAAAGAAAGCAACAGCTTCATCAAATAGAACTTGTAATAGAAAGGGGGAAAACGCAGGAAATGAGGCCCAAGAAGCCAAAAGTTTCATCAAATAATAGAACTTGGAATAGAAAGAGAAAGACGCTGGAAATGAGGACATCAAGAAAGTAACAGCGTCATCAAATAATAGAACTTGGAGTAGAAAGTAGAAAACGCAAAAAATTAAGACAAAGAAAGCAACAGCTTCATCAAATAGAACTTGTAATAGAAAGGGGGAAAACGCAGGAAATGAGGCCCAAGAAGCCAAAAGTTTCATCAAATAATAGAACTTGGAATAGAAAGAGAAAGACGCTGGAAATGAGGACATCAAGAAAGTAACAGCGTCATCAAATAATAGAACTTGGAGTAGAAAGTAGAAAACGCAAAAAATTAAGAGAAAGAAAGCAACAGCTTCATCAAATAGAACTTGTAATAGAAAGGGGGAAAACGCAGGAAATGAGGCCCAAGAAACCAAAAGTTTCATCAAATAATAGAACTTGGAATAGAAAGAGAAAGACGCTGGAAATGAGGATATCAAGAAAGTAACAGCGTCATCAAATAATAGAACTTGGAGTAGAAAGTAGAAAACGCAAAAAATTAAGACAAAGAAAGCAACAGCTTCATCAAATAATAGAACTTGTAATAGAAAGGGGGAAAACGCTGAAAATGAAGGTACCGGTAAAAGCAACAGCTTCACGAAATAGTAGAAGTTGGAGTATAAAGAGAAAATGCAGGAAATGAAGACGAAGGAAGCAACAATTTCATCAAATAATGGAACTTAGAATAGGCAGGAGAAAAATGCAGGTAATGAGGACCAAGAAATCAACAATTTCATGAAATAATAGAACTTGGAATGAAATCGGGTAAGCGCCGGAAAGAAGGACGACAAAAGTAATAACCTCGTAAAGTAATAGAACTTGGAATAGAAAGGGGAAAATGCAGGAAATGAAGACGAAGGAAGCAACAATTTCATCAAATAATGGAACTTAGAATAGGCAGGAGAAAAATGCAGGTAATGAGGACCAAGAAATCAACAATTTCATGAAATAATAGAACTTGGAATGAAATCGGGTAAGCGCCGGAAAGAAGGACGACAAAAGTAATAACCTCGTAAAGTAATAGAACTTGGAATAGAAAGGGGAAAATGCAGGAAATGAAGACGAAGGAAGCAACAATTTCATCAAATAATGGAACTTAGAATAGGCAGGAGAAAAATGCAGGTAATGAGGACCAAGAAATCAACAATTTCATGAAATAATAGAACTTGGAATGAAATCGGGTAAGCGCCGGAAAGAAGGACGACAAAAGTAATAACCTCGTAAAGTAATAGAACTTGGAATAGAAAGGGGAAAATGCAGGAAATGAAGACGAAGGAAGCAACAATTTCATCAAATAATGGAACTTAGAATAGGCAGGAGAAAAATGCAGGTAATGAGGACCAAGAAATCAACAATTTCATGAAATAATAGAACTTGGAATGAAATCGGGTAAGCGCCGGAAAGAAGGACGACAAAAGTAATAACCTCGTAAAGTAATAGAACTTGGAATAGAAAGGGGAAAATGCAGGAAATGAAGACGAAGGAAGCAACAATTTCATCAAATAATGGAACTTAGAATAGGCAGGAGAAAAATGCAGGTAATGAGGACCAAGAAATCAACAATTTCATGAAATAATAGAACTTGGAATGAAATCGGGTAAACGCCGGAAAGAAGGACGACAAAAGTAATAACCTCGTAAAGTAATAGAACTTGGAATAGAAAGGGGAAAATGCAGGAAATGAAGACGAAGGAAGCAACAATTTCATCAAATAATGGAACTTAGAATAGGCAGGAGAAAAATGCAGGTAATGAGGACCAAGAAATCAACAATTTCATGAAATAATAGAACTTGGAATGAAATCGGGTAAGCGCCGGAAAGAAGGACGACAAAAGTAATAACCTCGTAAAGTAATAGAACTTGGAATAGAAAGGAGAAAATGCAGGAAATGAAGACAAAGAAAGCAACAACTTCATAAAATAATAGAATTTACAATAGAAAGGCGAAAATCCAGGCAATGATTACGAAGAAGGCAACAACTTTATCAAATACTAGAACTTGGAATAGAAAGGAGAAAACGCTGGAAATGAGGAAAAAACAAGCAATAACCTTATCAAATAATAGAACTTGGAATAGAAAGGGGAAATTGCAGGAAATGATTACGAGGAAGGCAACAGCTTTATCAACTAATAAAACTTGGAATAGAAAGGAGAAAACGCTGGAAATGAGGGCAGTAAAAGCAATAACCTCAACAACTAATAGAACTTGAAATAGAAAAGGGAAAACTCAGGAACTGAAAAACAAGAAAGTAACAGCTTTAACAAATAATAGAACTCGAAATAGAAAGGTGAAAACGCTGGAAATGAGAGCGAAAAAGCAATAACCTCATCAAATAATAGAATTTTAAATAGCAAAGCGATAATGCAGAAAATGATTACGAAGAAGGCAACAGCTTTATCAAATAATAGAACTTGGAATAGAAAGGGAAAACGCATAGAATGAGGACGAAGAAGGCAACAGCTCCATGAAATAATAGAACATGAAATAGAAAGGGGAAAAATGCAGGAAATGAGGACAGAAAAAGCAATAACCCCATCAAGTAATAGAACATGGAATAGGAAAAGGAAAACTCAGGAAATGAGGAGCAAGAAAACAACAGCTTTATCAGATAATAGAACTTGGAATGGAAGTAGGAAAAATGCTGGAAATGAGGACAGAAAAAGCAATAACCCCATCAAGTAATAGAACATGGAATAGGAAAAGGAAAACTCAGGAAATGAGGAACAAAGAAATCAACAGCTTTATCAGATAATAGAACTTGGGATGGAAGTAGGAAAAATGCAGGAAATGAGGACAGAAAAAGGAATAACCTCATCAAATAATAGAACTTTGAATAGAAAGCGGAAAACTCGCGAACTGAGGGTAGCAAAGAAAACAACAGTTTCATAAAATAATGGAACTTGGAATAGAAAGAGGGAAACTTAGAAACTGAGGACCAAGAAAACAAGTGCTTTATCAAATAAATGAATTCGGAATAGAATGGGGAAAATGCTGAAAATGATCAAGAAGGCAACAGCGTCATCGAATAATAGAACTTGAAATAAAAAGGGAAAAATGCAGAAAATGATTACGAAGAAGGCAACAGCTTTATCGGATAATAGAACTTGGAATGAAAGCAGGAAAAATGCAGGAAATGGGGACAGAAAAAGGAATAACCTCATCGAATAATAGAACTTGGAATAGAAACGGGAAAAATGCAGGAAATTGGGACATAAAAAGGAATAACCTCATCAAATAATAGAAGTTGGAATAGAAAGGGAAAAACCCAGACACCGAGGACCAAGAAAACAACTGCTTTATCAAATAAATGAACTCGGCATAGAATTGGAAAAACGCTGAAAATGATCAAGAAGGTAAGAGCGTCATCGAATAATAGAACTTGAAATAAAAAGGAGAAAATGCAGAAAATGATCACGAACGAGGCAACAGCTTTGTCAGATAATAGAACTTGTAATAGAAACGCGAAAATGAAGGAAATGAGGACAGAAATAGGAATAACCACAACAAATAATAGAACTTTGAGTAGAAAGGGAAAAACTCGGGAACTGAGGGTAGTACGAAAGTAACAGCTTCATCAAATAATAGAACTTGGAGTAGAAAAGGGAAAACGTAGGAAATGTAGATCAAAGAAAGCAACAGCTTCATGAAACAACATAACTTGGAATAGACAGGAGGAAACGCAGGAAATGAGGACCAAGAAAGCAACAACTTCATTCAATAATAGCACTTGGAATAGGAGGAGGAAGACGCTGGAAATAAGGATGAAGAAAGCAATAATCCCATAAAAGAATAGAACTTGGAATAGAAAAGCGAAAATGCAGGAAATGATTGCGTAGAAGGCTTTATCGATTAATAGAATTTGGTATAGAAACGGGCAAAAGGCAGGAAATGAGGACAGAAGAGCAATAACCTCATCAAATGATAGAACTGGGAAAAGGGAACTGGGAAAAGGAAAAACGCCGACAATGAGGACCAAGAAAGCAATAATCTGATCAAATAATAGAACTTGGAATAGAATGGCGAAAACGCGGGAAATAAAAATCAGGGTACAAATCAGGTACAGAAAGGAAATGCCGGAAGAAATGAGTTGAGGAAATTTCCGTTTATAAACTGACGTCTGAAGTGACGCAAGGCTACGAAAAGAAGTATAAATAAAAAATTAAGGAAAATAGGGATAATTTCCTCCGGTAAGATCTTTTCCGTCTTGAATCAGTGATAATTTATGATAGAAGAAAAAATAGCACAGTCCTGCGAGCGTCAGTTATCGAAATGATAAGGGAGGAGTGAATCTGGAAGATTTTCGGACGCTGAAGACGAATTCGGCCGCAGAAATTGTGTAGCACGTCAAGTTTTGGGTAACCTTAGATTAAATGTTAAAAAAAAAAAATGGAAATTTTTACCAAATTTATGAATTTAGTGTGGTGGTACGCATTTTTCCTTTTTAATTTCCATAGAAATTGTTCGAACATTTAACCGGAAGTTATTCCAAAACCTGAGGTGCTAGACAATTTCTGCGTTTGGATTCGTTCTCAGCATCAAAAGATCTACAAGATTCACCTTCTGTAATTTCTATTACTAACAAATCCTGGAATTTTAGTAGTATAGTAATACTCGAATGGTAAATTACCATTAGAAAATTCATCATTTATTAGAATTCAATATATCAAAATTCATAGCAAATGTTGGGGTTATGGATGTCAAATGACATTCGGTTTACTTCTATTTATACTTTCTCGATACCACGCACACCACCTTTTAAGCATTTTATTACCCTACAGGTGTCTACAGACTTCTTATTTTAACTCCGACCAGAGACGTTTAATGAGAGAAAAAGATGTAACTAGAAATACAATTATCAATTATTATAAAAAGCATCGATTAAATGATAGAAAAGCATTGTAAACATTCAGATTGAATTCGATCGATTATGCCTAAAAAATGTAAAATGCGTCCTTATTGACTCCTATTGTTTTCTTTTTCTTTCTTAATGTGCGTTTTCCCTTTTATAATGCGTCCTACTGTAAAACTGCCCAACTTTGTGAGACTCTAGGTTTTTCGGTACACCAGCACTCTAGCGGTTCTGGAGATCAATCTTAAGAACCAAAATAAATTCGGGAGGAACTTGAGTAAAATTCCCAGCCTTCTATACGAAACATAACATAAGGAAGTTACGCTTAGAAACGTCAAAAAACGTCACAACGTTGAGGGAGTTTACGGTAGTCGCCGCGTTCCGTGCGCTCTTTTCGGCTTCTGATATTTCGATCTTAATCTCCGGGCGTTTTGGACTTGAACCTTACATTTTTCTCGCCCATAAAATTTAGATATTTATATCTGCAAAACGAAAGCGTAAATATCGCGTTCGTTAATTGGCAACGACGACCTGTTTACGGTCGATTAAATTTTTACGTAAAAAGAGAACTAAGGAAAACAAACACTTCGCGACGGTTTATGGTAGTGGGAAGTTTTATCAACAGTGTCGTAGAGTTGCGGCGAAAACTTTTTGCGTAAATACAAACCGTCAAAAATCTATGAGAATAAACATGGATAACATCATTTCTTTCGTTTGGACACGAAATGTAAATGTCAAAAAGTCGCAGGCACGTAACTTCCCGGCTAATTTCGTTATTTGCTCAAAATGGCCTGAATAAGTAGAAGAAAAGAACCCAGAAATGCGCCACGTTCCTCAAACTAAGAAGTCACGAAATCGAGGAATACCTCTAGAAGGAAGAAATCTAGAATCAGACAATTTCCTGTAAACAATGTAAAAAATGTACAACTAGAAAGCTAATCTCACCATTCGTATACGCCTTTCACGGTTATACCGATCTTCAGTACGGCTTTGTGAGATGTAGCTTTCGTTTACGCATTTGCGCAAATGCGTATTTAAAACACATTGGAAGAATTCTTAGCGGTATATCTCATATCTACGAACATCAACCGTCCTTGCATATTGTAGTATAGTAATAATCAAATGGTTAATTATCATTAGAAAATTTATTATTTATTACAATTCAATACATAAAAATTCACAGTTAATGTTGGGGTTATGGATGTCTACGTTCAAATGATATTCGGTTTATTTTTGGGTTCTATTTATACTTTTTCGATACCACGCACGCCAGCTTTTAACAATTTTTTACCCTACGGGTGTTAGTTTCTTATTTTAACTCCGGCCAGAGACGTTTAATGAGAGAAAAAGATGTAACTAGAAATAAAATTATTAATTATTATAAAAAGCATCGATTAAAAGATAAAAAGAATTGTAAACATTCAACACTTTCACATCACAAGAATTCCTAATAACCACTGGATATAAATCACCTAGAATACATCGACATTAACAATACATGTTTCTATAGCAACGTTACGTCTTGGATGAACTGAAGTCGTAGTGAATTAAAGTTTTCGTTTCGTGGACAACGAAGAAATAATGTAGTGTAGTCCTGGTTTTCGGAAAAAATAAATAAAAAGCTTGTTTGGTTGACGACAAAGAACATTGACAAGATAGATAAGTCAACAACAAAGTTATATATATATATATATATTTTGGATCAGAAGGGTTTTAAAAGGAAGTGCCAGTGAATAGCCTCACCACACCGGCGAGGAAATAATTTAAAAGAAGGAAAGAATCCACAGAAAATAGAGCCACACCGAAAAATAGAAGTTAAGGGAGGGAAGAATCCATAGAAAATAGAACTGCATCGAAGAAGGAATACAAGAGAGGAGACATAGGCAGCACCATCATCGAATAAAAGAAATTACACTCACACACACACAACGCTAGGTAATTATCTTTATTTTATGTTAAATATTTCTCAAAATTTATAAATATAATTTGTTATAATTTATGCTTTTTATATCATTAATTAAGAGCTAGGCCGGTGCAATTGTTTTTTAAGAAATTAACTAAATTCTCGGTACAATATACAGTGCTAGTATAGAAACGAAAGCTACGTATGTATCTCACAAAGCCGTACTGAAGATCGGTTTAACCGTGAAACGCGTATACGGATGGTGAGAGTAGCTTTCTAATTGCAAATTTTCCCACGATGGGTTCGCCGAGAAGCGCGACTGCAGTTGCCACAGTCTCCTGCAGTGTCTCTGGCAACTTAGTTGCCCCCTTCTGTAGAAGCAAATAGTTGCAAAAATGCGAATTTAGGTACACATTGGGGGAATTCTTCGTTGCACATCTCATACGTACGAAAAATGTTAAAATCCTTCTGCAAAGTCCAAGAATCGGATCACCTCAAACGAAAGAAAGGAGCGAATTTCCAAAAAGTGAGGCACATTCTCTCAAAAGAAACAAACGCGAAATTCTATTACTTCCTACACAACTTATCCCTTTTGCTTTTTGTGTTGTCTTCTATTTTGCGGCGTCAATTAAGCTGTGAACATTACCAATCAAATTTGATTTTTATGAAAAGAAAAACACTATTCTGTTACACTACCACATTGTTTTATTAAGAAAAAAAGTGACTGCAATCTCGTAAATACTAGTACGGTTGTCAAACTTGAACTTAACTGGTTTGTTTGAAGTTGAACTTGTTTGTTTGAAGTTGACTTCAAGTTTGACAATGTAACAGTGTTTACGAAACTGCAGTCACGTTTTTTAAATAAAACAATGTGATAGTGTAACAGAATAGTGTTTTTCTTTACATAAGTGATCATGTACTACCACAAAGTAACGGACAGCTCAATCACACATCTCAAATTTGATTTTCTCGAAAACGATTGAGCGTTGCGTCGTGTCCGTTTACCCAAAAACACTCCGAGGTAGTTACCGATCATAACGCGACGAGTTTCGTTCAAATCGTTTGGTATCACTTCGCGATGTCTTCTCGTAAATCTTCTGATAACATAAGAAAAGACGATAACGAATCCGAATGGCACACAATCGACGAAGCAAGCGGATAGGTACCAACTTAGATAATCAAAATTCCACGTTTTTCTTTGGCGGCAACAAAAAATTGTCTCCTTGTAAGAATTGCATATCGTGGATGTAAGAAGGTGTACTTGATTTGGGTACCCAGTTGGAGGCCAGTTGGACAATGTTTTCGAAATTGTCGCATTCGCGGTAAAAGCGAAGATACGAAGACGATGGGAAGACAAATTTCGGTGCCAATAGTAACAGGAAACGAGGCTCAAGCGAGCAGCTCAGATTTTAATCCTTTTGGGTTACAATGAAATCCTTCAAAAGAAAAGTAAAGAGGCTCAAGGGGCATAACTGGTGTCTTTATCGGAATTGGATTGGAAATCAGGCAATGATTTTTCTTAGTGCAGATATTGGGAGCGAAGAAGATGAAACTAGGAAAAATTTCACCAAAAATATTTTTGTTATGATAAATAAATAATCATTTTTTTTTTGGTGCATCAATATGATTAACTATCACAAAGTGACAGCTATCACAATTATCAAGTTAGGTGAAACTTCATCTTCTTCTTAATCTTTGATTCTCTCTAACTTTCGGTGTAAGTTTCGTAGTCACCGAACCGTATACGTACGTGTACCGTACCGCTCCTGGGTCCGCTCACAAGAAAACACTGGTAAGCGTGTTTCACTGATTAAAAGAAATCTTTGGGGGTTTATAGACCGATGTAGTGTAAAAACAACGGTTACTTTCTTAGCTGCCGAACCTCACATTAGCTGGGGGAAGGGGGGATGTACGCCTCTGAGCCCCTAAGCACAACACTACTCTTCGCAGCTTGGCTAATTTACTCAGGAACTATAAGTGATACAAAAAAAAGGTTAAGACAAGATTTAAACTGCTTGACATGCTCTTAACGATGGCGTAAATATTTTCGGTGTAAGTTTCGGAGCTACTCAGCCGTATACGTACGTATACAGTACCGCTTCTGACTGGCGCGGTGGTATTTCCTTGTTTTCGCAGATTCATTGCGCGATTTTAAATTCTAAGAGGGCGCGCTTTACCACTTATTGTTTAGCCACTACGCGAGTGGTAGATTAAACCACGGACCATTCAGTAAGGCGTCGCGACGCTCTAGGTAACAGCAGGTTTCTATGATGAGGGACCGAATATTTTATATCTACGAATGTAATTCGACTGAAAGTCGTTCATTTCGTGTTAAGGGAGCCGATCCATCAACTTCCAATGGCTCGAGCACTCATTACCACTACTACTTAAAAATATTCCCTTGAACTTAACTAACGACTTACACACATCGACGCCGAAGAATGCCGGTATATCTTCGTAGTGGTGGTCCTATGGGACCTGCAACCAGTCTTCACATAATTCATCCAGAGCGACATCTTCTCGGATCTCGTTCTTTCGCGAGAGCACAACGACCGATGGAAATCGAACGTTAAAAGTACAAAGACCGAAATCTCCCGAAAACCAAATATCGAAAGAAAACAAAAGTATCAATCTTCTTTTCCCTCTTTAAACGTTCACGAACGAATTCTTTTACTTATCGTCCAGCTTACCTCGAGGTGGTTTGGACGGCGACTGGATAGCCGAAAGATCGCGCGCGATCGAGGAAAACTTTTCGCGAACGGATAGTCGGTCGTCGTCTCCGCCGCCGCCGCCGCCGCCGGCGGTTATAAATATAATAATTGGGAGCGCGAGCGGCTCGGCGAGGCGCGCGAATTTCTATTAAGCGCTCGTCCCATCGGTAGAATGTCGTGATTACGAGGATCGGTGGGCGTTCATTAAGTATCGAAGTATTAGAAGGAATTTAATGGATCCGTAGTAGTACGGCAAGGGGGGCGGAGGAGGTGGAGGAGGCGGTAAATAAGAGATGAGAGGCTAAAAATAGGCGCGGCGGGCGTTACGCGAGCGCCGATAAGGAATTTATTTTCCGGGTTAAAAACGCGTTAAGTACTGCGATTTTACTGCGTGTTTGAGATTCGTTACGGTTCGAAAACGTCTTTTTTGGTTTCAAGAAACGCTTAAACGGTTAAAATATATGTATAGGTTTATAATCGGTTTTAAGATATTAGATAATAGACGTGTAGAGTCACAAAATTCGTTCATCCTACAAACTCCGCAATAAGTAGTAGTAGACCCGTAAGAATATGATGATGATGGCTATAGTGAAATACAAGATGAAAATTTCGAGGACAATGGCGAACTAGAAAGTGATGATGGTGGTGAAATATTACCAAGATGTTAACCGTAGAACACACACCCGGGTACAAATGTATCCACTTGCAACTTTTCAGTGTTGTAACTCAGCAACGGCTTAACTTAGGGCACAAAAATTCCAAATCTACGAAATATAAGTAGTTTTTAATATTTTAAAGGTTATTTGATCCAATTCGGATCAGCGGTTCAGAAGCTACGAGCTTCCAAATTCGGTTACTACTAAGCACACACCCGGGATACGTTTGTACCACACCACTTTTTATCAAAATAAAAGGCGACAAATAATTTTATCGTGTGTTTAAATAATATTATTTTATTTAAAGAATTAAAATTATTATACTACATATTATAATTATGAAGCGTCGTTACACATTATGCATTCTGTAATTGGTGATGGAATGTTGAAGGCAAATGGGCTTCTTACATTTGCCGCACAGCTTTCTGGTTTTTCTACGCCGTTTTTCTTCTTGGGCATAGCATAAATAGCAGGAACCCCTAATTGGTTGCGGCGTGCGGGCTGCGGCAGATGTCGATGGTTCCGTGCTTACCATTAATTCTAGGGGTCGGTTGAGATATGACTCAATCGCTAATTTAGTTGAGAAGTTTCGCGTGACTTGCCGATTTAGTGCACGCTGTTCAATAATTGGCATACACAATTCTTCAGCTAAAGTGCGCAGGAACTGCTTACGCTTATTTGACCTAACAGCCAGCATGGGGTTGTTCATTCCATATACGATATACGCTGCGAGAGCCGTCATGTCCAACATGTTGAAAAACAATGATAATGGCCAACGCTTCGTCTGTCGTTGTGTAGAGTATTCGCTGAACAATTGGTCCATTTTATCAACGCCACCCTTGGTTTTATTATAATATGCAATGATTTCAGGCTTCCCACCCTCAGCTATCTCACCGTCGTAGTGCATTGACGAAAGCAGTGTCACTGATTTATTTTTACGCGGAACATAAGAACACATCGTCACATTTTTTCTGAAGCCAAATAAAGAAGAACCAATTGGCCTGTCCTTGTGTGCCTTCATTTCCGCAGGAATATACAACTTATTTTTGCGCAAAGTTCCAACGATTGTAAGTTTCCAGGTGAGAAGAAGTTCTGCAATTGGCAACGTCGTGAAAAAATTGTCCATAGTAATGTTTCTATGGAAATGGAACGCTCAAACAATTAAGACAGAAAAAAGAATATAACATGGTAAACATAAAAGATAAGTATGGTCGTATAATTACAGAGGAAGACCAAATAATGGAAAGATGGCGGCAACACTTCCAAGAGCTGACAGAAACTAATATCGTGACAAGGGAAAAAGAAGAGGAGACAGAGGAAATACCAAATATAGAGCCAATTCAAGAAGAAGAAATAATGGAGTTCGTAAGGAAGCTGAAAATAGGAAAGGATCCAGGAAGAGACAACATAACACCAGAAATGATCAAATATATGGGAGAAAAAGGGATAAGACAAATAACCAAGCTAATGAATACGATTATACAAGAAGGTAAAATACCGAAGGAATGGAACTCAGGAATAATATTGCCCATTTATAAGAAGGGGGACAAGAGGGATTGCAATAACTACAGGGGAATTACACTAACAAGCGTCCCAGGTAGAATATTAGCGAGTATTATAGAAAAAAGAATAAGAAAAATAACTGAGGAGAGCATAGAAGACACTCAATGTGGATTTAGAAAAGAAAGAAGTACACAAGATTTAATATTTGTGATAAGACAAGCAAGTGAAAAGATAATTAACAAGAAAAACAAATACATATATGTTTTATAGACTTAGAAAAAGCTTTCGACCGGATAAGAAGGGAAGATATATGGAATGTCCTAGAAAAGAGAAATATAGACAAACGAACAATAGAGTTAATAAAAGCGATGTATAGGAATAACACAAATATAGTACGAACCAACAACGAAGAATCTAAAGAGTTTACAACAAAGATTGGGGTAAAGCAGGGTTGTGTGCTTAGTCCACTGCTGTTTTCTATGGTACTAGATGAGGCCATGAAAAGTGCTAAAAAACAAATGAAACCACTAAAAATGGGCCACTGGAAAATAAAGGAGACTAACTTATGTCAACTGATGTTTGCGGATGATATGGCAATTCTGGCTGAATCAGAAGAAGCGCTACAAAGGAACCTTGAAATCCTAAATAAGGAAATAAAGAATATAAACATGAAAATAAACATCGAAAAGACCAAATCAATGATAATAGCAGGAGAAAGGAAAAGACATAACATCAAAATCGAAGGGAGAACAATAGAACAGGTGAATAACTACAAATATTTAGGAACAATAATTCAAATGGGACGGAAAAATGGAACAAGAAATTAATGAAAGAATGAAAAAAGCGGCAAGAATGTTTTATATGATGAGAACAACGTTTCTGGGGAAAAAGGAAGTGCCAAAACGGATTAAAACGGATTAAAACGGAAATTGTGAAAAAGTGATAAGACCAACAATAACATATAGTAGTGAGTCCTGGACAAGATCAGAAAGGGTAAAATCGCGCGTGAACGCCATGGATATGAGATTCCTAAGACGAATAGAAAA
This sequence comes from Chrysina gloriosa, assembly GCA_038088585.1. NCBI lineage: Eukaryota > Metazoa > Arthropoda > Insecta > Coleoptera > Scarabaeidae > Chrysina > Chrysina gloriosa. The sequence goes on from CM076087.1 coordinate 104,858,642, forward strand.
CAAGACCAAGAAAGACAAGATAAGAAACGAAAATTACTGGCAAAACCTAGGAATAAAACCCATATGGAGAATAGTGGAGGAGAGTCAGCTGAGATGGTTCGGCCATGTGTGTCGTATGAGTGATGATAGACTGACAAAGAGAGTGTATGAGACTCGAGTGATAGGAAAAAACAAAAGAGGAAGGCCAAGAAGAAGATGGAATGACGATGTCAGGGGAGCAGCGGCAGAGAGGGGAATTGAGTGGGAGGGAATAAAGGATCAGACCGGAGACAGAAAACGGTGGAGAGAACTATATGGAAAATAGGAAACTTGACCCCATCCAAGCCTTACACCGAAAGGTAGATAGAGGAATATGATTAAGAAGAAGAAGAAGTAATGTTTCTTCCACTTCCTTGGTATCTGCTAGCCAAATCTTTTACAATTCGTTCCCCTTGCTTCGTTTCCCTTCCGGACGCTGCTTGGCCAGTATAAATTTGACCGTGCAATGGATATGCATTTTTGGCATCGCAAATCCACCAAACTTTTTATACCGTATTTTGCAGGTTTTGATGGTATATATTGTGTAAACCGTGTGCGTCCACGGAAAGGAAATAATTGTTCGTCAATGGTCTAGTTTTCACTAGGCTTGTAGTGTGCATGCAAATTGGCATTCATTTGGAGCCACAACTCAGTGATCGGTGCTGCTTTATCAGTTTGCGCACGTACAGCCCGAGTGTTTGCATCGTCAAACCTTATATATCGCAATATTGAGCAAAAGCGGTTGACTCCCATTGTGGCACGATATAGAGGATAGCCTTTAACATTCCACAAATCTCGAACACTTTCTGAATTGCTACGGTTTGCGCCAGTCATAATAAGTATGCCAAAAAATGCATACAACTCTGCTACCGTCAGTGACTTCCATGATTTTGGAACTGCATCAGGGTGGCTTATGTTATAATCATTATACGTTGCTATTGCTTTCTTGTTTGTGTAGCGCATAATTATATCCGCCATTTCTAAGCTCATAAAACATTTGAATGTTTTCTCTACTGACAACATTTCGGTGCTCCTAGATGGGCCGCACCGTTCTCGTATAATACTATGGCGAAGAACTTGTCGAGTAATGCTTGGTTGTTTATTCCACTCAGTACCGTCACGTGCCACAAATTTTTCATTGCTTGGAGAATCTGGTACCTCTTCTTCATCCACTTCATCGTCAGAGTCGACATTGTCAGCTAAATCTGTTTCTTCACATTGCTGAATGTCAGGATCGTCTTCAAAATCAGATTGTTGAACTTCATTCAACTCGATGTCTTGCTTTTCCTTTCCTTCCGACCCAGATGCACAGGTAACATCATCGTCATCACAAATTTCATCAAAGAGAGACTGTACATATGACTCTCGCTCTTCATTATTTAGTCTGGAAAAGAACAAAATTTAGTAACGTTTTTGATTATTTGATAACTCTTACCTTTTGTATTGCGCTGATGATAGATAAGTATTTCTTCTTGAAGCCATTTTTGAATTATTAAGTTTTATTTTTCAATTTATATAACAAGTGTCTTATACTTTTGAGCACCAAAATAATAATAAAAATATTGTTACGTTTTTACTTCAACCAACGTACGGATTCTTTTTAATTGCAAATGAAACAAGACTGTAACAGCGTTTTACTTATTCAGTACTGTTTACCACTATTTATTTACTCAAAGATTAACTAAGTACAGACAATTATGATTAAAACACGTCTTTATCAACAACTGCTTGATTTCACTTAACGATGTTTACGCCACTAAGGTTTAAGAACAACTGTGTCACTGAGTTATCATGCGGCCGTATTTATTTGCTGAATAAGATTGTTTACATACTAATTAGAAGGTTCGAGAAACCGCTTCTACTTCATACTACAATCTTCTAGTTTATTTGAGTCACCCATTGTCACAAAGCCGTTAAATTCTAAAGCTTTTATCTAAGAGATACATTCCACCATTAAGCTCTTTCTAAAATGATTGCTCCTAAAAGTATGCTTAGGATTTTTGTAACAATATAAATAACTAGCAACTGAAACAACAGCAAATGCACACACATATATTTCACAAACAAAAACAAAAGAATTCCGTTTTGTATTCATCAGAAATAACAAAAACAATATTTCTATAATACTTCTTAAATCCTTCAATTGGTGACTTGTTTTTTCAAACAGTCGTTCGAACTTAATTCGTCACAATATCATCGGTTTGAAGTTGAAGTTGCTCTCATTCTTGAGGAGAAAGTTCTGGTTTCTTCTCCCTTTCTCGAGGAACCTCCATGACTTCTTTCAAGAAGATTGTTACGTGAAATGGAATTAAGAATTTAAAACGAAATAGAAATCAATTTTGGAAACCGTAACGAAACGTCAAACGTCCAAACAGTACGCGCTAGCCCTCGCGGGATCTTATTGAAATCGAAAGATCGCTAATGAAGCGAAAGTAAGCGTTCTTTTTTTCTTTTGGCTCGTCGCCGAAAAGCGAAACGTATTTTTCGCTCATTAAACACGGACGTTTCCTCTTTCTAATTTACAAACGTTCGGAATACTTCAAAGCCGTCGATTATCTAACGTTTACGCAAGACGTAAGTACCCTTTTTTTTGTTCTCGAATATCTTCGCGCATTCTCGACGTAAAGATCCAACAAATCGTAAAAATTTAATTTCATTTTGTAAATTCGTTCGTCCGAGTATCTTCCAAAAGATGATCGACGAATTTATACTCGACTCGCCGAACAAATGCAGTAGTAAATTATGGCAACGATGTGTGTTTAATAGGTCACATAACCAATAACGTTTGTAATTGGTCGATCAGGGTGGCCGCTTACAATAGAATAAAAATCGAGTCCATATTGCATTTGGAATATTAGATTTTATTAGCTTTCTTTGTAAATGATCCATTATCTATTATATTTCATAAACCAGTGTTTCTGAAGACTATTTATCGATCGTTCTAGTGCACCAATAATACATTATTGTTTTGTAGGTTATACATTATTTCTTGCTATATTATCGTATATACTTACATTATGGAAAACTCACCTCCTAAGAAGAGAGTTTCAAAATATTTTACGGTAGAAGATAAACAGAAGGTTTTGAATATATTTAAAACATTTCAAGAAGAGCCTAGCACTTCTAAAATTGTTAGTGTTGAAATGACAGCCAAAGCAGTAGGTATCTTTCCAAAAACGATAACCAAATCATAGTAACTATTATAGTATCTTTTACAGGAATTACTGAACGCAGTGTTTACAATATTGTGACAGAATATAACACTAATCACGAATTACAACCACCAAAAAATATCATAGAAAAAGGGCTGTTTTAGATATGGTGGATGATGAAATGAAAAATGCTATACGAAGAATTGTACATTCATTCTTTTTTAAAAATGAACCTCCAATAGATCAAAAAGTTCTCACAGTGATAAATGAAAGAGATGACATTCCTAATGTCAAAATTACGACTCTCAGATCATTATTAAAGGAACTAAACTTTCGGTACAAATATTTATTACATTAAATTCTATATACTAATCATAAGATAATTATGTTTGTAGTTATAATAAGCGAGCTCGAAATAGTATTTTAAAAGAAAAAGATGACATTATTACCTGGAGACGGAAATACCTTCCTGAAATTAAGAAATATCGTGAAAATGGTACCCCGATATATTATTTGGATGAAACTTGGGTAAATGCTGGACATACTGTAAATAAAGTATGGACAGATATGTCTGTTGTCACTGCAAGACAAGCATTTATAGAAGATTTAAATACAGGTCTTAAAAATCCTTCGGGCAAAGGCAAAAGATTTATAATTGCACACATTGGCTCGGATGAAGGATTTGTAGAAAATGGTTTACTCCTCTTTGAATCAAAGAGAACAGGAGATTATCATGAAGACATGAACGCAGAAAGGTTTGAAGAGTGGATGAGATGTATTCTCCCCAATTTAAAAGAAAATTGCGTTATAATTTTTGACAATGCTCCGTACCATAGTCGTAAATTGAATAAGCCACCTACAACTAATAGTCGCAAATTAGAAATGCAAAACTGGATGAGGGAAAATAGTATTGCATATGAAGAAAACATGGTAAAAGCAGAATTGTTAGCTTTAATTAAAGAACATTTATCTGGCCCTCCGAAATATGCTGTTAATGAATTAATAGAAAACACTAATAGAAAGGTACTTAGACTCCCCCTTATCACTGTTAATTAAACCCGATTGAACTAATATGGGCACAAGTGAAGGGGTATGTTGCGAGACATAACACCACATTTAAATTGGCAGACGTGAAAGAATTATTTCAACGAGGTATTGACAATATTTCTGTTGAAAATTGGCAAAATGCTATTAAACATGTTATTCAAACAGAGAAGGAAATGTGAGAACTTGACAATCTCATAGATATACACATAGAGCCGTTAATCATTACAATTAATGATGATTCGTCTACATCATCTAATAGCGAAGAAGATACATGTTAAGAACGTTTTAGTGTGTCATAATTAATTCCTTTACTGTATTAAATTTTTGTAATATGTATAAAATTTATTATTTTTGATTATACCTATTTGTACAGTGAGTTAATTTTTTAGGATACTGTTTCTTATATAAATACGTACCAAAAAAAAGATATTAATTATTTGTTTCCTTATTTTGTATTTATATATTACACAGATCTTCTTAAACCCATTGTGTATTTTTTATTTACTATATATAATTCAATATATTGGAGATGCATAATTTAATTCAACAAAACATACTTGAAGAAATAAGAAAATTATTTTAGTACTTATTTTGCAATTTTTATTTATGTCAAATACAAAATGAGGTTATTATTTTGATATGTTTACATGTGATTTATGCTGTGTGAGTCGGACATTTGCATTGCAAGGTTGCCATAATTTGCTACTGCATCTGTTCGGCGAGTCGAGTATAGATACTACGAACAAGGCATTACGTTAGAGTTGTCTCCTCCGAATACTCTGAATACCAAAATTATTGGAATTGAAGCCTAAACAAATCCTAACGTTTCGTTTTATATTCTAAGTCGTTCACCCGTTGTCTTCCTCCGAATAAGAATTGGAGCGACGGAATTCGGACAATAAACGTAATCGAAACATTCATAGCGGAAAAATCTTATTTAATAATAATAATAATAATAATAATATTTATTTGTGCCAACAGAAAATTCCAAGGACACTAACTAACAAAAGAAAAGAAAACGTGTATGATTACATATTAAATAATTACAATCAGCATAATTTATTGAAAAAGATATCAATATAAACTGTTTCTGCGCATGTACACGTCCTAGTAATAGGAGAAAAGTGCATTACATTTGTCCAAAACGGAGCGATATAGAAACTAGATGTGTATCTTGATTGTCTCATAGGGACATGAAAAGGCACACATGATAACAAGTACGGGCAATCAATCTTATTATTAATAAGGTTATAAAGAAAAGTTGAACACGAGTTCATGTTTCGTGCCTGCAAAGAGGTAAAATTATGCGTTCGCAGAAGAACATTGTGATCAAAGTTTCTCACAGGATAGTTACTCGTTCTTCTAAATGTAAGATATTTCAGGAAGCGACGTTGTACCCGTTCCAACTTCAGTTGATGGCAAGTATAATGAGGATACCAGACAAGAGACGCGTATTCCAGTCGACTGCGAACGTGTGCAAAGTAAAGAGATTTCATTGCATTAACGTCACTAAATTCCCTGCAACTCCGGATAATAAAACCAAGAACCCTAATCGCACCACAACACACTTCCGATACTTGCGTCTCAAAGGTGAGCTTATTATCAAACATTACCCCAAGGTCCCTGATTATGTCCACACATCCCAACACACGTCCAGAAATATTATAATTAAAATTCGTCTTATGCAGCTTACGCGAGAACGAAACTACATTACACTTAGCAATATTTAATTTTAGTTTGTTAACTACACACCAGGCGCTGATACGTTCGATGTTGTCCTGCAGAGTAAGTGCGTCATGCAAGTCATCAACACGGTAAACAATTTTGAGATCATCTGCATAAGCTAAGTGCTGACATGATAAGTTTTCTAGTAGATCGTTTATAAATATGACGAAAAGTAGCGGACCCAAGTTGGAGCCTTACGGAACACCTGACGTTGATTCATATTTATGTGACACATATCCATTCCAACTAACATAGTTTGTTCTTCCCTTAAGATAGCATCTCATAAGGTTTAATAGACTTCCATTAATGCCAAAACCACTCAATTTAGTCATTAATAAACTATGGTCAATAGTGTCAAAGGCCTTAGAGAGATCTGTGTATATAACATCTAGCTGAGAACGAGAGTCAATAGCTTCACATATATTCTGGGTAATACAGGCAAGGTTAGTGACTGTAGATCGACCTGACATGAAACCATGCTGATTTAATGAAATCCTACATCTAATGTTGGTATAGATTGCCTCATATATAATGTGCTCAAAACCTTAGAAAAATTTGACACTATGGAAATGGGTCTGTAGTTTTGAATATCTTTACGTATACCACTTTTAAAAATTGGAGTGACTCTTGCAATTTTCCACAATGCGGGAAACCCTTGTTTTGTAATACATAAAGTTAAAAATGGATGTTAATGCGGGAGCTAAAACTATTCTGCAATCCTTTACCAAAAACGAGGGAATTTGGTCATCACCAGCAATATGCCCACTCTTCAGCTTATCAATAGCACACAGAACATCCTCCACTCTCATTTTTGAGATATCAAACGAGTCATACAATGAATGTACAGTTGATGAAATTATACTCTCCTTGGGTAGATAAACTTCGGAAAACATCCGTGCGAAAGCATCAACAATATCTTGACCATTGATAAACTCAACATCGTTATGCACCATAGTAGATGGTATCTGAGAAGTATTCTTCCTCGCATTAACAAATTGCCCAAATAAGTTAGGCTTACTTTTCAGATTGGATTGCAGTCTGTGAATATAGGAGGTGTAAGCCATTTCAATTTCGTGTTTAACATGTCTACGTAATCGACTAAAATCCTCATAATGTCGATCATCTCCCGTTTTTTTCCATTTCTTGTGGTAATATTTTTTAGTTTCAGACAGTATTTAACCTTCCTATACTCACGTCAAAATGAAAGACGAATACTATACTATATAAATCGGTCTCACAGACCGTATGCGTGAGTATAGGAAGGTTAATGGACTGATTAAACCATGGCATCGAGTTGCTGCATTTATACTTGGCTAGCGGTACATGTTTATCTAAGAGCTCATAGAGAATTGTGTAAAACTCATCCACCGCATTATCTACATCAGTAGCTTCTTCGATCTTATTTAATAAAATTGAGGATGACGAATGCGATAAGGCATACATAGGACAGTTCGTACGTCCAATAGCAACATTATCAAAAAAGTGTTTTAACGATTTTTTCGAAGCTAGAAGTAATACCGTAACGTTTACGTAATGGATTGGTTAAGTTTTACTTCGTCACCCTTTGGGGGATTCTACCGCTGGACAGGTCCCAACAAAGCGGATAGGGCAACGTGAAAAGTTGTGTTCTTTTTTCGAATTTCTTGGGCCATTTAAAAATAACTTCAGAGGATTTTAGTCCGACATGATAATACAACAACGACTTCTTCTTAATCTTTTTTACCCTTTCTACTTTTCGATGTCAGGTTCGGAGCCCAAGGACCAAGCAAAAAGTTCTAATTTTTCCGAATTTTCTGCTAATATTTTGTAACTGAAGTCTACTTTAAATTAAAGTTGACTTTAAAGCGGACTTAAAGTCGATGCGTTTTATAAATGTAATAGTAATCACGTGGTGGTCACCTTTAACAAAAGACGACCTTTTTATATTCTGTATTGCTTAGTAGCTGACTATTTAGTAAATATGACCAATATTACCAAAAAAAAAGAGAGAAAAAAAAACAAAATGGAGGAGCCAATTCTAGTAAGCAGAAAGAATTATTGCTGGTTGAAGAAAATGAATGGAGTGACATATTGTTGAGTGGCATGTGACACGTTTGAAACATAGAAAAAGTCAACTTTAAGCGTTGAAACGCCAAAATCGGAACTTTAACTTAAAGCAGGTATGGGCAACCTCCGGCCCGCGGGCCACATGCGGCCCTCGAATAAGGTTTGTCCGGCCCGCTACTGAATTCTTTCGTTGCATATTAGCACGGCCCGTCTAAACTTGATTCATAATGAATCATAAGGATACTACAAAAATGTATATTTTTCAAGATTACTCACAGCATAAAACTTCTACAAAAAAGGTTGCCCATGCCTGACTTAAAGGATGGTTTAACCCCTTGCACTACGCCGAAATTCACAATCAGCCGTGCCAAACTCGGGCGCCTGAGTGGTCCCGAAAAGAATCGAAGCGGCGAAGACTGAGTGTCGGAACTTTGAACACATCTTACGACCATTCTTACGACTGACAATGAGTGCGAGATAGGCGTGCTCGTGTTGACTTCACGCGGTGGTGCTCTTGTAAAATTCAAAAGACAACAAGATACAAGATAAAATACCCAATCATTCAAGAAAAGGAAAGAAGAGATAAGACCTCATTCAGGCGTTCCTGGTGGCCCGAGATTAAGACCATGAGCACGGCTCGTGATATTCACGTTTGGCCCGAAATGTCGATTACGAGCCTGACTCGTGATATCCACGTTTGCCGTGAAATTGAACAACGAGCCTGACTCGTGATATTCAAGTTTGGCCTAAAATTTTCATCACGAGTCAGACTCGTGAAAATAGTGCAAGGGGTTAAAGCTACTTTTAATTTAACATCATAACCCAACAACTTCCTAATCCTTTACCCTTTTTACCTTTCGGTGAGCCGTATATTCACGTATACGGTACCGCTTCTAGCCCGCTATTATCGCCCTCGTCCTAACGTACATCTCATGATAAATAAATCCTTGTCTTCACGACGGGTAAGTGCCCATAGGGAAATAAAAAAAAACTAATTTCGACAACTACATTGTCATCTTCAATAAAAAAGGAAGGGAAAAAGCAACACTTGTGAATTTTACAGGAAAGTGCCGTAAGGAGAAATGAGATCTCGAACGAATTATTTCCTATTTTCACCACAACGACTTTGGACGCCAGCAAATACGTGTTTCGACAAATAACTTACCACGCTCAATAGAGGAAAACACGAAGGATATAAAGCGATAAAGCGATGAATTTTGGCGGTACGAGGAGCAAAACGTCAAGGATCAATAAGTAACGGACAAAACTCAAAATTTTCGGGGAAATTTACTTACTCTCTTGTATATTGTTGTATGGTAATACTCCATTAGTAAAATTATCAATAAAAAGATGTAAATTTTATAGAAAGCATTCTTTAAGAAATAAAAAAGCGTTGTAAACATTTACCACACACATACACTTGAAACATTTCAAAATCTAGAATTCCAAATTGCTATAACGACGTGCAAAAACAAATTAAGTTTGTTGAGGACGACGGTATGGGATGGTCGACGAGAAAAGTTAGATAAAGTTATATAAAATACCAGGGTTGAAAAGAAGCAGACCACATCAAAAAACGAAGTTGTTGTTTACAAACGACGAACAGACCAAAGGAAAAAGAAGTACAATAAAAGGAAAAGACCAAAGAAAAGAAGTGAAGAAAGAATTCAAGAGGGAGGGAGAAGTTAAGGATTAGAAAACAAATTACACTTATACACACTAGGTAATATATTTTGATCGTATTGTTCATTATTTTGTTAATATAATACTAAAATTTTGTAAATTATTATTATCTTATATGATAGAGATCTACCACTAATAGGTCAATAAAACAAGGCTGGTTTGAACGATAGTTATATTTTCAGAACGTTTACAAACGTTTTCGGAATACCTTCTTCAGTGAAAATATAACTAGATAAATATATAAACAAACATTTGTTTTCTATTTGGGAACTATCAACAAAATGACTAATGACTAGGATTTCTTGATATAGAGGATGTGTAACCAACTTTTATATATATATAAATTATAAAAACTAAATTAATGTGTAAACATACATGCAAATTAAGTAAAACCTTATATCAAAAAATCTTTGTCGAAACCTTAACAAATCTGTTCAAGGACTAGGGAAAACCCAAATTTAAAAATCTAGCCAAAGGTTTCCTTCTTAAGAAATGCAAGTGTCATTTTAACAAATTGCTATATACATTTTCCTTTTGAAATGCAGATGTCATAAGATCTTTCCAAATTTTATTAGTAAGACCATGAATATCGGTTTTGAAAATTATTCAATAAAACGTAAGTTCAACAAAATTAAATCCGAATTCTGTAAAAGACGTTAGCTTTATCAATAAATGAATATGTTATATTAAAATTAAAATGTTAGAGAATGACATTTCTAATGTTAGAAATGTCATTCAAATGTCGTTACAGGATTCGGATGAATTTTTAATGTAGCTAATATAAACTATGAAAGAACTTTTAATAAAATAAAACAAAACAATATTAATAAATTTAATCAATTAATAAAAAATGCAGGGGTTGATTACCCAATTTTACAAGAAGATTGGATAATCAACCTAACTGATAAAGAGATTTGTCAAAATGTTAAATTAATTTTAAGTCTAGGTCCTAAGTTTTCTATAGATTTTAATGTCATACCGATAGATGATTTTATTTGTAATATAGAAAATATCGTTCAAAATTATGAGGAAAACTTAGAACCTAACTTACGACATAGGTTGGTTAACATTTTGACAAGTTACAAAAATAAAGAAAACAATAAAAATAATAATAGTAACAATAATATCTTACAAAAAGCTTTTAATGAAACAGAAAAATTTTTGAAATCTAATAAAGATATTATAATAACTAAATCAGATAAAGGAGAAAAAACCATAATTATGAATAAGATTGATTACGAAGCCAAAATGAATTCCTTATTGGAAGATAATCAAACTTATTCGGTATTATTATCAGACCCAACAAATAAATTACAAAATCAAATAAATAAACTAATAAATAGTTGGTTTTAAAAAAATATATTTCTAAAGATTTAAGTAACCATTTAAAAAATTCTAAATTCTATATCTCCAAGAATATACGGTATTCCTAAAATACATAAAGATAATATTCCTTTACGTCCAATCGTAAATTGCATTAATTCCCCACTTACAATCTTTCCAAATTTTTATCTAAAATTTTAAGCAATATTGTAGGTAAAACTACATATAATGTGAAAAATTCATGGGAATTTGTAGATTCGGTTAGAAATCAAACAATTCCTAATAATTACGAATTAATCAGTTTAGATGTTGTTTCTTTATTTACTAATATTCCTGTGGATTTAGCACTAAAAATTTTAGATAAAAAATGGAATTCCATAAAAGATTTTACAGATCTTCCAATGGAGGAATTCATTGCAGCTTCGAAACTTTGTTTAAATTCTACTTATTTTACATATCAAAATAAAATTTATAAACAAATTTTCGGTACTGCAATGGGCTCTCCATTATCAGCAGTTATCGCAAACCTGGTAATGGAGGACCTAGAGCAAACTTGTTTGGCAAAACTAAATTCTAGTGTAAGTTTTTACAGACGTTATGTGGATGACTGTTTTTGTTCCGTAAGAAAGGATAGTATTGATGAGATATTAGATTCATTTAATAGATATCATAATAGATTAAAATTTACATATGAGAGGGAATCTAATAGCTCATTGAGTTTCCTGAACGTGACAGTCATGCATAATAACGGCATTGTAAAAACAAATTGGCATATAAAGTCTACCAATACAGGAAGACATTTAAATTATTTTTCAGAAACATCAAAGTTACATAAAATTAATGTAGTTACCGGTTTAGTTGATCAAGCGGTTAGATTACCTAATCCTGAATTTAGGGAAAAGAATTTAAACAAAGTTAAAGAAATCTTGGATAAAAATAATTATCCAAATAGTTTTTATGAAAAAATAATAAAAAATAGAATTAACAAATTATATAATAGAGGAATTAAAAATAATAACAATAAATCTTATAACGCTATTCCTTATAAAAAAGGTTTAAGCGAAAAAATAAAAAAGAGTTTAATAAAAACAACATAAACATTACTTTCATTCCAAATTATAGTAACAGATCTCTTTTTACTAATACTAAATCTAAAATAATTAAACAAAATCAGAGTAATGTAGTTTATAAAATAAACTGTAAGGACTGTGATGGTTGTTACATCGGTCAGACGAAACAATATTTAAAGAAAAGGTTGTATAGCCATAAGTATTCTTTAAATAATGATTTTGGTGCAATGATCGCTGTAACAAAGCATCACAAAGATCTTGGGCATTACTTTGATTTTGAAAACACAATTATATTAAAAAGAGAGAATAATTATAAAAAAGACTAATATATGAAATGATAAATATACAAAAAGACACTAAAACTATTAATTTCAGAACCGATATTCAAAATTTAAGTAATGTATATAGCAATTTGTTAAAATGACATTTGCATTTCTTAAGAAGGAAACCTTTGGCTAGGTTTTTAAATTTGGGTTTTCCCTAGTCCTAGTCCACCGGTGATTAACCTATCGTTTTCGATGTTATATTGTGACATCTCAATCAGCTGATCATTATCGACGCCATATTGTGGCACCTCAGTCAGCTGATTATTATTGACGCCATATTTTGACCGTTGTAGATCAGCTGATCGTTGTGGACGCCATATTGTGGCACCTCATTCAGCTGATTATTATTGACGCCACATTTTGACCGTTGTAGATCAGCTGATCGTCGTGGACGCCATATTGTAGCACCTCATTCAGCTGATTATTATTGACGCCATACTTTGACCGTTGTAGATCAGCTGATCGTTGTGGACGCCATATTGTGACATCTCATTCAGCTGATTATTTTTGACGCCATTTTCCATTTTCATATCCTGTCGGATTATCAACATCGGTTTCGCTCCAAGCGTTCTACGGATACCGCTCTATTTCAATTTTTAAGAAATATTTGCAAAACTATTGGTAGTCAAACTCCGTGTATTAGTATGTGCATCGATCTCTCTCGCCACTTCGATTGCATAAATCACTCGATTTTGATATACAAATTGGAACTATATGGCGTTAGGAGTTATATCAGTGGAACCTCACCACACCGGAGAAGAAAGAATTTTGAAAAGGGAAAAATCCATTAAAAATAGAGTCACACCGAAAGAAAGAAGTTAAGAGAGGGAAGAATCCATAGAAAATAGAGCAACATCGAAAAAGGAATTCAAGAGAGAAGATATACTAAGAACCATCATCGAATAAAAGAAATTACACTCACATACACACACACAACACTAGGTAATTATCTTCATTTTATGTTAAATATTTCTCGAAATTTAAATTTAAATATAATTTGTTATAATTTATGCTTTTTATATCATTAAGTAAGAGCTAGGCCGGTACAATTTTGTTTAAGAAATTAACTAAATTCTCAGTACAATATACTGGAAGTTTTTAAATATAGGCCTGAGTTTCATACCGAATCCATCTCTACTTATTCTGCAAGGGACGTTAATTACCTTCTTCCAGCTCTACATAAAACTGCTTTATTTAAAAAAGTCTTTATTTCATGGGTTGTAAACTCTTTAACAAATTACCATTGAAAATTAGAAATGAAACCATTTTCAATAAATTTAAATCTAGCATTAAAAATGTGCTTTTCTCTCTTAATTGTTATTCTCTGGAAGATTATCTAAATAAGTAATAATTAACTATTATTTTTTATTACTACTACTGTTATGGCTATTATCATTACTACAATTGTTGCTGCCATTATTATTATCTTTTGTTATTAGTTTTGCACTGGACCTGTTGCTGTTACAGAATTTGCTGTTTATTTTGCAATAAATTATATTATTATTATTATTATTATTGTGACACCTCATCCAGGTGATTATTGTCGACGCCAAATATCTGACCGTTGCAAATCAGTTGATCGTTGTGAACGCCATAATAATGGTTGAATCAGCTGATCGTTGTCAATGCTATATTGACACCTGAATTAACCTACCGTTTCGACGTTATATTATAGCATCTCAATCAGCTGATCGTTGTGGATGCCATATTGTGATACCTGATCCAGCTGATTATTATCGACACCATATTTTGACCGCTGTAAATCAGCTGATCATTGTGAACGCCATAATAATGGTTGAATCAGCTCATCGTTGTCAATGCCATATTGACACCCGAATTAACCTATCGTTTTCGACGTTATATTGTAGCATCTTAATCAGCTGATCGTTGTCGACGCCATATTGTGACACCTCATTCAACTGATTATTATTAACGCTATATTTTGACAATTATTATTATTATTATTATTGTGAAACCTCATCCAGTTGATTATTGTCGACGCCAAATATCTGACCGTTGCAAATTAGTTGATCGTTGTGAACGCCATAATAATGGTTGAATCAGCTGATCGTTGTCAATGCTATATCGACACCTGAATTAACCTACCGTTTTCGACGTTATATTATAGCATCTCAATCAGCTGATCGTTGTCGACGCCATATTGTGACACCTGATCCAGCTGATTATTATCGACACCATATTTTGACCGTTGTAAATCAGCCGATCATTGTGAACGCCATAATAATGGTTGAATCAGCTCATCGTTGTCAATGCCATATTGACACCCGAATTAACCTATCGTTTTCGACGTTATATTGTAGCATCTTAATCAGCTGATCGTTGTCGACGCCATATTGTGACACCTCATTCAACTGATTATTATTAACGCTATATTTTGACAATTATTATTATTATTATTATTGTGAAACCTCATCCAGTTGATTATTGTCGACGCCAAATATCTGACCGTTGCAAATTAGTTGATCGTTGTGAACGCCATAATAATGGTTGAATCAGCTGATCGTTGTCAATGCTATATCGACACCTGAATTAACCTACCGTTTTCGACGTTATATTATAGCATCTCAATCAGCTGATCGTTGTCGACGCCATATTGTGACACCTGATCCAGCTGATTATTATCGACACCATATTTTGACCGTTGTAAATCAGCCGATCATTGTGAACGCCATAATAATGGTTGAATCAGCTCATCGTTGTCAATGCCATATTGACACCCGAATTAACCTATCGTTTTCGACGTTATATTGTAGCATCTTAATCAGCTGATCGTTGTCGACGCCATATTGTGACACCTCATTCAACTGATTATTATTAACGCTATATTTTAACAATTATTATTATTATTATTATTATTGTGACACCTCATCCAGGTGATTATTGTCGACGCCAAATATCTGACCGTTGCAAATCAGCTGATCGTTGTGAACGCCATAATAATGGTTGAATCAGCTGATCGTTGTCAATGCTATATCGACACCTGAATTAACCTACCGTTTTCGACGTTATATTATAGCATCTCAATCAGCTGATCGTTGTCGACGCCTAGTCGTCGCCTAGTCCTACTTCCCTAGTCCGAAAACGTTTGTAAACGTTCTGAAAATATAACTATCGTTCAAACCAGCCTTGTTTTATTGACCTATTAGTGGTAGAGATCTATCATATAAGATAAGTATAAAAGGTCACGAAATATATATATATATATATATATATACATTTAGTAAATTATTATTTGTAATAATTTTTGCTTTCTATAAAATTTTAACTAAAATTCATACTACAATATACAGTTACTCGCCCGAGCCCAAAATTGTCAAGATCGGAGATATTCGTAGGCGATCGGAATATACACCCTCGATTCGTCCTCGCAAACTTGCGACCGCTCCCGATTAATCTCCGATCTTGACAAAAAGCAACGTTTTATGAGCAACTATACTATACAAAGTTGTTTTAAGCGACGATTCCCCAGCTTAACGGGCGGTACCCACGTCCCGTTTAGAAAAATGATTCTTTAAACGAAATTACGTCAACCACTCCGTCCAGCTAATACGCGCACTCAATTATTCTAAACGGCCTAATTGACGCCTGTCAAAATACCAACGATCGCGTTTTACGCAAGAGAGGACGTCGTAAATAAGCGAAAAAAAACGGAAAGAAAAATTTCGCGAAATACGTACGACGCGCCATCGTTTCGGATCGATTGTTATTATTATCGTTATATTGCATTCGTATTAACGCGTCCGAGACGACGACGCGCGCGTCCGATTTTTTGGCGTCGCGTCAGAAACGGAGAGAACGAGCCTCCTCCTGGCAGGTCTGGAACGCGTCGCTTTTCGCGATTTATTCGGTAATAATCGTTCGTGAAATTTACGACGTCCGGTGCGTTCGACGTACGACTTCCTTTCGACGTTTTTTTTTTTTTAGGTAAGAAAGGTGAGCAGGGACGACGTAAGGGGGATTACGTAAAGGAAAGCGCGTTAAGATATTTAAAAAAAAAGGTAACTTGACGAGGCCAAAACGAAAAGGTTCTCTTCCAAATTAAAAAAAAAAAAAGAAAACGTGTATCCGGAAAGTACGTTCTTTTGGTATTGAACAAAGTCGTCCAGAGCAATGACGGTTTAATAAGGTTGGGGGACGGACCAGTTCGACAAGAAAGGCGCGCTCGTCTTGCGAACCCCCGCTAAGGACGACGACGTAGAGCGCTAATGGCGGCACAATTTATTCCTGGGTACTTTTTAAGGTTTCATCGCCCAAAAACCCATCGGAATAGATTAGTTGGTTTGCAAGTTACCTATAAGTTCATCGTATTTCTAGATTATCCGACTTTTGGTGATGAAATGAGCTTTTAGATTTGAAAACATTGAAGTAATCGACTTCGAAGCTTCGCTATATTCTACGTTTTATTTATTCATTTAATTACTTATTTATTTATTATATTTGCAATAAAGGATCAGACCGGAGACAGAAAACGGTGGAGAGAACTATATGGAAAATAGGAAACTTGACCCCATCCAAGCCTTACACCGAAAGGTAGATAGGAATATGATTAAGAAGAAGATATTTGCAATATTATATATTTCGCCTTAAGTTAATTGACAAAGAAATATGTATTTTATAGATTCCTGTAAATATTATGACAATTGTTTTGTATTCGTAAATGCAGCAATAAAGTTATATCTATCTATCTGTCTAATTTCTTAGCGTCTTTGCGGAATTTCTTCTTATCTTCTTATCTTGGGACCGTTCTTCTTCTCTGCACGCGCCGAAAAGTTGACCGAAAGAAAAATTAAAATTCGGCTTAACAAGATTTTCGTTAACTGATAACTCCATCAAAGAATGTTAAAAGAAGATGTTACGTTCGGAAACACGTTCTCTGATTCTTAGATAAGATTGCCGGCTTCCTGTAATGATGAACTCCAACCCTATCGTAATTCGGAAAAAATAGCAGCAAACTCTAACCCAACTTATACGATTCTTTTTACACTTCATCGTTCGCAACTCAATCGGAATGGACAGTTCTCGCGATGAGAACTAACCTTCCGTGTACGAAGGGGGAACACATCCCAGCGGTTAAAATTGTTTAATAGTTCAAATATAGTAAAAGCGGCCGACTTCGTTTTCTCAGTAGCTGCAAATGCCCTTTCGATAAGTGCAATTTATACAATCCGGTATCACCATTGAAGCACATAACACTTTGTATTGCGCGTGGATAAAAAGTAATATTTGACTATATTTGTTGTTTTTTCTTCATTCCTATATACATTTATGCGTTTTACAAAGAAAAATATTTTTAGTAATATTTGCAGGTAATAATTTCATATAAACATGTCTGGGTTAACAGAGTCGCAAATACTAAGAGCCCTTTTAGAGGAAGACCTGGAATAATATTTTTGATTTCTTCTATAAATTGTTCATAGATTATAAGAAGATGTACTAAAGTTTTATAAATTTTTAAAAATGTGATTCTAACAGTTCTAGTTCTCAAGAAATGACCTGATAGTTTATAAATTGAGGAAAAACTTGAATTTTTGTTTTTTGTTTAGTAAAAGTCCATTAAAATGTATAAATTAATATGTGTTTTACTTAAACCTATTTATTGAAATAGTTACTGAAATAAATTTCATATCAAAACTATCATAAAGCGTTAATTTGTTGATTTTATTGAATTTTGTTCTTGGGGTGTGATAAACCTCACCGGGTATGGCATGTGCGATTTAGTCACCTCGTACACGGAAGGTTAAAGATATGGTCGCGGTTGTCATCACAAGAGTTCTTCATTCGAATCGACTTGATGAGCATAATAAAAAAGATTAATACAAAATCCTATAAATTATGCTAGAGTCTTGCATAATAACTTATGGTACCTTTTGCTCCTTTCGGTGTCGCTCGTCTTGCGAGCCCCCTCTCAGGACGACAACGCTCTACGCTAATGGCGGTACGTTAGAAACGAAGCAACTATTCGCTATTTCCACTTCGCGGTCTCCACAAATGTGGTGAGACGATGTCGAGGGATGTTGAAAACGGTCGTCTGAGACAATCTCGGAAGGAACGACGCACAAAGTAATGCGGGACGGTTTCAAATCAGAGGAATTTTCGGTAAGAAGAGGACTAAGGTGGCCTACCGTTCACGATAATGTTCAGATCTTGCTTCCATTTCTTCAAAGTATTCCAAATTGGTACCAGAAATGATTATACGAAAGGAGAAACTAAACGCCAATGATACAATTTTTAATATGGAACACCCCTACGTAGCATTTGCCGATGATTTGGCTTTGATAGCAAAATCCAGAGGGAGAGAATTAGAAAGAAATTATAAAAACGTTGTCAAAGGAGGCAAAACGTTAAAGACTAGAAATAAACTCTGCGAAAACTAAACAAACAACGAAAAAGGCAAGAACAAGGAGTTTGAAGTTACGTCATTCGCCGGAGGAAAATATAAATTTGAAAAAGTAGATGAACTTATTATAGTAAAACTGGAAAACGAAGCAAATTAGCACGTACGTTTATGTGACCTATTTCTCATAAAATACGACAAAGCTAGTTAAGTTAAAGACATCGCTTAATTTACAACCTCTACATCAGGAATGGGCAACCTTTTTCTGTAGGGGGCCAAAGAACAAAAATTAGGATGGTCCACGGGTCAAAACAAAGACATCGATAAGGAATTCAAGAAAGCTTGACCGATCGTGCCAATATGCAACGGAAAAGTTCAACGGCGGCTCGGACAAATCTTATTCGTGGGCCGCATATGGCCCGCGGGCCGGGGTCGCCCATGTCAGCTCTACATAATGAGAGGTACGGCAAGAACTTTTTGTATTGCACAACTGTTGAGAGAAAACAAACAGCAACAATAAGTTAGTTTCTTTCGCGAGAATTTTGCTAAAATTCCTTAAAAATTTCTACGATATAAATACAATTTTGGGCAAAACAAATCGAAAGCCAAAAACCTTCCGTATTTGTTATTGCGAGAAAATAACGTTTCAAAATTATCACCGAATGTTCGTGAAACGTTTAAGGACGAATACGTATTATCGAGGGAGCAACGAAGAAGCAAAGTTAAGCCCGTCACATACCGTGATTCATATCATACACCATCGCCTTAGAACTGAGCGAAAATTATCTGATTCAACGATGAATCACGTACGATTTATTCTAGACAAAAATTTGAGCGAAGATTGAAATATTTTCTCGGCGCTGGCACGGAAAAAATAATAGGCGAGTATATAAAATAATAAGTGGGTGCGTATATCATCAAAGAATGCGAGCCGAAATCCAAATATTTCGACGAAAATTTACGAAAATTCTGAGGTTTATTAAGTACGGAGTTGGTCCGACTTCTTCTATTCTCATTATATCTGTATATATACTTCGTGCCCTTTTCTTATACTTATCCTAGATGATAGTTTTCTACCACGATTAGGTCAATTAAACCAGAGTGATTAAAATCATAATATATATATATATATATATATATATATAATCAAAAACCCTTTTACCAATGAGGTGTAGGGGCAATTCCTAGTCTAATTGTAGCCGTGTACCAATTTATGCCAGTCCTTCTTATTCCTCGCTAATATTCTTCCCTCGTTCCATGTCAGTCCTCTTCTTTCCAATATTTTGTTTATCACCTTGTTCCAGGTCTCTTTAGGTTTTCCCCGCTTCATCTCTCTCGTTGTTTCTGCTTCCCATATTTTTTTTTTACTTGTCTTTGGCTGTTCATTCTCTCGAGGTGCCCCACCAGCTCAGTTGTCTTCTTTCAATAAATTCCAGGATGGGTTCAACTTCAAGGTCTTCCCTGATTTTCACGCTTCTTAGTCGGTCTCTTTTGGTCACCCCTCGAACTCTTCTCAGATATTTCATTTCCGCGGCTTGTATCTTGTCTTTTTGTCTTTGTGACAATATCCATGTTTCGCATCCATAGGTAATCGTTGGTCGGTAGATAGCTTTGTAAACATTCATCTTTGTTTTTTTTTTGATACTTCTTTTTTCCTATAAAGTTGTTGTTCATTGCATAATAGAGTTTTATTGAGTTTCCAATTCTCTCATTTATTTCCGGTTCTTGATCGCCTTTTCGGTCTATCAGCACTACCAGGTATTTGAACTGACTAACTTGTTCTATTTTTGTGTTCTCAACTGTTATATCTATTGTTTCTTCTTCCTGTCCCAATACCATCACTTTTGTTTTCGTCTTATTTAATTTCAACCCATAATTTAGCAGTTCTTCGTTCCATACTTGTAGGTTCTCCTGCAGGTCATGCTTATTCTTGGCCACTAGCATTATGTCATCCGCGAATGCGCATTCAGAAAGTGATACTTGTTGCAGTTTTCTGTATCCTACGTATATTCTGTTTGTTCTGCCATTACACCTTCTGGTTATTTCATCCATATAGATATTAAACAGTGTGGGGCTCAGTCCTCCTCCTTGTCTTAACCCATTGTATGTTTTAAATGTTTCGGATTTATAATTTCTCCTAATTACATAGTTGGTAGTATTTTTATAAAGACTTTTAATGGCTCCGATCAATTTATTATCAACTCCTATTTCCTGTAAGCTATTCCATAGTCTAGATCTTGTTACCGAGTCGAATACTTTCTCCACATCTATGAATGCTAGATAGATTTTTCCACCGCGATGTACCGTCTTCTCGGTTATCTGTTTTATTGTAAATATATGATCTTGTGTGCTCCTTCCTTTACGGAAGCCGCTTTGTGAATCAGACACCGATGCTTCTGCGTAATGTTGCAATTTCGTATTTAAGATTTGTTCATTTGCTTTAGCTCCTGTACTTACAAGGGAAGATCCCGAACCCGGCAATTCAAAAAATTTGAAACTTTGGGAATATATACAACATATATAGGTGTGCTATACGCAATTTTTTTGTGCCGACATTCACTTTGAAGGGGTGAAACACCATCGAAAATTGACGGATTTTCAATTTTCTCCACACAACTCCAGTAAAAAGAAAGATAGAAGATAGGTATAAATGCAATAGTTGCAGCATACATCAAGATCTTTCAAAATAGGTGACTATCATATATACAGAGTGTTCCGTTAAGCCTTGCGCTTATACTGCAGATGTTTTTGTAACAATACAAAAAAAGTTTGAGATATAATTTGTGTGACCTTTAATTCTGCTTAAAACTATGTAGGGTGTTCTAATATACAGAGTGTTCCAGAAGTAAATATCACCCTATCCTTGGTTATATCTAACAGAACTTCATATATTATATTATAATATATATGTATATATTATTAAATATATATTATTAAATACTTATTGCAAGGAATGATCTCAATCCCGCAAATTTAAAATATGAAATTTGAGAATATGTAAACCACATATAGAGGTGCGATACGAATTTTTGCTGCAAAGTTAATGAAATTTACTGTATATCTTTGCGGTACTATATTTATTAGATAAGACATTGTTTTGTTTGATAATAACATCCAAAGTATTGGTTTTGGAAATATGTAGAAGACATATGTAATGAGCAATTTATTAATTTGATTTAATCACTCGCTGTTGTAAGAGGAAAAGGTTAGTTTTTTTAGACCAAAGTTATATCTTACAATTAATCGATTTTATTAAGCGATAACAAATATATCAATATTTTTAACATTTTAAGCAATACAAATATTGATAAGTACATCAATATAATTTATATGTGATTAGCTGATTAGTCATAAAGTATAAGATATATAGGAAATTTTTGTAGATAACACTTTGCATCTTTTGGTCATATTTATTATGTAGTGAAATACTGGCAAATGAATAATTATTCTGTATGGTGATGAAATTCTTCAAAGAAATGTTTAAAACATAGGAATTCGTTGCACCACGCACATCGTATGATGGCCTGGGCACCACATATGGAACAGCTAGCAGGATGTATAAAATCATGTTGTCTAAAAGCAAAAGCTACCGGATTTTCAAACTTATTTGGTTTTTTTGATCAATGTATCTACTTTTATACCAAGCATAAGCAAATACATCGTGATACTTTGGTGCCGAAAGTTGGTTGTGAATAAGGGACTGTAATTTGATAACATTATTGCGTTCATGCAATACAATATCATAACCAAACAGTAGCACAAGATCGGAAAATTTTTCTTACAAAATTTTTCCATATGCGGAAACCATATACATCTAGTGGTTGTATCATTGCCGTAGTTTTTTTCGGTATCGTCAATATTTCAACATGCTTGTTTGATGGTATACTCTTTTGCAATGTAGCAGGACAATGACCAGTCCAAGAGTCCAAGAATAACACGCTCTGAGCTCCCACATTTGGCACATACACACAGGTGAGCCATTCATTAAACAGTTCTTTTGTTAATTTTCCCGACGTTGAAGCCCTACATAAACATTCCACGGTTCAAACAAAGACTGTGTTACACGCGGACCGAAACTACCACTTTGTTCTTTCATGACAATAAATAGAGGGGAAAGAAGTTTTCCAGAAGCTGATATTGTGGGAAGTATGGTATAACTATGTGTTGTTGCGGATATTGACTGCACAACTGCTGTAACCCTTTTTGAACCTTGCACAGCTAACGTGCGACCAGAATGAAGCTCTAGATTAAAGCCACTTTCATCGGCATTGAATGTATTATCTTTTCCGACTTGTTTTATGTGATCTTTTACATGGCTAACAAATGTTGAAGCGATTTCATTCAGCTTTTCGGAATCTGTACCATATGATCGCGTAATAAATTTATTTATTTTTCTTGAAACTATTCTATACACTTTCTTAAAATTCCAGATCCAATGCCGGGATGCTTTAAAAGTTTTCTAAATCTATTCCTTGATTAGCTTGCAAAGCCCATCTTTGAATGTCCAAATCATGAATAATATCACCCGAATCAATACTCTCTACAAACTTATTATAAACGGATTCCGAAATTTGTAGCAATTTTTCCCGTCGTGTGCTTCCCCGGTTTTACTGTTTCTTCCCATCTAGAACAAATAAAAGAAAATAAAGACAAATCGTTATTATATTAAATGGAGTTCACTGTTTACCTGTACAATTGTTGGAGAGTTGAAACTTTTCGAAATTTCTTTTGGACAGTTGCTAACGTAAGTCGCTTCGTTTTCCCACTTTTCCAGTATTCAACAGCTTTGGTTTTATATTCCAAAGTGACAATATCGCCTTCTTCTGGAACACACTGTTCGTCTTCAGCTTCCATCGCTTCTAAAATTTCTTCGCGTGTAGGTGCGTATACATCATCTACGAAGTCTACGGAATATGGTCTAACTGGATTCAAAAATTCTAGTGTTGTGTCAATTTCCAGCGAAAATGAAGTATCTTTTTGAACGTCAAGAAGCATATCCTTTATTATGTCGTGTAATTCCACTTCGTGGTTATTCACAGGTGTTGGATTATTGTTATTGGCAACGTCAAATGTTACCATGAGCAAGCGAATTACATTTAAAGTATTTACGACAACCATTTTCAGCACCACACGTTTGTTACACAGTCAAACAACAAATACTATTAATGTCAGGTGGGGAATTTATATAAGCAATGTTATCATTTATCATTGCATTTGGTTGATTATTGCGTTTTTATAAAAACATGTTTACACCATTAGATAAAAACTTCGAATATTATTATCACACAAAACAATGTCTTATCTAATAAATATAGTACCGCAAAGATATACAGTAAATTTCATTAACTTTGCAGCAAAAATTCGTATCGCACCTCTATATGTGGTTTACATATTCTCAAATTTCATATTTTGAATTTGCGGGATTGAGATCATTCCTTGCAATAAGTATTTAATAATATATATACATATATATTATAATATAATATATGAAGTTCTGTTAGATATAACCAAGGATAGGGTGATATTTACTTCTGGAACACTCTGTACATTAGAACACCCTACATAGTTTTAAGCAGAATTAAAAGTCACACAAATTATATCTCAAACTTTTCTTTGTATTGTTACAAAAACATCTGCAGTATAAGCGCAAGGCTTAACGGAACACTCTATATATATGATAGTCGCATATTTTGAAAGATCTTGATGTATGCTGCAACTATTGCATTTACACCTATCTTCTATCTTTCTTTTACTAGAGTTGTGTGGAGAAAATTGAAAATCCGTCAATTTTCGATGGGGTGTTTCACCCCTTCAATGTGAATGTCGGCACAAAAAAATTGCGTATAGCACACCTATATATGTTGTATATATTCCCAAAGTTTCAAATTTTTTGAATTTCCGGGTTCGGGATCTTCCCTTGTTAGTAGGGTGATTCCTCGGTAGTTATTACAGTCGTTTTGGTCCCCCTTTTTAAAGACTGGTAGTATCACCCCTATTTCCCAGTCTTTTGGCGCCTTTTTTCATTCCATGCTTTGTTGCATATTTGTAAGAGCATTTCCTCTCCCATACTACCCATATATTTAAACATTTCGCCAGCGACCTTATCATGACCTGGTGTCTTACCGTTTTCTATTTTCTTTAGTACGCCTCTCAGGACGGCCTTTGATATATTATCAAGCTCATTTCCTCCTACATTCTCTTCTAGTGATGCTTGTTGTTCGGTGTTGTTAGTTTCTTCTGCACTTTCGTTTCCGGTGTCCAGGAGGTTCTGAAAATATTCTTTCCATCTTCTCATTACCAAAATCATAATTATATTCTTAAAACGTTTACAAACGTTTTCGAAACACGACTGCAATAGCTTCTTCATTCGACGAAAAACGCTTTCCGCGAAGAAATTGTTTCGAATTTCGGAAGAGGTAATAGTCGGAGGGAGCCGAATCTGGTGAATACGGTCGGTATTCAAGCAATTCGTACTTTAATTCGTTCAATTTAACCATCGTCAAAACACTTGTGTGAACACGTGCATTGTCTTGATGAAAAATGACCGTTTTCTTCCGTAAGCCGGATCGTTTTTCACGAACGTTTTTATCCAACCGATCCAAAAGGTTGCAATAATATTCAGAGTTAATTGTTTTACCTTTTTCAAGGTAATCAATCAACAAAACCCCTTTTGCATCGCAGATTACTTTTTCGCCGATCGTTCTGACTTGATTTGTTTTGGAGCCGAACAACCAACTTCAGTCCACTGTAAACGTTTTTGTTTCAGTTTAAGATCACGATGGTAGATCTAAGTCTCATCCATAGTTATAAAACGACGCACAAATTCGGTTTTATTCTGCTTAAAATCCTCCAAATTACGCTGAGAAATTTGTTTTCGGTTGTTGAATTGTCAACGAATGCGGCACTACCATTCCGAATAGCTTTTTCATATGTAATTCTTCGTGTAAAATATGGAGTACTCGTTCGTCCGAGACGCCTATGGTGTCAGCAATTTCGCGCTCAGTCCAACTTGCGTCTTTACAAACAATATCATAGACTTGCTCAATGATTTTTGGCGTTGTTGCATTTTTTGGACGTTCTCTACGTGGTTCATCCTGAACGCTTGTACGACCACGTCTAAACTCTAAAACCCATCGATGCACAGTTGGAAATGAAGAAGCAGAATCCGTGCACACTGTCACCATTTTTGTATGACTTTCTGTTGCTGATAAACTTTCCAAAACAAAGAATTTTATCACCGCATGATGTTCGGTTTTTTCCATACTAGCAGAATACACTGACACGTCAACTTCAAATGGCTTGTAAACAAAGAATGAATTGACAGATCGAAATGAACTTTTATTATTATTATTATTCCGGACCGAAGCTCTACCCCAAGAAATGCTAACAACTAGCGGCCTTTGCCCAGAGATCTGGAATCGGGTAGCTTAGGGTAGCGTTGCGCCACTTCATCATTATTTAGGGATTCCTATTGATATAAATGCGCCCATGCGTTTGATATTTTCGCGCAAAACGCACGCACGCACTTGCAACGCATACACACACACACACACACACAAACACATTTATGTTTTGACATAAATTCCTCTCGATTTACGACGAACTCGTAAAATAAGCGTAAAAATGTATCGACATACGTTCGCGTACCGCTCCATTACCGTGATTACCCATTTATTATTAGACGGAGGTCGCGTGCATGCGTTAAGACTTCTCGAAGAAGAGACGTCAATTCGAACGATATTTACGCGCATCGCGCGAAACAGTTTTGCCCGAAATCGGAAGGAGACGACGATTTCGATAGATATTCGCAATCGTAAATAGTCCGAATCGACGACGACGACGACGGTCGGATCCGACTAAATATTTACGATAGATGTACGGGCGGTTCTGCTGGCCGAATTTTACGATCGGTGATTCCGCGTTAAGCTGGCAACGTTTCGGATTTGGACGAGCATCAATATCGACGTGTGGCGCGCGTTCGAGTTCCCATTCATCTCGTTCATTCATTTCGGCGAAATCAGGGACGAAGGGGGATCGAAAGGAATGTTTTATGACAGGACACTTTTCTCGATTATCGCGATTTCATTTAGTTTTCTTTTATATTGGAAATTTCCGAAAATCAATTTTGCGGACGAGTATGCTGGCAATTGTATAACTTTTACCACTTCAAAATCGAATGTGAAAATCGAAATTTATCCGGTAGTAGGGTGGAAACGGAGAAACTCGACGCTTTTAATTTAGTTCAGAAGAAACAATTTCTGGGCGGTTTTCTTTGAGGTTTCATCCCCCAAATGCTCCATGGGAATCGATAACACGGATTGGAAGTTAGCTACAATTTCATCGCGTTTCAAGATTGTCAACTTTTGTGTGATAAAAAGTTAGGCATTTCCTTCAGAAATTTCGCTAAAAGCACAACTTTCGAGCTTTCAGATTTCTTCACCATTTTCGAAGCTTCGCCATATTCTAATGTCGTTGCAAAATTTCTTCTTATCCTTATTTCGGGTCATTTCTCCTTCTCCGAACTTGAAAATCATTATATATAGAAGAAAATATAATGGGCTCTCGCGATACAAAATTCACAAAATGACATATGTAATTCGTTGAATATTTTTGAGAGCGGAAAGTCGAAGAACAGGGAGGAGCGTAAACAAAAAGGATAAACAAAACAATTACAAACAAAAAAATACCGGAAAACATGTATTAAGGAAAGGGGAATAAGGTACGTTTGATCTAAATGAATTAAAAAGAAATCGAGAAAAACGCAGGCAGAAAAACAAGAAAGAAACAAAACTTGATCAGCATCAAAAAACAAAAGACTACAAACAAAAGGGCATCGAAATAATGAGAAGAAAGTATATGTAGAAAAGGTAACAGGTTCAAGAGAAAGAAGAAATACAGAACAAGGAAGAAGAGACGATAATAGACCAACAGGGACAGAATTGATCAGAAAAATTACAATAAGAAGAAATAATGAACCGTGGAAAAGGGAGAGGCAAATAAAGAAAGTAATAAAATCCAGATGTCGCGAACGGAAGCGAGATAGAAAAAATAAAACAAAGAAACCGGGAGGAAAAATTACATCAAGAAGGATAAAGGAGGAAGAAATTTTACTGAAGGAATGGATTAAAGAACAGAGAATAGAAATAAAAAGCGAGATAGATAATAACAGTAAGGATAGGGTCAAAGAAAGCGAGATAGATAATGACAGTAAGGATAGGGTCTAAAAAAGCGAGATAGATAATTCACAGTAAGGATAGGGTCGAAGAAAGCGAAATAGATAATGACAGTAAGGATGGGGTCAAAGAAAACGAGATAGATAATGACAGTAAGGATAGGGTCAAAGAAAGCGAGATAGATAATGACAGTAAGGATAGGGTCAAAGAAAGCGAGATAGATAATGACAGTAAGGATAGGGTCAAAGAAAACGAAATAGAGAATGACAGTAAGGATAGGGTCTAAGAAAGCGAGATAGATAACGACAGTAAGGATAGGGTCAAAGAAAGCGAAATAGATAATGACAGTAAGGATAGGGTCAAAGAAAGCGAGATAGATAATGACAGTAAGGATAGGGTCAAAGAAAACGAGATAGATAATGATAGTAAGGATAGGGTCAAATAAAACGAAATAGAGAATGACAGCAAGGATAGGGTCAAAGAAAATGAAATAGATAATGACAGTAAGGATAGGGTCAAGGAAAACGAAATAGAGAATGACAGTAAGGATAGGATCTAAGAAAGCGAGATAGATAACGACAGTAAGGGTAGGGTCAAAGAAAGCGAAATAGATAATGACAGTAAGGATAGGGTCAAAGAAAGCGAGATATATAATGACAGTAAGGATAGGGTCAAAGAAAGCGAGATAGATAACGACAGTAAGGATAGGGTGAAGGAAAGCGAGATAGATAATGACAACAAGGATAGGGTCAAAGAAAGCGAGATAGATAATGATAGTAAGGATAGGGTCAAAGAAAACTAAATAGAGAATGACAGTAAGGATAGGGTCAAAGAAAACTAAATAGAGAATGACAGTAAGGATAGGGTCAAAGAAAGCGAGATAGATAATGACAGTAAGGATAGGGTCAAAGAAAACTAAATAGATAATGACAGTAAGGATAGGGTCAAAGAAAGCGAGATAGATAACGACAGTAAGGATAGGGTCAAAGAAAGCGAGATAGATAATGACAGTAAGGATAGCGTCAAAGAAAACGAAATAGAGAATGACAGTAAGGATAGGGTTTAAGAAAGAGATATAGATAATGACAGTAAGCATAGGGTCAAAGAAAGCGAGATAGATAACGACAGTAACGATAGGGTCAAAGAAAGCGAGATAGATAACGACAGTAAGGATAGGGTCAAAGGAAACGAGATAGATAATGACAGTAAGGATAGGGTCAAAGAAAGCGAAATAGATAATGACAGTAAGGATAGGGTCAAAGAAAGCGAGATAGATACTGACAGTAAGGATAGGGTCAAAGAAAACGAAATAGAGAATGACAGTAAGGATAGGGTTTAAGAAAGAGATATAGATAATGACAGTAAGCATAGGGTCAAAGAAAGCGAGATAGATAACGACAGTAACGATAGGGTCAAAGAAAGCGAGATAGATAACGACAGTAAGGATAGGGTCAAAGAAAACGAGATAGATAATGACAGTAAGGATAGGGTCAAAGAAAGCGAGATAGATAATGACAGTAAGGATAGGGTCAAAGAAAGCTGAGATACATAGATAATGACAGTAAGGATAGGGTCAAAGAAAACGAAATAGAGAATGACAGTAAGGATAGGGTCTAAGAAAGCGAGATAGATAACGACAGTAAGGATAGGGTCAAAGAAAGCGAGATAGATAATGACAGTGAGGATAGGGTCGAAGAAAGCGAGATAGATAATGATAGTAAGGATAGGGCCAAAGAAGGCGAGATAGAAAGAAAATACGTAATACAACAAAGGGGAAAAGAAACGTGCCGAGAAGGTAAAGAAAGGAAGGAAACAACTAGAAACTCAAAATGATAAAAGTAAGGATAGCGCCAAAGAAAGCGAGATAGAAAGAAAATACGTAATATAACAAAAGAGAAAAGAAACGTAC
The DNA here is from genome assembly GCA_038088585.1 of Chrysina gloriosa. Classification (NCBI taxonomy): domain Eukaryota; kingdom Metazoa; phylum Arthropoda; class Insecta; order Coleoptera; family Scarabaeidae; genus Chrysina; species Chrysina gloriosa. Next base: position 104,888,469 of record CM076087.1, read on the forward strand.
CGAGAAGTTAAAAAAACGTAGGAAACAATCATACAATTAAAAATGATATGGGGAGGAATACATTGCGGAAGAGAGAAGGATAATTTGATAAAGAGCAGAATTCAAACACTAAACAGAACCGAATAGGGAAAGCGGAAATTCCCCTCCGTGATAATTATTGATATATATATAATTAGGTTATTACGCAGCTTTCAAGGAGATCTGACTAAATAATAAAATACAGAGAACAGAATAAAAAAAAAATGGAACATGTAAATAAAGCAAAGGATAAAGCAATGCGAGTTTTTAATATCCCTTGACGTTGTCTGTCCACGTCTATGAACACCGTAAAGCGGAGATCGTTAATGGTTGATTCGTTTTTAACGTGCCGCCATTAACGTGATACATTGTCGTCGTCAGCGGGGGACTCGCAAGATGAGCACGCCACGAGCAACCTACAAAAGCTGCTACGGGCTGTCAAACAAATTCTGACTCTTCTTTGAACGATGGCACACCAAAAGTTTGGGTATTTTGTAGTATCTCTGATGTGATAGCTTCTTCCAATCCTTCATTCTTCTCCGTCCAAACAATCTCACAATGCGTACGCTTCTTTCACTTGCCCCTCAAGACTTTAGTATCAAAGGCTAAAGGAAGCTTTCCTAAGAAATTAATTCGAGAACTTTTTCCGATTTTTGCCTTTATTTCCTCCACTTTATTTGGTTTAAAAGACGCCAGGTGCATACCTTTCTTTCGTTCGTATATTAAGATTTAAAACTCTAACTTGAAATCGAGCTTTCGAACAGGATGACTTCGTCAGAGCTTAATCTAACAACTTTACCCAGATTCCTTCAGGTGACTTTCTTCGTCCACGACGTTGGCGGTACATGTCTTGGAACACCGTAAAGCGGAGATCGTTAATAGTTGATTCGTTTCTAACGTACCGCCATTAGCGTAATACGAAGTCGCGCTCAGTGGGGGCTCGCAAGCCGAGCACGCAATGAACGACATATAAAAGTTGCTACGGGCTGTCAAACAAATTCTGACTCTTCTTTGAACGATGGCGAACCGGAAGTTTGGGTATTTTAGAGTACCTCTGATCTCACAGCTTTTTCCAATTATCCTTCGTTCATCTTTGTTCAAACAAACTCCAAATGCGTACGTTTCTTTCAGCTGAATCTAAGATTTTAGTCTCAAAGTCGAAAGCAGAGCTATCAAAGAAGGAACGTGATGATTCGCGTAAGAAGTTAATTCGATAACTTTTCTCCGGTTTTTTCCTTTGTTTCCTCCAATTTACACACCGATTTCGTTACATTAACTTTCGTCATCGTCCCTACCTCTCCCATTACAGCTAGCGATTTCGTATAAACCCGCGAGACATTCCACAAAACAACTTACCACCGATAAACGACGTTTCGTAACCTAATTTACGACCTCGAATGTGCGCGTCTAACGCGAACAACAAAATCCCGCGCGGTTTATTTTCGGGCTACCGTCGTCGAAGAAAACAATAAATAGACGGGACGCAGATGACAGTGTTTTTTTTGTTCGCTCGCATCGCGTCGTACAGCCACATAAACGAGCGCGTCGGTGAATCACCACACCAGGACAGGAAGTCGCACGCACTACGGGACGATCGTGCCAACGCGCAAATCGACCGGAGAAACGGCACGCACGTCAAACGTTTAATCGAAAATAAACGCGAAATGTGACATGCACCTGACAAATACGTACGTATACGAACGACACGTTGCAATCGACAATTTAAAAAGCGATAAAACGCGTAAATTCGTCGCGTGCAGCGCACGCGTACGAAGCGATACGTCAAAATGCGATTTTTTTTTGTACAACAAAGACGACGGTCTTCTGGGTACGTCTGTGTTAGCTGATTTATGAATTTTAAGTAAATGCATGGGATTTGTAGGAGGCGCACTTTCGGACGTAAAGATTTTAACTACGAAGAGAAACGAATAAAAAAGTAGAACATCTGCATAACTCTCTAATGACTGATGTTCGTCTGTTGGGCAACTCTCACAGAAAACTGTGCAGTGACTGCACTGCAGGACTACATTGGGCATATTGCCGATAATGGGGTATACGTGTGATTTTTATTTACAACTTAATTATGTACTTTAACATTACTTTAACGTTTCTATATTCTGGTATCATTATCAATTCTGTACGAAATACATTATTTCTGGTATAAAATAATTATTGAAAAATGTTATTTTGAACTTCAGGCAAAACGGCAAAACAAGTGTGACGCACGAGCATTTATTTCGATTTCGACGTTTCGTGTTGTCATGGTTACTTACAGCTAGTCTGACAGTAAATATTTTTTGACATATGACACTAACCTATAAATTTCGTATTCCACTTACATGTTAATAATATGGGAATCAACATGAAATAACACTATCTTTACTAATTATTGCATGTTTAACTAATTTTACTTACAATTCAGCTTTAACTCCATCTAATGTCAGCGGTGTTGAAACAATGGTTTGAGCGAATGAAATTTATCGACATAAACAGGTAAATTTTCCGTAAATTATCACTTTTCACCTTTGCGCGTGTATATTCGGCAATTTTATTCATTCTAAAGTTTCAGGTGAGGACTTACGTACGTGTTAAACGTTGATGAAAACTCGTGTTTTTAATACAACTAAATACAACTGACAATAAACTGATGCTTCTAAATAAAGTTAGTGACGTCACTGGACTCGCCGGACACACTCGTAAGGTCTCGGATATTGATCAGAGACATTCGAATAATTTTAAGTAGGATTTATAACATATTGCTTGCCTAAAGAAATGTTATTATAACGGCTGGGCAAATTTGAGGTTAGGAAGTAAATTGGCTGTCAAATGATGAAATGTCAAGAATTGAGCTGTCATCCCTTGACATTTATTTAGTAACAAGTTGGGAAATTTTAAGCATGGAACGCTACATTCTTGAACAAAGAATTTTAGTTGTGAAAATTTACTATCAAAATGGTGAAAATTTAACTGTATCACTTCGTAAAATTCGAGCAGCTTTTCCTCGTAATCAGGCTCCTTCAGAGACCGCTGTGAGTAATTTAATCGCTAAATTCGAGGCTCACGGTATTGTTGCTGACAATAGACCAAAACAATACGCTCGTAGTGGCCGTAGTGACGCAAACATAGCCGCTGTACAGCAAAGCGTTGAGAATGAGCCTGGAACATCAACTCGTCGACGTTCGCAACAATTGGGCATCACCAGAGGCATTTTGCGCAACATTTTGCATAAACATCTTCATCTTCACGCTTATAAAGTTCAACTCGTTCAAGAATTAAAGCCGGTCGACCATTGTTTGCGTCGAACGTTTGTGAATTGGCTGTTTGAAAAACTGAACGAAAACAACGCATTTTTCAACAAAATCATCTTTAGTGATGAGGCCCATTTTCAATTAGGCGGTTATGTAAACAAACAAAATTGTCGCATATGGGGCTCACAAAATCCACAAACAGTCATCGAAAAACCATTACATCAAAAGAAAGTGACCGTATGGTGCGGTTTCTGGTCAAGCGACATCATCGGCCGGTATTTTTTCGAAAACGAGCAAGGAAACGCCGTCACCGTGAATTCTCTGCGCTACCAAAACATGATAACCGATTTTTGTGGCCATAATTGGCTAATGTTGACATCAATGATCTTTGGTTTCAGCAAGACGGCGCCACAAGCCACACAGCCACCCAAACAATTCAGTTATTGCATGAGAAATTTTCCGGTCGCGTAATTTCTCGATTTGGCGATGTCAATTGGCCGCCTCGTTCTTCTGATTTAACGCCGCTGGATTATTTTCTCTGGGGCCATTTGAAATACCGGGTTTACGTGAACAACCCACAAACAATTGACGC
>CM076087.1:104892826-104915197 GCA_038088585.1 Chrysina gloriosa
TTATCCATCTCGTTCTATCCGATACGCTTCGTAATAACTTTCCTTTCGCGTCGGTTTGGGGTGAAATCGCCGAGAGTAATTGATGCGGGGAGAAAGAAGTGAATAAATAGTGTTGTCGTTGATGATATGGTGATGAAAACGATCCCGTCGATGTTGAAATCGAACAGGTCGATGGGTATACGATCGTTACATTCACTATTTCATGATTTCCGTTAAGGTTATAAGTTGAGTTGGTGAATTTACGTCAATAGTACTACAACTATGTGAAATGACTGTATATACTAGAATAAAATATCATTTCAGATGTTTGTAGTACTATTGGCGTAAATTGAGCCATTCTAATTATAAGGTACTTATCGCTTAAAAGTAAAATTTTCTTGGTTTGTTCGAAAACCGTCTTGAAAGCTGTATATCTTAGTTTTAAAGGATGTACACTCGTTGAAACTCTAAATGCCCGTCTCCTGAGCGCATACGCCTCGATTGTCACAAATTAATCGCCCGTCCCAAAACCGTCTTACTGTGAAGTTACTATCGGTTGGTTTGTACGAAACAGTCCTTTAAAGTAGAAAATTTTATTATTTAATTTGTGTTTATTGTTAGATAAGCGATATGAAAGTCCATTTATGTGCATGTATTGATGCTGTCACATGCATGACACGAAACACATGATCTAGTAGTTTTTGAATTCAGATCCTTCAACGTTGTGACACATGTAAAACGTGTATTCGAATAAATCATTTTTGGTTGTTTGCATCTGTGTTCTTAATATAATAGCCGAGCCTTCTCAACACTGCCATCAACAGGTTATGAGTCCAGGAAACGTAGCTCGCATTGAACCGCTAAATAAAGAAAGTTATGACACGTGGAAACTGCAGATGCAAGCAATACTCGTCAAAAACGATGCGTGGATATACGTAAACGGTAAATCAGTGAAACCGGATATTGTTGAAGATGACGAGAAAACCGCGATTGCTGCAAAATTGTGGTGCACAAACGACAGCAAGGCGAAATCAGACATTATTCTTTCGATAAACCCTAGTGAATTGAAACAAATTAAGGGTTGTGAAACGTCGAGAGAAGTGTGGCTAAAACTCGAAAATATTTACCAATCGAAGGGACCAGCGCGGAAAGCAAAATTGTTAAAGCAGCTGATTTTGCAACGCATGGAAAATGGCAATGACGTGCAGGAACACATACGCGGATTTTTGATGTGGTAGATAAACTCGGTGAAATGGAGGTGGACATTAATTCCGATTTATTATCGATAATGTTACTCTATAGTTTACCGTCGAATTTTGAAAATTTTCGTTGTGCGATCGAATCACGTGATGAGTTACCATCACCAGAAGTGTTGCGAATAAAAATAGTTGAAGAGAACGACGCGAGAAGAAACGATACTGTATCCACCGCTTGCCAAAACGCGTTATACGCTAATAAAAGTGGAAGAAACACGCGGAAACCTAAATACCCTTCGAAGAAGACTGACATGAACACCGGTAGTGAATTCAAATACCGTTGTCATCGATGTGGTAAAATAGGACACAAAGCGGCAGATTGTTGGAAGAAACGTGACCGTGATCGAGAAAACGCGAGCAGAAGTGAAGAAACGGGTCTTTGTGTATCAAACGGATTACAAGACGACTACGTACTCCAGGCAACAAACGCGAAAAATGGCGGAAAATGGTGCTTGGACAGTGGCGCAACTTCACACCTAAGCAACTCGATTCGCGATTTTGTCAACACTGAAGACGTCAGCAGCATCGAGCTGAATCTTGCGAACAATAGTTCGACAAAGATACTCGCGAAAGGTGACGTGCGGTTCAGTGCTGATGTCCTGGGTGAGATCAAAAACTTTAAGTTAAAAAATACAAGATTTTGTTGAACCAGCGTGGGTACCTCAAAGACGTATTGAGGAAGTTTGGCATGGAGGAATCAAAGCCAGTAAGCACTCCTATAGACGCAAACTCCAAGCTAAACAAACCGAAGTTCGAAGTAGACCCAGAAGTGCGAAGATTACCATATTGAGAGTTGGTGGGATCGCTGATGTACTTAGCTGTATCTACCAGACCGGACATCGCACATGCTGTAAGCAGTCTTAGCCAGTTCAACGACAACTTTGCCAGTGAACACTGGACGGCTGCTAAACGAGTCCTAAGATATCTCAAAGGAACGATGGACTACGGAATAGTTTTCGAACGAAACTTAAAATGTCTGGAAGGCTATGTCGATTCCGATTGGTGAAACTGTCCAATGGATAGGCGTTCTTACACGGGATATACTTTCCTTTTAAGCGGCGGACCTGTTTCATGGAATTCCAAGAAGCAAAGGACAGTGGCTTTATCATCGAGAGAAGCAGAATATATGGCTCTCACAGAAGCTTCGAAGGAATCGATCTACTTGAAGGATTTTTGGTAGTATTAGGATTCGCTAATCTGGCTGCAGGGACCATATATAATGACAACCTGGGAGCAAAGAAGCTTGCTGAAAATGCTACATATCACGCACGCAGCAAGCACATTGACATTAGACATCATTTTGTTCGTGAGGCTTTAAGGGATCAACGAATTAGCGTTCATCATGTATCCACAGACAGCATGGTAGCAGATATGATGACAAGAGGACTACCCAAAGAGAAACATTTGAAGTGTTTGAAGCTATGCGGCTTGAGAGAATCGTGAGTGAAAGTTTTGTAGACTTTTATATCGAGGGAAGTGTTAGATAAGCGATATGAAAGTCCATTTATGTGCATGTATTGATGCTGTCACATGCATGACACAAAACACATGATCTAGTAGTTTTTGAATTCAGATCCTTCAACGTTGTGACACATGTAAAACGTGTATTCGAATAAATCATTTTTGGTTGTTTGCATCTGTGTTCTTAATATAATAGCCGAGCCTTCTCAACACTGCCATCAACATTTATAAAAGAGTTTGTGACATATTAAAAGAAAAAACGACAGATAAAATAGTGTAGTACTAAATTAATAGGTCATTTATTCTTCTTATAATTGCCTCTGATTTGCTATTTTTCCATAATTTATATTCTATAGATAAATAAATGTAATGTGTTAGTAATTAAAGTTACGTTTCAGTTATTGAAATATTTTTTTACGATAGTTTAATTAGAATGTGGAATATTAATAATACATACGTGCAAATAAGTTTGCTGTATGATATTAAAAAATATGCTATTTAGTACGAAATCATCGTATCGAGAAATGGTTTAATAAATACAAATTTTTACTACAAAATTAACTTCATTAATAGAGTGATAAATCAAAGAAAAATACGAAAATTTGACGCAAAATAATGAAATATATAAAATAAATAATATATAATAATAATATATATAATAATAAATATTCTAATGAAATAAAGAAATTAATTCTGAAAGCGAACAAAAATGAAGTGATATGAGAAAAATAAACAACAAACTGGGAACAATATAACTAAATAAAACAAATATAATAATAATAATAACTAAATAACAGTCGAATTTTGTAACATTTTAATTATATTACACAAATTACTATGAGATTGTCCTCTCCTTCTTTTTAAATTTATCTTGTTTAGTATTAATATAAAATAATGTTATATTTTATATCTACATACACCGTTTTATTAAAGCGAATGTTGGCAAATTTATTAAAGATATTTTTAAACTTACTACCGCTTAGAATCTCAGTTTAAACATCATTTATCACTATATTACTGAAATAATTTTTCTCATAAGAATTAGTATTTATTAAACTTCAAAGTCTTCTAGATACGAAAACTTCCTATTGTATGGCATATTTTTTAATATACAGTATACTCCGTATATAACGTACTTTCGGTTATTACGTACACATTTCGTTGGTCCTGGCCAAAGTACTCTTGATTTTTATCCCATATATAATTTCTACTCCGGTTATAAAGTACAATACTTTCATCTATTCAGTTGGCAAATTCCGGTTGTAAAGTACGAGTGTACGTTAATACCGAATTACCGGTCGGGGATTTTACAGTAATACATAACAACATAGTCTGTGGAATTTTCTCTCGAACTGCCGCGGCGTAGCAGACGGCAGTTTTAATTTGACTGTTTTATGAGAAGGTGCGTTTGTACAATTTCTTGTGCGTGGTTAAAATGGCGGATCGACGCAAGTCTATAACTGTGAAAGAAAAGATAGAAATTATTAAAAGTATTGAGAGTGGTATCGGTAAAGCGGAAATTGCTAGACGAAAAATATGGCAAAAACAACAACATCTACAATTTGGAGTAATCGCGAAAAAATCAGGAAAGCAAGTGAAAGTAAATCATGCAAAAATAAAAGAATTAGAAATCTTGTACGTCAAGATGTAGATCAAGCTCTTCTACGATGGTTTGGGACTCGAAGATCCGAAAATATTGTAATAAGTGGTCCGGTTCTGAAAGCATAAGCCGAAAATTTATCCAAGAGATTGCAAGGTGACCATTTTAGTTGCTCTACAGGTTGGTTCGAACGTTTTAAAGATCGTCACAACATAAAGGTCGGGAGGATTTCTGACGAAGCAGAAGATGTTGACAAACAAGTTGTGCTGAACTGGTCAGCGGATAAATGGCCCAATATTATACAAAACTACAGCCGTGAGGATATTTTCAATGGTGACGAGGCCGGGGCTATTTTACAAGATGACTCCAGATCGTCCCCTTAAATTTATGGGAGAAAAGTTTCTGGGAGGGAAGCAGTCGTAGTTGAGGTACACCGTTTGGGTTTGTGCAAATATGACGATCAGTGAAAAATGCAAACTTCTTGTTTTTTGGCAAATATGAACGACCGAGATGCATGAAAAATGTAAAAACTGCCTGTCATTTATAAATCAAACAAGCGAGCATGGATGACTTTTTGAAAATTATTTAAAGGATTGGGATGAAAAATTAAGACGGCAGAATAGAAAAATATTGCTTCTCGTTGACAACTGTGCAGCTCAAAAATCTGATTCTTACAAATATCGGATTAGAGTTTTTGCCAGAAAATTGCACCTCAGTCGTATGGATCAAGGCATAATTGAGCGCCTTAAGTCATATTATCGTAGATATTTTATGTATAGACTGATCCAATCACTGGACAATAAGGAACCTTTTAACATAACTCTCCTAGATTCAATAGAATTACTTGCGCAATGTTGGAATGAAGTTACGTCAACTACTATTTCAAACTGCTTTCGGCATGCAGGTTTGATAAAACCGGTCGACGAGTTTGATTCAGACGATGACTTGATTCAGACGATGACGATGACGAAAATATTGACTACGATGACTGGGAGGGTCCCCTCAGTGACTGACTGCGCAACAGTTTGCAATATATAACCAACCTCGAAATGTTTCTTCCTGAGCTGGATAGCTTTCCGACTGTCGATGATAATTTAGTAACAACAGAGTCATTAACGGATGATGATATTATTACAGAAGTTTTACAGCCATATAACGGATATTAAATGATCCTCTAAGTTCTGGCAACGAAAGCGACGGACGGTTAGTTTGTGACAATCGAGGCGTATGCGCTCAAAAGGCGGACATTTACAGTTTCCATGAGTGTACGCCTAACGATAAAATAGTACATAATTCTTTACAATTTTAAGAGTTCGGGCAGGTTCAATCTTTTATAAATAATTGTATATTTTTGTCATTTTGCAATGAAGATTTACTTTACATAAAAAAGGAAGAACCAGCAGACTTGCGGGCTTGAAATTTTTAATAATCATATATTTGTTACGACAGTTAGGACTTGTCGATGAGCTTTCTGTAGATTCCTCTGTTATAGTTGCCGTGTTTGAAGTAGAAAAATCATAGTCAGCCCATGTTCTTCTTTCCATTCCTTAACTCGTTAATTTAGGTTAAATTTAACAGCAAAAATTTTCAGAAAAACTTTTACGACAATTCGCAACTATCGAATACTAGCATTTCAAAATGTCGAGTCTGTAAAATACACACTGCACTGCACGCCTCAATTGGTTTTTCACTTATTATTTCTAAATAATAAAGCTGTAGAAGCTCTTAGCATTGTATGAAAATGACTATTTTATCGTTAAACACGCTTCTTTTAAAGCATAGTTATAGTTTTAGAACCAATAAGAATTTTTTAAGTTTAAGCGATCTTGAAAGAAAGTTACCTTATAGCCTTAAAGTAATTTCTGATGTTAATTGAATTTGTATTTTTTTAAAGTAACGATTCATCTAGAGGAACATTTTCTAGTTGAACGATATTTTTTTTTTGGTACATGAAGCTATCGATGAGATGTATTTTGTTTTAATCCAGCCACTTAGCCTAAGCGAAATCGTCGTCAATTACCGGCGATTTCCCGTTACTTAACGCATACGTGTACATAACGAAAACACTAAAAATTGCATATCCGTTCGCAGTCCTCTTTTTACCTTCCTTATTTTATACATGTGTATTGTTTATATTATATAATGTATTATAAATTTCCTATTCTACGTTAAGATCTCAAGATCGGAAAATTTTTCGTCTTTCGGCATGTCTTTTTAAATGTGATGGGAACTTGTTTTATTTATTCGATTTATTCGATATTTCTTCCGTAACGGGACGAAACGGTTTCACACAACGCAAAAAAGTCAAAAAGCATATAAACTTTTTAACTTTTTTTTTGCGCTCGCGAAGGATCGTCGTCGAAGGGGAATCGGTAAATTCTCCTTGTAATTAACGTCGATTTTCGGACGTTCTCTAGAATCTACGGATTCTGCACGATAACTTCCTCGCCTGGCCTAATTTTTTTTTGTTTGTTTTATTTTTAAAAGCATCGGTTCGTGTACGTACGAAGTATAAAACAATTTGCACCACGATCATAAGAGGGGTTGTTGTTTTTTCTTTTTTGTTTTGTTTGTTCGTTTCTCCGTTACGAGGAGGACGCGTTCCTCCATGGCAATGACGCGGGAAGCACCGCCAGGTTCGAGGTCCCCGGTTCGAAGAACTGGAAGGTTAGCGATGTCCGCGACGATGCGGACGGTGGTTTGGTGTTCGTCGAAACATCCGAGTTGCTCCATCATAGCACCGTTTCCATTTCCGCTATTTCGGTGCGCGGCCTGAAACGAATCCGGTTTTTTTTTTTTTTTTGAGGCGTTTGTTTCGGAAAATAAGCGAATTGTGTCCTCGCAGAACACGTTCCATAATTGCAAATAAGAATAAGAAGGCTGTGGCTAAAATAATATATAAAACAAATAAAATTACATAACAGAAAATAAATGGGACGTGTTTCACAAATTAAAAACGATTACAATGAAATATATTGAAACGTACGAGGACGGTTTGACGGAAAAGTCGTTCTTCAACGATTGGCAACACTTTCGTTACCGTGATTAATGATTAGGATTTGATAAAAGAGTGGATGACGTGTTATTATTAAGTTGTGTAAACCGGACTCACGCTGTCACTCTTACGATTTTTCGATATATGTTTACACAACAATATACAGCGTTGGCCATATGTATTAGACACCTTAGTCCTACGTACGAAAAACTTTAAATTATTGTTACCCGTAGTACAAAATCAAGAAATGAAATCAAAATCACAAACAGGAATGTATTCGTCAGTAATTTATTAAAGAATGTTAGTTTATTTTAATATTTAGTAGCACCTCCACCTGCTTTTATAACAGCACGCACTCTTCTCGGCATACTTGCTACCAGGTTATGGCACATTTCACTGGATATTTTTGACCATTCCTCGATTATTCTTTGTTTAAGAATGTTTTTATTGTTGCATTTATGTTTTACCACCTTAGTTTTTAAAATATTCCATAAATGTTCAATCGGGGAGAGGTCCGGATACTGAGCTGGCCAGTCTAGAATCTCTACGTTATTTTCGTTGAACCACCCCATTGTTTGCCGTGATTTATGGCAAGGCGCATTGTCCTGTTGAAAATAATAGGTACATCTGTATCAAACAATTTTAATACCGACGGCTCCAATACCTCCCCCAGCATATCAATATAAGCACCACTGTTCATACGACCTTTGCACAAGAAGAGTTCGCCGACGCCGGATGCAGACATGCACCCCAAATCATAATACTGCCTCCACCGTGTTTTACTGTAGGTACTATACAATCCGGGTGATATGCCTCTCCTCGTCGTCGTCGAATGTACTGCGCCCCAGGTTGGCCGAAAAGCTGGAAAATAAAGTAATAAAATATACTTTAAATTGGCTGTCTTTTTTGAAAAACTTTAAGCGGTAATTTAACTTATCTACGTTTACTAACATTATAAATATCTATTCTTACATACCTCTATATTAGATTCATCGGACCATAATACTTTGGCCCAGTTTTCGACGGACCAATTTTTATATTTTCTAGCCCACTGAAGTCGCTTTTTCTTGTGTTCTGCAGTTAAGTATGGTTTTCGTCGAGCTCTACATCCACGTAAACCAACTGCCACAAGCCTTCTCCTAACTGTCCGTGCAGAAATATCAATTCCATGACGCAGGGCTAATTCGCTGGCGAGATCTTTCGACATTTTTGTCCGATTCCGTATGGCTGTTCTCTCTAAAATTCGATCTTCTCTTGCAGTTGTTAGGCGTTTTCTTCCACTTTTAGGCCGATTAGTGAATGATCTTGTCTCCTCGTACCTTTTAGCGTGGTACGAACCGCACATCGCGAACACTTCATTTGTCTTGCGATCGCTGACAGTGTCATCCCTTGCGAACTGAGCAGAAGGATCTGGCCGCGCTGCACTTCCGTTAATTCACGAACTTTTGGCATTATTTTATACTTTACTGTATACACACTAATAATAAAAAATACACACTTGAATGAATGAATACAATTTCGCAACAAACTCCTTTTCGTTAGCGTGTCGGAAATAAAGTGATACTCAAAACTGTAAAATGACCCCTTACTTCAAAACTACCTGCTTAAGTACACACGACCCTCGTTAAAATTACATTAAGGAGTTTTATCGAAAGTATTTCCGAGTACTATCTATCTGTAAATATAAATGTATTCATAATACGGCATTTTCACAGAGGTGTCTAATACATATGGCCAACGCTGTATATATTTATATATGTATTTGAAACCATCGCACTCCCAAAACAAGAAAAACTTTTGGGCCATACTCCGTATAAAAGTTTCATTTAAAATTTTTTGAGCAGTCCCCGTATACATCTTTTTTCTTACTTTAAAACTTTTTGAGCAATCCCTGTACACGACTTTCTTCTTAAAATTTTTTGAGCGATCCCCGTATAACCAACGTTATTTCCTAACCTCGCTACTAGGCGGCACCACTGCGTTAGTTCCATACCTCGCCAGCAGGTGACGCCCCTCCCGGGTTCTAGACCTGCGAGCGGTGGAACGGTGGACCGGTCATCTCTCTCTACTTAATTGATTATTCATAAAAAGGAAAAATAATAACTGGCAAATATGCCGATTTGACATGGCATGTTTTGATGCCGAACTAAAGAGAAAACGACCGCATTTGTTGAAGAAAAAGTGTTGTTCCCTCACGATAATGCGTCATCTCTTTTTATGACTGCAGTCCAGATATTTATGGGATAACCCTCGAAACATTCGAAACCTTTTATCGCGTGGATTGCTAGAGTTTGTTTCCTTAGAGAAGAGCACATTACGTCATGAAAATATGCGCGAAATGTGACGTTTCATTGACTTTCGCTAGTCGGTTACCATGGTAATGTATGTATATAGAACACCAAATTTGGTTCATTGCGCCGCTGATGTAATGTGCTCTTCTCTCTAATTCTCAAAATTTAACAGTCCCGTATTGTAGGTACGTGGATTTTCCAAGTTTTCGAAACTTTTTCGTATCGTAAGGGGTTCGCCCGCGTTTAAAAAAAAAAGAACCCACTCGAATTCGTTGGCGAATTTTACAACTGCGATCGTCATCGTCGACTAATACGTACTTGTGCATATCGGCGTTGCTGCCTATGTAGTCCGGATTCAATCCTCTTAACCTAGTTCTCGCCTGCTCCCCGGAGACGATCACGCTGCAAACATTAATTTCGTAAATTAATATTTATACATACGACGGTCCGACGCGTTATTAGCCATTAGAGCTACATAAATATATGTATGGTACGATAAATAACTGCGCGCCTTGTTCATTCGGTTTCGTGTGTGTTGCGTTTTTTCGCGCTCGACGCTATTTCGCGTTTCCGGGGTAGGAAATCGCGCGAAACATGCAAATCTGTCGTCGGAAACCAAGTTATGAAATAGAATTCTCTTCTTTTGTGCTAACGGGCAAAATCGTATGGTGTAACACCTCATCGGTACGCGAGTATATTGCGGGTTTATAGGTATTTAGATTATATAATTAGCAATTTCGGACTTGGATAAAATTACGCGTGGAAAGCATGCACCGTGTGCTCAAAAAGCATGGAACAATGATACTACGGCTTTACCTAGGCACTATATTAAAACAAGTTTGAAATAATAATAATGTATAAAATTCGTAACTCATAGTGAAGTGTTTATTCTATGAGTTTTATTCATTATTAGTGTGAACTTTAACCAAGGAAAAGCCAGTTTTATTCACATTTCAAAATAAAAGTTTTCTAACAACAACTTGCGTATATTTCGACGTTCTGTACATTTTTCTTTTGTTGATTTCACTTTGAGCGAAAGCGTCATGCGTATAGTTTTTAAGTGGATCATCCTGTATATTTCTGTTTCTTTCCCTCCTTGTACTGATAACAATTAAAAGGGCTCATCCAAAGCGAAACGTAAAATGCTGGAAATATGTAGGGCATTCTATTTAAAAAAGTACACGTCCGGCGATGTGAACCAAAAAGAAATTTTACACTACATCAAAATATACGCAACCTATTGCTAAACAACTTTCATTTTGAAACTTTTTTTTTTTTTTAAATATAGTGTCTGGATAAAGCTGTAGAATTATTATTCCATCATTTTTGGGAACGCGGTATTTCAGTGATTATTTTGTTACACTCTCTGTATACAGTGCGGGATTAAATTATGGAATATTAAGAAAAAGCAAACTCAACCGGATTTTTTTAAAACGCCGAAACAAGTCGGTTTTAGTTCCTAAAAATACACATTTATGCGATTAACCTTCCGACTTTCATTTGTTTTTGAAGTTATCATTACAAAAAAAAAAAATAAAAGACAATATAGATTTTTAGTAGTGGAGTCCGATAGTTATTCTTCTACTTCTTCATGATCGCGCAGTATAAACTTCGGTTTGTACGATTGTTGAAGATGCTTGTCTCGAGCTAGCGAAACACGTGTCACTGATTTTATTATAAACAATTGTGTGGTGAGGAGTTTACCGATGTGATATTTGTGTCATTAACTGTTCAGCTCGATTTTTTTCGGTCTTTTTTATGTAACCTTATGACTTATTTGCATGATGATAGAGTGAAGAAAAATCATCTACGGTTTCTATTGGTAAAAATCTGCATTTTTATTAATTTTTTTTTTGTGATAACTAAACTAAAGAAAGTAAATGAAAGTGGGAAGATAAATCTTTTTTATAAAATAATTAGAGTTCCCTTTTCCTTTTTATTATCTTATACTTTAATCCTACACTGTATATATATAAGTATTACCTAAATTGTACATCAATCCGATGTGATTAATGGTGTTAAATGTTGATAAAGTAGGTAAATAATGTAAACAAATGGTACATAACACTTTTTACAATGTTTATTTTTTTATTAGACTTCAGTCACTTAATAAATAAATTAAATTTCGCCGTGAACGAGACAAGCAAGCAAGCAGACAAGCAAGCGAGATTTCAAAGGCTACTCAAACGATTCTATTACAACGAGAAGCCAATGCCAAGCCACAAATGCATATCCAAACGAGAATGATTCTGGGCGTTTTTACTTATTTGTGTGTTGAAAAAAGACAGCCGAAACGAAATATCATTCGCTAACTTGATGTACTAAATTTCCGTGTGACGTTTTCTTTCGCTTATGTATTTTCTACTTGAAATTTGATCATGAAAATTTGGTTGAAGTTGAAATACGCAAAATATTTGTGCTATCGAAAATGGCGTAAGTAGAGATAAATGGCTCAGGAGGTAGTCAAACCCCCTCCCCCTCCCCGAGCATGTATGTCTGGAAGGTAGTGAACCCGGAGAGTATGCATGTTTGGAAAGTTGAATACGGTGGACCGAGTATCCGCTATCCCTGTCTACTGGGGTAGCAAGGGTAAAAGTGAGATTTCTTAGATCCGTTCTCAAGTTTTTGTTTTTGACTTAAATACGCGACTGAGCTAATAACTTGTTGCAATTTTTTTTTTCTGTAATTTTATTGTTTCATATATTTTTTGCAAATTTCATATATTTTCTTTCAATATTTCAATACTTAGTACCTTAGATAGCGCAGGACTGCCACATTTGAGGTTTTGTTAGTTAGAGAAATCACAGGATTTTTTGATGCTGTAAACGGTTGCAGGCCATGCTCCTTGATGGGGCGTTAGTGTTTCACTATTATTATTATTATTATTACTATTATTATAACGAAAAGTACGGATAGAAATAGCAAGTTGGTAGTGTCAAATAGCAAGTTATTAGCTCTAACGCACATATGTATATGTTAATAGCACGTAATATTTGAATTAGTAACGACTTTTCGGTAGGTAACTTGAGGTAACTACCTACATACATACATAAAAGCGTCCCGAATCATTTCCTTCGAACAAACGTAACAACGAAAGCGTCCATCAATCGGCTTACATAGGATTTACACAGCCACACGAAAGCACTTTGTCATCGTACGAAATCTGTTTTAGATCGATCGCCGATTTCTCCGAGATCGAATCGCCAATAAGGCATTAACTTGCTCGTCAGTTCGTAAGTTCGTCTTATTCGTTCGAATTTCTATCTAAAACAGATCGTCGAAGCGGAGACGTAAACGTCCGAAGTTCAGTTCGAATTCCTGTTCGTTCACTTCGGAGAGTTACGTGCTCTTATGCGGAAAGTTTGAAAAGTTGTACATATTCGCCGAGTTCTCCCATTTTAGATTTATTTAAATTGAATAAATACATTTTTAAAAATAATCCCCGTTTAAAGTGAAAAATTCGGACCGAAACGTATTGGATAATGTTAAGCGCAAGTTACGATAAGCAAATTTTGTGGAAATACCTGCTTATTTTGACTGGGAAGAATAGAAAAGTATATTGTAATTTACAAGGAACCCAGACCAAAAATACACTGTCTTAAATCTTTTCAATTTTGATGCAAACAATTTGTCAACTTCAGTACAAAAATTACGAAGTAAGAAATATGTTTTAGCCAAATTCCTTCTTCCTTTATATGCTATACATATTTCGTCCACTGGAGATGATTGCTAAGTTGTTGAAACGCGTATAGGTCTTCCAAGGTTTTTTCAAATCCTAATGATAAAGAATCAGAAATATTCCACTATAAATATATATAACACTATAATAAATTCTGTTGCGTTAGTCCGAGATCAGTGACGATTTTTAAAAGAACATTCTTTTAATTTTCATTATCGTGAATAGGTACAACTATACAACATTCCGTTTCGTGTTTTTTTTTTCGTTCGTATCTATTCTAACACACAAGATTCGCAACGGCTATCATCATCATCATCATCATCACGGCCACGATCAATCAACTTACTCAGGTGAACCGGAAGAGCCCAGACAGGATGTGAAACAGTTGCAGCGTCGGTGACGCCTACTTATACATTAACAAACAATTAACAAAATGACAGACGATAGCTACACGTACACTAATAATAATAATAATAATAATAATAAAGGAAAACGAAAAGAAGACAGTCGTAATAATAATAATAGTAATAACAACGATAATAATAGTAATTGTGAGGTACTTCAATAATAATAATAATTACAACGGCATAGTCAGTCAGAATTAAACGATACGCACAGACTTGTATTGTTAATACCTACATACGATACATTTACGATCGGATTGCCGCTTTCTATTTGTGTGTACGTATTGTAGTATAGTAATACTCGAATGGTTAATTACCATTAGAAAATTTATCATTTATTACAATTCAATATATTAAAATTCACAGTAAATATTGGGTTTATGGATGTTTATGTTCAAATGACCCTCGGTTTATTTTTGGGTTCTATTTATACTTTTCTCGATACCACGCACACCACCTTTTAAGTACTTAATTACCCTGCGGCTGTTAGCTTCTTTTTTAAATCCAGCCAGAAACGTTTAATGGGGCAAAATATAACTAGAAATAAAATTATTAATTATTATAAAAAGGATCGATTAAAAGATAGAAAAGCATTGCAAACATTCAGACACATACATTCAATACTTTCACATCACAAGAATTCCTAATAACCACTGGATATAAATAACCAAGGATGCATATACATTAACAATACAGGTTTCTATAACAACGTTGAACTGGAATCATGGTGAATTCAAATTTTCGTTTCGTGGACAACGGAGAAATAATGTAGTCAACAAATATAAAATATATTTTGGACCAAAAGGGTTTTAAAGGAAGTACCAGTAAATAAAAGAACCTCACCGCACCGGAGAAGAAAGAATTTAAAAAAGGGAAGAATTGATTGAAAATAGAGCCACACCGAAAAATAAGTTAACCTTCCTATACTCACGTCAAAATGAAAGACGTATACTATACTATATAAATCGGTCTCACAGACCGTATGCGTGAGTATAGGAAGGTTAAGAGAGGGAAAAATCTATAGAAAATAGAGCTTTATCTAAGAAGGAATTCAAGAGAGGAGACAGGAAGAACCATCATCGAATAAAAGAAATTACACTGACACACACACAACACTAGGTAATTATCTCTATTTTATGTTAAATATTTCTCAAAATTTATAAATATAGTTTGTTATAATTTATGCTTTTTATATCATTAATTAAAAGCTAGGCCGGTGCAATTTTTTTAAGAAATTAACTAAATTCTCAGTACAATATGCATACATTTTGTTCAAGTAAATATTTCGCGTTGTGATATCGGCTTTGGATACGTTAACATATCATGGATTTTCTTAAGCAAGTATTGTTCCTGTCTTATTGTTGTTGAGGCCAGATTTGAGATCAGTAATGGCATTTACTCTAGTTAACGTTCGTATTTTAGTTATAATTTGCAAAAGATCTCTTAAAAATGCGAGTTTTTCTGGTTTTTCGTTTATAACTTTAGATGCAATGAACATTTTGCCTTACAAATAATTTTCCCGAATTCTGCAGATGGAAACGTTCAATTTGATGGGTAACACGACCTACCTCCATGTAACTTGATTTTCCGCAAGAATTCAAAATTAAAAAAAATTGCGAAAATTTCGAAGTTATTAGACTTGATCCAAATTTTGTGAGATTACGTTCCTGAAGGCGTAGCTAACAATTTTGAGGTTTAAATCGATGCAATCGTTCAGATGTAGTCATGATTTACGCCAGATTTTAGTGAATTGTCAAAATTCTCCTCTAATTTTGCAATTTCTATCGAATTCTTCAATCAAGTCGACTTTTATCGAACTAATTTAGCAGTGAGAACACCAAAAATCGTTTTTATTGTGGCGGTAATGATATTCATTCTAGTTAACGTTCGTATGGTTTTTCGCTTATACCTTTAGAGGCAATGAATATTTTGCCTTACAAATCATTTTCCCGATTTCTACAAATGGAAACGTTCAATTTGATGGGTAACACGACCTACATCCATGTAACTTGATTTTCCGCAAGAATTAAAAATAAAAAAAATGCGAAAATTTCAAAGTTATCATATTTAATACAAACTTCGCGAGACTACATTCCTGAAGGCATAAACAGCGATTTTGAGGTTTAAATCGATGCAATCGTCCAGATGTGGTCGTTATTGAGGTCAGATTTCTGTGAATTGTCAAAATTTTCCTCTAATTTTGCTCGGATTCTTTAATCAAGTCGACTTTTAGCGAAAAAAATTAGCAGTAAGTACAACAGAAACGTTATCATTGAGGTTAGTAATGGAATTAAGTGCAGCTATCAAAGATCCTTGCTTTTAGTCTTTAAAACTATAAAATGTCTGGTTTCTATCGGTAGAATATTTAAGAACTACTTCGTTGCCAAACCAATATGTTATCATCCATGATATCTCTGTACATTAAGGATGGCAGCTTAGTTTCCGCTTTATCTACCATACGTCTTCGCTTTATTTTTGCATGGAAGTACGTTATCAAGATACAAAAAAGAAACGATAACAAATAGGAAACGGCAAACCAATCGAATCATACGAAAAACGACTTCCGTAAATGTAGATCGCAAATCAAATATAATTTTTTCAAGAAAGTGTTGCTCAAACATCTCAATACTTACACATGAAGCAAGACGTTATAAAACGATGTAAGTAGTGTATAGTTCGGTTAAGAAGCAGCAGTATCGTGAATACGCGGTTTTTCACAACTAAACCGTCAAATTTATGCATATGATTTTATGAGGTATAAGTCAAAAAAATTGGAGCAAATATAAGTATCGTTTTGGAATCACCGGATTATGTGTCGTAACAGATTAGTCGAAACGTACTTAAAAAGTTAGGTGGTCGTTGAATTCGGGGTTAGATACAGACCAACTTGGCCAACTGGCCGCGACATTAAACAAACACGTCCCATCCAAATATCCATTTCACCTTGCTGAATATATTAGTCTGATTTTACTAGCGTTTTTATTTCTTTAACTATGTTGTAAACATTCGCCACGTGAATTTAGTTATTTACATCTGGAGATTTATGCCTCATTACTCTCGCACGCGATATTTTACGACTCAAATCCCCGTTCTGAAGCGGGCGAAAGGGGCGAACCGTCGAACTTTTCGTTCTATGTTTACGAGCCGATTTCTACGAGATAGGCGCGTCCCCGAACTTAATTTTTAAACGTTCGGCCCGAATCCGAAACGAGAATAAGAAACGAGACGTACGAGTCGAAGTCGGCGGATCGCAACTACACCCTCCTCCGCTTCTGATATTAAATTTTCTCCCGGCGGATTCGATCGAAAAGGTTTAATTAGGTCGAAGGTCGAACGAACGGCTTATCCACGAGGATTTATATCATTCGCCGAACTACCGGCGCGTTTAATGGTCGATTTATCTTCGGTGCTTTCGGACCCGACGCCTTTCTCGAAGGATTTGAATTCTAAAGTGTACGCTGAGAAAATCGGAGTTTTCATGTATCTTTTTACTTCGAACAGTTCGTCGATTCAATTTTATGAACCGACTCGTTCAGGGATAAGTTAATCTCGTCCATTCTTCTTCGTTTTTCGACCTAAAAGTGATTTTATGAACTCTTCCTCTTTAGAAGCAGGTATAGGTCGGGGAAATATACAGTGTGTCCCCTGGTGGACTTCACTCTTATAGGTATAATTGATAAAAAATGTTAGACTCTCGTTTTAATGCTTTTGGATGCTGCCCTGCTTGGTCTGAAAAGAATTTGAAGCACATTTTTACCTTGTAAAAATCAAGGCCGTTACGACAATTTCTGCTGAGTGAAGTTCCCATTTGGTCAATAATACGGCAAAATGTTATTGAAAAATTTGGCAAATATCGGGTCAGTTTGACAAAATCAGTATTTGTTTTGTATTCGTATAACAACACTAGAACAAGTATTCTGTATAAGCTATGGAGAAAAAGAAAGTTATGTAAGTTTCTAATAAAGTATATTATTCAAAAAAAAAAAAAAAAAAGAAAATACACAAGAATCACTCAATTTGAGTGGCTCCACGATCGATTCGTTTTTAATTTTTTAATTTAATTAACTAGAACTCGCACGTACGTAAAAAATTGAATGATAATTGAAACATTAATAAAAGACAAAGAGATAAGATTGAATAATTGTTATGCATTTTTTTTAATAAAATGCTTTATTTGAAACTTATATTAATTTTTTTGGCAACTCATACAGAATACTTGTTTTTCTGTACTTACAATGTAAGAGTACAAAACAAACACTGATTTAGCCAAAATTTGCTTCGTTTGGGTGTTAGAGCGATTCGTCCAGAACGACTTTTCACTTTCTAATTGACTATTTCCTCAATGAACCGTGTTAAGTAACCGACATTATTTTATACCCAATCTGCGCGAGAAGAGCTTTAATTTGATGTGTAATAAGTCGTGCTTCTGAGCATTCCGATTTTCTTCCAAATTCCCCCTTTGAAAAATCAGAAAAAATTAATATGTTCTAAATTAGACGAAATTCCGTCTACGGATGTTTTCCAAGGTGTAGAATACGATTTTGACGTCAAAACTAGTGAAATTTGCTTCGTTTGAGTGTTAGAGCGTACCAGAGCGATTCTTCAAGAACCGCTTTTCATTTTGCCATTGAATATTTACTCAATGAACCGTATTTCGTACCCGAAATTATTTTATCCCTAATCTGCACGTCAAGAGCTTTAATTTGATGTGTAATAAGTCGTATTTCCGATCATTTCGATTTTCTTCAAAATTCTAAGGGGTACCCCTTTGAAATTTCAGACAAAAATTAATATGTTCTAAATTAAATGAAATTCCGTGTGCAGATGTTTTCGAAGGTGTAGAATACGATTTTGACGTCAAAACTAGTGAAATTTGCTTCGTTTGGGTGTTAGAGCGTATCAAAGCGATATGTCAAGAACTATTTCTCAGTTTTCATTGAATATTTCCTCAATGAACCGCGTCTCGTACCCGAAATTATTTTATCCGTAATCTGCACGAGAAGAGCTTCAATTTGATGTGTAATAAGTCGTAATTCCGACGATTTCGATTTTCTTCGAAATTTGAAGGGGTACCACTTTGAAAAATGAATTGTTCTAAACGGGACGAAATTCCATGTACAAGTGTTTTACATATTTATGTGTATTTTTAAAAACTAAAACCGACTTGTTTCAGTGTTGAAGAAAAAAAAACAGTCGAGGTTACTTTCTCGTTTAATATTCCACATTTTAGTCTCGCAGTGTATTTACTAGCAGCCCCTTCCCCCTTATCACATGAAGAGATATTTGTGTGCGAACGTCGCGGCGGAGAAAGCTTTTAGGGTTTTATTACGTTTACGTTTCCGGAACATCCGCGGTCGTAAAGTCGACCATATTTATCTAAGCGTAAGCATATTATCGAAATGGATATGGACGGACATGCTCGTGTGTAACTAAAAAGGGAATTTACTCCCCGGAGGGGAACGGAATTTTATAGTTATACGGGGGTACGAACGCGATATATGACCGTTCCGTATAAAAATTTCCTCCTGAAGGGTTTCGAAAACGTACGCATGTATATACTTGTTCGATAAAGACGTTCGACGTGTATCTATAAGTATTCATCCCTCGTAGGGAAAAGTCGTTTCCGTCATATATGTACGTGAGCGGTTTCCGTCCTATTTTTTTTTTTACGAGATGGCGCCCCGACCCGAATTTTGACCCAAGATATGGTAATGCGTACGTAATAATCTCGCGCTAAAAATTCAATACTGCTGCTTCTCGTTTCCACACAGATAAAGAACGGTGGTGTGCAGTGGAAAGTTTGCGTGTTCGAAAAGTGGCATCGCGCGGTGCCGAATTTTGGGGGCGCCTGTTGTAGAATTCCTGATATTTCGAAAATTATACCACACTGTACAATAAAGGTGATTGCAAGGACTGTGGTGTAATTTACCGACACAAATATCACATCGGTAAACTCCTCGCCGATGTGATATTTGTGTCACACTGTATAAATTAAAGTAACGAATAATATTCATATGTTTTCTTTTATTATCCCTGTTTGGAAGAAAAGCTCGGACACGTCAACGTTAATTCTTTCCTCCGAATTTT
This sequence comes from Chrysina gloriosa, assembly GCA_038088585.1. Taxonomy (NCBI): domain Eukaryota; kingdom Metazoa; phylum Arthropoda; class Insecta; order Coleoptera; family Scarabaeidae; genus Chrysina; species Chrysina gloriosa. The sequence goes on from CM076087.1 coordinate 104,912,579, forward strand.
ATGGACGTTGATTTAAATTTCTTAGTTTGTCATTCTGGGACCTATGACGCCATCGATTTTTTTAAGGGCCCTATTTCGTGTCCTAATTTTTTCAACGGATCATTAAATGAGGAGATGTATTTGGACTTCCTTAGATTGCTTAGCGATATCTCCAAATAACGGGAACAAAGATTTATCTAGTTTTAATAGTGTGGTAGCGCCACGATGGTGCACCACCACATTATCATCCATTTCATGTTAGAGAATACCTATATCAAGTACATCCTAATACATAGATGGGAAGACGTGCTCCAATGGATTTCCGGTTAGATCTTCTGATCTCATCCTACTTGATTCTGTTCTTTAAGGATATTTAGAATAAACCTCGAACTATTGAGGAAACAAGATAGAAAGAAGACGGTTAGAGCGCAGAAATATCGGCCAAGAAATAAGAGCAAATTTTGTGGAAGAATTTCAACTCCGACTTTCCAGGACACAAACGGGTGGTAATTTGGACATTTATTCAATTGTTTTAATCTTAATTTCTTCTTCATTTTCATTATCCTTCTGATACCGTCTAGGGCGTCTGATTTGGAGTACCGTTCTCCTTTACCCATTGTTTCCATGCGTTGCATATTCCTCATTTCTTTACCTCCTTACCTCCTTTATCGTACGGATCTGTTCTATCCATGTTTTCCTCGCTCTTCCCTTTCTTCGATTTCTTCCCAATCCTGTTTCGTTAATCTTCTTTAACATTCTGTCTTGGTCCAGTCTCTTTGTGTGTTCGTACCGGCTTAGCTGTTTATTTTCAATTTTCCTTAATATTGGCTCCTATTTCGGGTTCATATTTTTTCAACGGTTCATTAAATGGGGAGATGTATTTGGACCTTCTTAGATTGCTTTAGCGATATTATTTCCAAACAAGTACAACCCAGATTTACTTAGTTGTAATAATTTGGTATCGACACGATGGCGCACCACCACGTGTCTTCCCCAGTCTCCCCTTCTTCTATTTCTTTCCAATCCTGCCTCGATAAGTTTCTTTAACATTACGTCTTGTTCCAGTCCCGTCGTGTGCCCGTAGTAGCTTAGCTGTTTATTATAAATTTTCCTCCATAATATCTCTTTTTTCGGGTCGTCATTTTTTCAACGATTTATTAAATGGGGAGATTCCTTAAATTGGTTTAGCGATATTATTTCCAAACAAGGACAACCCTGATTTCCTTAGTTTTAATAATCTGGTATCGATACGATGGCGCACCACCACATATTTTACCAAGTCTCCCCTTCTTCTATTTCTTCCCAATCGTGTCTCGTTAATCTTTCCTTAACATTCCGTTTTGGTCCAGTATCCTTATTTCTTCGTCCAGGTTAGCTGTTCATTCTTAATTTTTCTTCAATACTGGTTCCTGTTTGAGTTTTTTTGGAGAATTTCAAGTTTAATTATTTTCGCCCGATCCTCCGTATCTCGTAATTTTTAATATCACCACATGTGGGGTATTGCTGTACTCAGAAAGAAATCTACTTATATTCCTTGCGGGTAAACTAAAAAAAAAAATTAAGGTCCGGAGAATCCGGAGAAAAAAAAATTAAATTGCCGTGGTCGAATGGGGTGAGATCAGGAGATCTAGCCGGCCACTCCACTGGAGCACGTCTTTCTATTTATGTATTAGAGAAGACTTTATCTAGGTCTTCTATAAATACGAAATGGAAAATGTGGTGGTGCACCATCGTGTCGATAGCGGCCTATTAAAACTAGGTAAATCTGAGTTCTCGTAATTTGGAAATAATATCGCCAAGTTCAAATACATCCTCCCATTTAACGAACCGTTGAAAAATAAGGACCCAAAATAGGACGCCTAAAAAGTCGATGACATCGTAGCTTCCGCAGTAGTAAACTATAACATTAAAGTTAACGTTCGTAAAATCCGGAGGAATGAAATAAAACTGCCGTGTCCGAGCTTTTCATCCAAACAGCGATAATAAAGGAAATATGAATATTTATTATTTCCTCATTTTATTTACACCCTGTATTGTAAAAAAATTTAGTTTCCACTCACGAAATGAAAGTGGTGCAAACACGCTCGATACATCCGTAAAAAATGAGTTGAAACGTTTTTTTCTTTGCAAGAACATAAAGAATGTCTGAAACTATTTACCACATCGCCACCAACAGGCTTGGTAGAAATTTATCGATATACCTGTTCCCTGTTCTGTCACCGTTACATATTTTAAAAAATCGAAATTCTATGAAACAATCAGACGTAGGAAGTATTCTTTTTCTTGGTTTATTTCCGTTTGAAATTCGGCACGGCGATGCTAACCTTCTCGTCGTCGTAAATACGAATTTCCTCGAACGTATCCGATTAAAAATAACCATAAAATTCATCACAACTGGCCATGCTTCGTGCTCAAATTCATCAAAATACGTTTTAGAAATCTGTGGCAAATAGTTAAAAGGTTATAAATCAATTTATTGCTAAACTGAGATTTTGACGTGTATATGTAAACGATATTAAATACTTGAAATCGTTGAAAAGATATAAGTACATTTATAGCAAAATTGAACCGTGCACAACTGGGACTTTTATGAGAATTCAAATTTTGCTTCGTTAAGAACGATATAAGTAAACCAAATTT
>CM076087.1:104915697-105064585 GCA_038088585.1 Chrysina gloriosa
TTTTGGGTAAACGGATACGACGCAACGCTCAATCGTTTCCGAAGAAATCAAATTTGAAACAATTCACACCGATTAAAAAGAGGTAATAAATGTAGAAAATACATTTTATGTATTTGTACTTATTTAGTAAAACACGGTAATAAAATGTATATGTATTAACAAAGTAATATTGAATTAAAACAAACAAAAGAGTTCAAACGAAATAAAACAAACTTTTTAAGAGAAAATACTTTCCTACCATGTATCGCAATTAATTTTCGAAGTTTCGCAAGCTTTATAAGCAACATTTGGGAGTCACTGGTAGTATGCGATGCTGTAGGATGCTTATTTTTTAAACGTAGGAACGTAAAGTCTGGTAATATCAAGGTCAAGTAGTTCGTGTTCGTTTTATCATGCGGGCAATATATTGAGAATTATCAAAGCTATTAAACATTTCTACACCATTACTCCAGATGGCACACCCTGCATGTCTCGAAGAACTTGGAACATACTATTGAAGAATAAAGACGCATGTTTACAATTTAGGGGAAAAATATGAACGCTGGTAAAATCTGGGTCATACGTCAAGCAGGGTGAAGTGTTTCTTTCGATAGAACGTTTTTCCGTTTACTTCAATTCCCCGATACATGATACAGCAGTTCTAAAACTACATTAGCCGAATATCGCTGGTAATATTGAATTGGCCCAGTTTTCCATTGAGGATGACAACCTAGTTGGCGAAATACGTATCCGGAATATTTCTGTAAGATGTGGTAAGGGTAATTGTCATTTATTTTATAACTACTCTACATAAGAAAGATTTGTATGTATTGATGTTTTTGCGCACATAATGTATGTATATGTACCTAATTTTACAACTTTAGCTAACTTATGCGACTATGAAAACAAAAAAAAGTAAAATAGACACGTTAATACTTTGCGATATAAAAATTACGTTCGGAAGAGGAGCGACTTTCAACAATTTCTGTCCAGCCAAACGAAAAGTGAATAATTATGGTCATCACGTCTAGTTTTTTGTAATTTATATTTTGAATAAAGTACCTATCTTTTGTATAATCATTCAATTTCTTTTCGTAAATACTCGACTGTGTGAATACATCTAACGTCATTCTTTCCGAGCATGTTTATAGCTTTAATTGAACTGTAAGTACGACGAGCGAAGAGGAAAAAACGAGACCGTCGACGAACTCTAATCAAAAACTGCGGAGAGAATTTTCCGATTTCTCCGAACTTTCTCCTTATAATTTGTGAAAAAGAAAAGATAATAACAATATAGGAAATAGAGATATATTTGTTTTGTACATAGGACTTGTATAGGTTTAAGATAAGATAGGCGATGGTAATACACGAGCTAAGCGCGGTTCAAAAAAAAAAATTACCCACCCAGTACGAATCGAGAGCACGTGAATTACGCATCAAATTCCTAACGTATATTTTTTGTGGCGGGACGCGCATGGAATGAATCTTAACGCTATACCGCGTCCTTCCACATAAAGGAAACGATGAAGGATTCCATCCCGAAGGTTACTCCGGAAATGCGATCCAGCTGAGATTTATACGATTTAACAAATTAAAGAGAGGAAAAAGGAAACTATACCATGTAAATTGCAACAGAATAAAAATTAAACGTACATCCAAATTAAAATGGTCGATAACGACAGATAAATAAATAATAAATGTGTGTAATAAAACTGATGTAATGTAATGGAAGATTATTTCATTAAATAAAATGATTGTTTAAAATGACGAACGCACTAAAATTATTTCTTTCTTAATTTCTCTTCGATTAATACGACGAAGTAGGGTTATTACATTAAAAGCATCGACTACAGTCTTTCTGCAACTAACTCCTCGCTTCGAGTGTGGATTAAAAGATCGTAAAGGAGACAGGTGAGATAAACGATAAAGAAAACAAGATTTTATTTAGTAGTCATCGCATAATACTTATCCTTAAAACTTAAAAACAACACTTCAGGTAAGGAATTCTTCGCGTCCATATAGATCTTTTGCAGGACGGCTTTCGACACCGATCCCGGTTTAAAATCCATATAGTACTGGATCCAGTTCAACCATACGTCCACGTCCTCTTTGCCGAACTGTTCGCAAGCCAATTGGTGCATCTTTATCCCACATGTCGAAGTTGAAATCGATTTCGGTCGACTCCAACTTGGACATGGTAACGTGCAATTCTTTACAGTACGGTTCTTGATTGGCAAGGGAGAAATACACTTGGCGCGTGTAACGCATGCCTTTCGTCACCGCCAACCACTCGAGAAATTGGGGCTTTAGTACGTCGGAAACTTCTTGCGGTTGTTTGACGCCTTCCTTGTACAATTCTTCGATGGCATTCTCATCGTCCGAACTCAAAAGGTAATAACGAACGACTCCCGTCCAGAGCGGTAAAGCTCTCTCCTTAAGAGCGGCGACACCCTCCCTGAATGCGGTTTTTATACCCTCCTTGTTATCAGATAAAATTTGCGTCCTCAAGTAAACCTTCCACAGTTCCATCGATTGAGGGATCTTTTGTATACCTAGAACGGCACGTTTTTTCTAAATTTTCCAAAATAAAACCTTCGATATCCTAACCTAAATTCACCTCCACTGTATTTTAGAATTTTAATGTACCCAAAAAAGTTTCAGAACCTCTCAAATTGACATATCGCTTATATACTAAATTTCATTCTTAATAGGTTTCCAAAACTGAACAAAATAGGATTTCAAATCCAATAAACGTACTAGAATAGCAGACGATTACTTAATTTTTAAATTCCATTTTAATCAATAGAAACAGAAATTTTCGTTACCATAATTTTGCTTTTTTCGTTTACCTTTTCTCAATATTTCCACCTTTTCCCAATCTTCCACAAGTTCCAACCACTGTATGTAGTATTTCTCGCAAAGATAACCTTCATCGAATGCCTGCTCCAGAGCCTCTTTCAAACAGCTCGTCTTGAAAGTGATTGCGACTCCGTGATCCTCCTGCCTCGCATCGATGAGACAATTGATGTATAACGACCACAACTGTTCCTTTTCCTCCTTCGATATTTTCTCCAAACCTTCCTTGTACCTCTCGATACATTTTAGCAGCTTCGTTCTTGTCGAACTTGCAGGTGGTTCATCGTCGTTCGGATTAGGCAAACCTAATCGATGTAGTCGAAAATCGCAAACAATTAAAACCCTGAATTTTCTAGGAAATGCACGAACTTACCTTTCCAGTCTCTTTGGGCCAGTAAATTCCAAGTTGATGCCTTCAAAGAGTAATTATTCATCAAATACTCAACTATGGTTTTCTGTAGGGAAATGGTAAAATTGTGTTCACTCAAATAATCCAATAATTCTATATAATATTCACAATCGTTAATATTATTCCTAATCTCTTTGAGATAGGTCTGCAGCTTTTCTAAGCACAGTTTTTGCTGATCTGAAAGTTCGATGTTTCCTTTTATTTGTACATTAGTGCCTACTGCGTTTTGTATTTCCAACTGTATAACCTCTGTATATAACAATTTGCTATCTTTATGCTTAGTTAGTCCTTTGCAGATAATCTTTAAAGCAGTACTTATTTCCTTTCGATCGTATGCATACCATTTTGCAGCGACTAACCATATTTCTACGTTATGAGAATGATTCTGCAATATAATATAAATTTGACACACATCCACAAATGCTTCGTAGAGACCTGAGAACCTACCTTGAGCATATTCGAAATAGCAACCGAAGCTGCGTTCATGTAATTGGCCTGTTTACAAAACCTAAAATACGCTAGGCAAAGTGTCGTATCATCTGGAAATCTTTGTAAAGTTGTCTCGTAGAGTTCTTTGATCCTATTCATGATTTTATGCTCTATATCGCCCATTTTCTCGCCGATTTTCATCGAGTTTCGACGGAATCTTATCGTCTTCAATAGGGTCTTTTCGTATTCGATGTAATCGAGAAAATCCTGCCGGTTCTTTGCGATACCGTTTATTTTATATTCGAAATGCTTACGCATCTTTAGTATTTGCCTGTGGTGGTAAAACGATCAGGTTACTAGTACAACTTATCGGTGTTTAAGGAATTCGATACGTACTTGCAGTGATCCTGATTAAATAGTTTCGTCCGACGCATTTGCTGCAATTCGCCGGACATAATTTCCATACGTTTTTGAACTACCTCCATTTTGCACTGTTTCCGATTAAAATGAAAGCGTAAAGAATCTAAGTAATTAATTGCTAAAATCTCAGATTCAGACGTTGACGAAAACACATAACAGCACATAACCTCCAAATATTAAATAAAGTGATATTAGCCACGTATATGATTTTAGATGAGACGATGAAATCTAGTGAGATCCACTACCAACGTTAAAATTTGAAAGTGACTGAGATATTCATCAGGGCGAAAATCGCTTACAAGCCCTCGTTCTTTTATATTTATTTAAAAGAAATAATGAGATTAAGGCCGCAGTCTAGGTAAATACCAATTCCTTTTATATAATCGTTATGTAACTACTAAATTCTGCCGTCAAAGATTAAGGTCATACCAATTTTTTTTTAAAGATATTCCAATGTCTCTTGTCATTTTAATAGATTATGTCTTTTTAAATTATACAGCCCCACATTAAAACGACTGTTAAATCGTTGGCCTGGTAAACAATATTTCGGTGAATACCGATTTCTGCCTTTATTCTTCCTGTTAGGCGCCAGCTTGGAATATTCTATGATAAACTGGAAAGTGGGCAATATCAGTTTTTGTACGTATCACTATTTTATCGCTTTGCACAGAATTGAACGAGTTCTTCCCGTAGATAACACCTACAAACAGAGACAAGCCAAGAACATTATCGAAGCAGAAATACATCCGCATTAAGATGCCTGCCGGTGTACCATGGTCACAGTACTTAAAGTTCTTCACAGCTGCTATGCTAACTATGCTCGCCGGATCACAGGTGGTACATATTTACTACAGGCCGTTAGATGATATCAATAAATATGTTGAAGAAGAGAAAATGAAACTTAAATTGCAATCCTAGATGTTAGTAGTTGGTAATAAAAGTTATTTATGAATTACCTTTCGATATATTTGTATAAAGAATACAAAGCACACAACATACATAAAGTACAAGTATAGTAATAATAATAGATGGCAGTGTAAATGGATAATGCTATTTATCATATAAAGTTGAAACATTCTCATTAAAATATATTTCTAACTTACAAGACACTTAACACGCATATTCTTTTAACATTGATTATTCATGATCAAACTTTATTTGTACATAAAAAAAAATTATCGTAATATTGCGACCGATCACTAATAGATATGTTAAATCCTTAACTGCTCACTGTACTCCCTATATAAACGCTGCCATGGCAATTTCGTTTGGATTACGGACAATATCTCTTCCAGCAGCTTCTGTTTGGATAAACCCTACAAACACGAAAATGAAGTTGGAGTTGGAAATCCAAAAATAAGAAAGGCCTTACCATTATCGACTGACCTTCGATGCTTCTCGCTGAATCGTGTTTCGGACCCATTAAATCGTCTAGTATTGATCGCAACCGACACTCGGGTCCTAGAGATATTTTAAAAATATTAATGAGGGAATAGCAACAAGTACAAAAGGATGAGCACCTTTTTCGAGTAAATGATTAACGGTTGCCAGCAACCAATGACGAAATTCAGTACCGGATCGTAATATGGTACTGGCTGATACTTGCGATTCCAAGAAGCTCAACTTTACTCCCGAGGGAGGTTTTCGTTGTGAAAATGGGAGGGCATATTTCGTTGGAGTGAGGCTAAAGGCAGAGTACTAGCCATGGTTCTTGTTGTACCTCCACTAGATCGGATGGTCGGGTCCAGAGGATTACTCAAGAGTATCCTAGAAAATATGGCGACATATTTATATACATTTATGATGTTTTTGTCCGGATAAATAAATACCAAGTTTGCAGGTCCGTACTATACAAGTAAGCTCTACCATCGCTTAGTGTCAGTAAAGGTGTTTCCGATGTTAGTGAACAATTAACGACGGTCGCTAAAAAGCAAATTATGCGATTACGAAGGCAAAAAAGATTGTTTATGTATATGAAAGTGTATCATGGTTTGTTCTAGCAGCAGTACATGATGACATACAACTGTAACCATCAGAAAATATGCAGTAACGGTTGAATACCCTGGCAATAACTGGAATTACAGTGTTCTTGTAAGTATTATATTAAAAATTCTGGCACAAATTGTTTGGTGCACATCTGTTAGAACAAGCCTACAGAAAGATATCTTTTATTTCTTGATATACTGGAAAATCCCTTCTGGTTCGCTATTGCTTTTTTTTTAATTGGAGGTCATGGAGGGATAGTTTTCCAATATTCCTTGAAATCAAAAAGGTACCTATAACACCCTATTAGTATCGTGGTGCACCTTTATTCGTTAATAAACTTCGGACTGAAACCCTGTTTAATATGGACTTCCCGCTTCTAAATTCCACATATGTATTAGACCAGTTTTTGTTAACACTAGACAATTGCAATTCTCCGATAGGGTCAGACAGGCAGCCACGTCTTCGATTAGTAACGGAGGCAAAGCCCTCGCACCTGATTTTATCAAATATATATTAATACTGAAATCCTCACAGCAAGCAACTACCAATTTTCGATTCCCTTCTATGCATCGAACGGTTGAACCTGAAATTAATCGATAAAAAAATTGACACTGTTCAGAGAATTATTGGAGATAAATTCGACCGTAATTAAACATTAATTTTTATCACTGCAAATGATTAGATTTGCTCAATTTCCGCTAATAGCACTACAACTATCTGATACATTCAGTTTCAATGTACAATATGAAACCATCTCTATTCGTATAGCGCAACGTTACTATTCTACTACAGTCATTTCAGATAGTTGTTGTACTATTGGCGCAAATTGACCAACTCTACAAATAACTAGTTTTTGTATCGCTTTATTGTTTTCCCGCGTAAACAATAAAAAATACTTTAACAGATATATACCAATATACGTTTCCCAGATCGGTTGTTTATCAAACTCGTTTCGGAAAACTTCCAATCTGGATAGTACCCCTTTCGATATCGGTTGGCAAGAGTTGGTAACCTGCAAACACAAATTAAAAACAATTTTTAACTAGGTATTTATTTTCACTCGTATACCTGTATTTTCATCAATCCGCCTTTCTTTGAGACAGTTTTTCCAGGTACCATTTTCAAACTTTCCATAATATCTATGAATTTGATAATAGGTTGATCGCCTGGAACTTCGGAGCATAGCAATTGATTTATTTGTAACCCTTGCGGACAGGCAATCTGTTTCACTTGATTATTTCTGCAACCATAGGTAACTATATACTATTTATTAGTCATATTTTCAAACTGCATACATAACCGGTGGTATCTCGATTCCAGATAAGCTTCGCTGAGTGGATGAATTTTCCTGGATGACGACTATTTTACTTTTATTCGGTGAAGAACTGCTTAATTCTGATGATTCATTATAAGTAGGCATATCAACATTATCTCTAAAACAACATGTTCTTATTAAATTGTGATAATTCTCAGATTATCGAGAGAGAAAAATTTACTTTGTCGATACCGACGGAACAGATTTCAAGAACATAGGCGTTATTCTTCTTTTACCGCTAGGTAATCGCGTTTCCGTCTGCTGATTGATGGGTACCAACACATTGCTGGTTTTCGGCGATTCTTGCTGAATGGGGGACGGTACGATTTTAGGTACATCTTCGAACTCCATTACCTCGACCGGTTTCTTCGGCAATTCGTTTCCTTCCTCCATTGCGCGAAGCAATTCCGGATTTTCGATGATTTCGCTCCCAGAGAAACTTTCATTGAGTAAATTTCGTTGAAGGGACTTTCCATACATTCGTTCGTACAAGGAATTCTAGACATTGAAAAAGAAAAACCACTAATAAACACGATGTAGAAAAAGGCAACCGTATTGCATTACTTTTTCAGAAGTCGATAAAGGAACGCCGATTTCTTCAGGATTAAATATGACGCACACAACAGTGCCATCCCAAGAACAAGCGAGCAAATGCAATCCGTTGCTGCTCCAAGATATATCCAACACACTATCGTCAAAAACATCTTTTATAACCACTAAAGGTCTCTTCAATGATGTGAGCCATACACTTATGGATCTGTCTCTGGATCCTATTGCACAGCAACAATATTGTTGAGTTTTTGGACTTCCAGGACTGAATTTCTTCAAAATATTCGAATTAAACCTCTGAAACATTCAATTTCGTTACGTCATAAAATGGTGGTTGCAACTTTTAAGTCGCTTACGACGCAGGTTACGGCTTTCCGATGCCCGACGAAATCTTTATCCTGTTTCCATCCCTCCCTCTCGATAATCTGGGCAGTAGGTCCGCCTCCGTTCATCGCATGTGCAGATACTAAGTATTGACCATCAGGTGACCACGAGAGTCTTAATACGTGGGTAGTTGCTGAACAATCACTAAACGCGTCCGAAACAACTTCTTGCTGAGTCCAGTCTGTCGTCCTCCAAACTCTTAGAGTTTTATCATCGGATTGACTAGCAATGTACTTTCCTACAGGATCCCATGTAACACCCTAAAATGATTTCACATTATTTATCTTTATTTTAGGAGAACTTTGCAGGCATACTGTATTTTTTTAGGTAATGGGAAATTCTCATCTGAAAGACGCATACACCACCAGTTATTGAATTATGTCTACATTGAAAATCATGTGAGGATTTATTACATAATACAAGTAGTACAGTACTACAGATAGTACGAATTAGCACATGAAAATATGCGATCTGACAGTATTTCTCCCTTCTGTATAGGGAGTAGTTTTCCATATGAGAATTGTCCATCACCTAATAACGAAATTAATTGCTGTCAAACTGGGGAGTCTGGGTATTTCCATTTTATACTTTTCTTGGTTTATAATTCATCGTAAGCATGTAAATTTACCTTTACCATCGCAGTATGACCCTTAAGCACAGATATCTTTTCCGGAAATTTATGCGCATTCCAAATAATAACCGTATTATCGACACTTCCCGAAGCTAACCAACCATCGTGAGACGCCCATGCCAAATCCAATACGTCACCCTTGTGAGAATTCAAGGTGTAAACGCACTTCCACGTTTCGATATTTACTTTCCCGCCGCCTCCAAAGACGGTAGAGCTTCCCTCTCCGGTCAACTTCCATATCATTACTAGTTTATCGTCGCTTCCCGAGGCCAGTAAATGACCTTGGCAACTCCATCGAACCACATTAACGCAACCTAAAAGATACAAAACCAATACTCCTGATACAGGTACGAATATCTTGCAAAGAAACATGGTGTTCCAGGTCTAATTCCTGCACACCAATTCGTTCAGGAATGGTGTGTGGTGGACATCACACAAAGGCAATCACATTACCATCACTTAACTGTTATGTATGTCAATGATGAAGTAATCAATTAAAATGTGATAATTACGAGAGGCTAAGGCTCTGTGAGGGAATATGGCATATAAAATAGAACATCAGGGACTCTATAACTCGGTATTCTGGTTTAGTCGCCACATACCAATTTGCTGAAGAATGGTACTCCGTAAGCATCACGTATTAAACAAGCGCATAAGTTCACAACGAACGCAGGTACTCAATTTATATAACCCAAACGGAAGCACCAGATATTTGACCATACCAATACAGTCAAGCTCCTTAAACATTCAACCACACACCGATTCTTGACTTCAAATCTACTTATCTTTCGGGTGCCCTCTACATTTAAATACGCTTAAAGATCTACTTGGCGGAATATCGCGGTACGTACCCAGATGATTATCCATTTGGCAAAGTTGCTTCGGAATGTTTGTATCGGATTCCTCCGCTTCGGATAACACCGGCGCGATATTCCATATGACGATTCGGCCGCCTTGCCCGCCCTGACCGCCGGTAGCAAATCTTCCACCTTTCGGGTGTATATCGACGGAGAAAATCGGTCTATTGTCTGTAATTGCAAGGGATATCTCAATTTTGAGGTTATGATCAGGCGGGGGACGCGCATACCTTCGTGTCTTATCCAAGGCGGCTTTAATAAAATCATATTCTTAGGTCGTTAGGTCATTCAAACTGCCCCCGATGAAATAGAACTAATCGTATTAAGCGATCAAATGCTTTGTATTCCAAGGAAAAATTTCAAGATGCAAATAACTCATTCTCTGCGTCTGCGCCATTATTTCCAATTATTTCAGCTTGTTTTTGCTTGCCGAACGTTTGCTGAAGGATGTAGAAAAGGATTACAAAGAAATGTTTATTGAAAAAAGTAACTAAAATACATAACAAAAGCTGCCTTTTCTAAATAAACTCCGTTTATGATTATCTCAAATTATTTGAGTTGATATGCATTGATAAATATACGGCGTCCTACTTAAGGGAGTCAGGGGACGAACATAGAAGAGATAAATTAAAGGACAACTCGAGCTTTTCGAGTCAGTAGATGGCACCACAATCAAGACCATAGAATCCTGAAAGCCATTGAAAGAAGTTACAAATATAGATTTCAAGATAAAATGTCACTTTGTAAATAACAAGATATATAATGATTAAGATTCGACTGACGCTGTCCATCCATCGCTTATCCCCATTTGCGTCCGAGGCGCGAAATTAAAATTCAGAGAATTGACAGCATCAGTCCGGTTTACAGAACTTATCATGTACTCGTTTCTCGAATCTTAATAGTGAGAGCACAAGTAAACAAATTGCATTAGTCAGGATCAGTAACTCTAAATCATCGAATTTAATCTTTTCTATGCATCGAAGTAGGGACTTTTATGCTACCACCCAGTAAACATTTTCTAAATTTTGCGGACAGTTTAAGTTGGCATGTCCGGCATTAGTGAACATACCAATTTCTAAGCATAATGCATGCGAATATGTTTACTATTGCCGGAAATACCAACTTAAACTGTCCGCGAAATTAAAAATGTTTACTGGGCATTATAGGACACTAGCGATTGTTCACTCTGAAGTGAGCAGCATAAAGTGTCCCGGGTTGGTAATACTCTTATTTATAAATTTTTATTGAACGAAAGTTGATTTTGAGAAATGAGGGATAGATGGCGTATTATTTACAGCACGTTCATTTATAATTTTTAACGAAGAATTTTGTATTTTACTACGATAATTATTCGAATTCATTATTTCTTCCGTTGGCCCTAGTGGATTGTCTCATTTTTAGTTATATAATGATTAAGGTTTATTAAAAGAGTGGATGACATGTATGATTAAATAATGCAAACCGGACTCACGCTGTCACGAATTTTATTATTCAATGATAAGTTATATATTTCGTCACCTTTTTAAATTATACTTATCTTATATGATAGTTTTGTACCACAATTAGGTCAATTAAACACAACTAATAACATTCCTTTTGACTGCTCACTCTGTATATTAATGTCTTAAAATTTTGCAATATTTGAAACATGTTTTCCCGGAATATATGAAATATTTCAAATTGAAAACAGCGAATTCCTAGTGTGTTCCTATCACTTTCGAAATATTAATGATGTTATTAGAAGAATACTTATTTTTTATGGTTTGTTTCCTATAAATTATAAGTTGTGGTGCCATCTATTGAGAAGAAAATCCGGTTCTCTTGCAAGTGGAATACAAATGCTATTGACCCAAATTAAATTTTTATTATTTCAGGCATAACAATAAACATCGTATTTTCTCTGAGTTTAATTTGTACTTTATATTGTCAAATAGAGGACAAAATCCTAAGGCCTTTATCATTATTTATTCCGAATTTATCGTAACACCTATAGAAAGATTTCTGTAAGGAGCGCGTTTCCTATCCTCCACTGACAAAAGACAAAATGTCATACAGTTCAATACTAATAGAGTGCGCGACGGTCGCTTACTGTCCTTGGGGCGACGGACTTGCGCCGTGTACACGCACAATCATATCGGACGTATCGGGAAGGAAGGTGCAAGATTAAAATTAATTTCCGTATCGTCGTAGAAAGATATCGGTTTTTTTGCGCTTCCGAAGTGTCAATAGGACGATAGTTTAGGTGAAATAGTGCGCGGAGTGGCAACTATGCATTTTGTTTACTGTTTGAGAAAAAGATAGCATTCGTTTGCTCTACTGTATACGGTAGGTGGTGCGATCAACGCGGGGTTTCTGTTAAGTTTGCACGTGCGATTCTTGCAGGAATGCCGGCATCCACTTTAGATCCCGTTAATGCGGCCATCCGCAGTTCGTTGTCGAAAACGGCTTCGGAGACAAACTTAGACGTGCAATTGGCAGGTGCGACCAAAAGGCCCTACTCGTAGATATCGAATTCGAAGCCGCCGGAAGCTATCAGACTTCCGTTTTGGACAAACTGAAGACGAAATATATCGTTTTGAAGACGACGGATTTGCAACAAACAAGGTAACATTTCGTACGCTACCGCTTGTCGCACTGTTTACTTTAAATAGCGCTTTCCTCTCATCAGAAATACGGAGAAAATGGGTGCAGACGAGGCGCTCGTATTGGCCAAACATGAATTGTACCCCTTGGAAGCCGTACAGTTGGGATGGAGTAATACCGATTGGGTTGTGGGCGCCGGTATGGTAAATATGGGCAATACGTGCTATTTAAATTCAACCCTTCAAGCCTTGTTTCATGTGCCAGCACTTGTCAACTGGTTATTATCAGATAAGCAACATATGTCACAATGTGAGGACTCAGGTTAGTATTAAATTATTTTTCGTCTAGACTAATTTGGCTGCTCGTTTACGTCACGTAATTAGCAAAAAGAGAGGGTAGAAAGGCCCTATAAAGTTTCACAAGTGAAATATGCCCAGCATAAACATTGGCTTCCCCGTTTCGACCTGCTGTCGCCAGATGGCGCGACATTTTATTAATTACAGGTGTTTGCGGCCCTCTGTCGGTTCTAACTTCAACTCATCGTATATTCCCGCCTTTTTTAATTTCGGTGAATTGTAAATAAGAAAAAGAAGACTGTGGCTAAAATAAAGTAAAAAATTTATTGAAATTCTCTTTGATTTTCGTGACACGGTAAAGTAAAAGATTCGGATTAAATTGGGATTTGTGATTCGTTCATTCTCTTATCTTTTCGCACTTTTAAGCTGCTAAGAAAATTTTGTCGTGGCGAAATTTCTATCTGCTAAAAAATCTAAGCTGATAAATATAGTTCGAATAAGTCGTTAAGCAGTTGATGGGAATAAAAGTATGATGCGATTTTCAAACTGCGGGGCACATCCCGCATGTGCTTAAATGGACAAAATGGGGGATGTACAAACAGCGTAGAGCATTCATTGCAGAGTTTGTACATTTATAATTTTTTATTCTTTGTAATTGTAACTATCTCGAGTATGTTTTGAAACTAGTTTTCTAAGTGTCGAGCAACATTGATTTGTATGTTAGGTAGAATTTTTATCTATTGTATCTAGTCTAGTCGACTATATTGTAATGGTAATTACAATGATTAATGATTTATTATTATGATCATTATTGTAGGAGGCCTATGCATTATATGCGCGATGAGGAAAACGTTACAGGATTCTCAGCAGCGCAACACGAATTCGATTAGGCCGTTTTTAATCTATAATAAGTTACGCGTCGTCTGTCGCAATTTAATCCCGGGCAGGCAAGAGGACGCCCACGAATTTCTCCGTTATCTGGTGGAGGCGATGGAGAAGGCGTATCTGCGCCGTTTCAAAAATCATTCCGAATTCGATTCGAGAACGAAAGAGACGACGCCGTTGAATCAGATTCTCGGCGGTTACCTCAGGTCGGCGGTGAGATGTCTGGAGTGCGGCCACGTTAGTACTACTTTTCAGCATTTTCAAGATTTACTATTGGATATCCGAAAGGCGCAGACGCTCGAGGAGGCGTTAGATGGATACTTTTCGAGAGAGAAACTGGACGACGAATCCTATCACTGCGAATCCTGTCAGAAAAAGGTGAGAAACAGCAATGATACGTACAGAGTTGCTCGATTGCCGCCAATATTACTATAACTATCCGAAACGGTTATTCTAGAATAAAATAACATTACGCTATAGGAATATACATGGCTTCATACTATACATTGAAACTAGTATGTATAGTATGAAGCCGTCTGTATTCGTATAGCGCAATGTTAGTATACTTTGTTCATTCAACAGAAATACTTAAGCCACTCCCCATAAATTTATGCCAACGAGCGCCACAGACAGTTCAATACGTTACAAATTAGCAAAGGCGCGGTAAATTTGAAATAAGGATATGAAATTTGAAATCCTTCGTTGGCCAGCTCGTCACCGCAGAAGTGTACACGTTGGTATAATACTGGTTTTTAGATATACGACCAATAGAAACATTTCATTCAAATATCGCGCGCTTTTATTGGGAAGTGGCAGAACTATATATGTTGAATGAACAGCGTATATTCTAGTACAGTCGTTTTAGATAGTTGTAGTAGTACTATTGACGCAAATTGAGCAACTCTAACGATAATGGTACGGCTTACGGTCGCCTATTACTAACGCATCGATGAATTTCAGGTACCCGCCACCAAACAGTTTTCGCTCGAACGCGCCCCGATGGTTCTATGCATTCAGTTGAAACGCTTCTCGGTTAGTAACAACAAAATTACCAAGCACGTACAATTCAGATCTCGCCTGGAACTGACGAAATTCGCCCGACATCGACCGCCCGTACCGTTGCTGTATCGTTTCGTCGCCCTGGTCACGCACATGGGGCCCACGGTCGGGTGTGGTCACTACACGGCAGTCGCCCAAGCACCCTGCGGAAATTATTATCAATTCGACGACAGCATGGTAAGTACGGTATGTTCAGAAATGATCGAGATGATGGCATAGGCAACCGAATGTACACTATTGGTATGTATTCAAAGCGAAGTCCTTATGTTAATTATTTATTACACTTTCATCTTATCAATTATTAAAAATGCAACAATCAACATCAAATACCAAATTTATTTTAAAATTGTTGCTTAAAAGATTTACAACATGTGCTGGAAATATTGACCTCTGTTATATAAACATGCATTCACCCTTCACTTCATATTTTCAAAAACTATTTAAAGTTACTCCGCTGTTATTTGCTGAATTTCATTTGTAATTGTTTCGTTAAGTTCTCGTAGTTCTTGGCTAGTTGTCGTATGATATTGAATATCATCCAGTGTTCCTGCTGTTAATTTTTGCTGGTCTCTCGGAAAACTTTCCCTTACAAATGCATTTCTTTTCTTCAAATTTTCTAACAAACACTCGTAGTCATACGTCCAAGATTCATCTGCATTTAAATTTGCAGTACGATAATGGGCTATTAAAATAAAGGTATCTCATTATAATGTAAACGCTATAATTTTGTATTATAGCTAAAATTAAATGGTATAATTCGTAATTTAGTGTTTGTAACGAATAACAAAATTAAGTGTGTTAACTTGCCTTATTGCGTTAAAAAAACGTCCAGTAGTTCTGTTCTAGTCTAGTTTTTTAATATTAGACTCAAACAGGGCAGTAAGAAGCACTTCAAAGCGAAAATCGAAAATATAAACAAACATTTGCCGGCTGTAGATTATTGGGATATTTTCTTTTCTACCAATTTAAATTTTGTGTGTTTCACCGTTGAATTGACCTTGATCACAAGCCATCAAAGGTTGACTTTCACATATGGAATTCTGTATCGACAACTGTCCTTAGTATTGTTAGGTATTTTCATAGCACAGTCTTGAATACATATGTGTAGAAATCAAATAAAAATGCCAGTTTACAGTAAAATCACAGTCTTATATGTGTTATGATTTTCTGCTAGTATCCACTACTATCGCTGTAACTATGTGATTTGTAGGTGCGGCCGATATCACACCAAGCAGTATTCAGTACGAACGCGTACATCATGTTGTACGAGCTCGAATGTCCGCCGTTCACGCCGAAAAGTCAGAATGCCAATAGCGTCGTCTCCACGTCCATTTCGTCGTCGCCGAGCAAAACGAAAACGAGCGCTTCGTCCAGCAGCAACGCATGCGCCGTCAGCAATAACGATAACGGCGCATACTACGTGAATAGTAATAACGGTAGCGCTAGCGTCGTTCTCACCGTCCATAACGTCAAAAATCTACACCCGCAGCAAGAGACCGGTAGCACGACGACGGTCCCGAACAAATCGTCATCGAAGGCTAGCGGTAAGGTGCAATTGAATGGACCGGCGAGATCGATCTACGCATCGGGATCGTCTTCGAACGTCGACATGATAATGACGATCACGATGACGACGGCGACGGTAACCACCACGACGACGACGACGACCGGCACCGCGACGACGGTATCGTCGTCCGATCAAAACGGTACGGATCGTTCGAAGAAAGCGAACGGAAACGCGCTCGGCCGATCGCACCCTCATTTTCTATTGCTATCGTCTTCGACGACGGAACAGAACGACTCGGAAGAAAAAAGCCAACAACGAGAGGTAAGTCGTTTTCATTACACGTCCGAGCGCGTGTCGGTTTCTATATACCGTGCTTACGTCGTATTCTCAGGAGGAACCAACGCTCACGGCGCGTCAAAATGGTGACGCGACGGCTATACCGCCGTCGACGACTACAGGAACTTCCGAAACGAAACACAAATCGAAGTCGCCTAAAACGTCGTCTCATCGTTCATCGGTGTCGAACGACGTCGGTAATTCGCCCACTAGGTCTTGTTCTTCGTCGAGCGTCTCTAGCCTTTCGAGCAATGTCGATAGAGGGGGTAGCAGTAGTCCGAAACCGGTCGGTTCTCCGAAAACGACCGCGGCTGCCGCGACGCCTTCGACTTCGGCGGTCGCGACGACGTCGACGGCGCAGTCGTTCACTAAATTAGTTCCGTACGATGTGGACGACGACGACGATAACGATGATGATGAAGAAGATGACGATGACGAGGAGAACCACGAAGGTGATGATGATAACGAACTGGAAGCCGAGTGTAGTAGTAGTGGCGGTAGTAGTTGTGCATTTGGCGAGACGGAAGCGAGCCTTCCTACTCGGACGACCGGTGCGGCGATTACGACGACCGCGACTACGACAATCAGTTCTGCGAGCACTAGCACGGCTACGACCACCATTACCACCGCTACCGCCATCTCTGTTGCTGAGAATTCGCTTGCGGGATCCGCCAGAGTGCTGACCAAGGCGACGACCGCCGATTGGCAGGTTACGTCTTCCGTCGATCAAAGTCCCCAGACGCCGTCTAGTGAAGGTAAGCAAGAAGTATAATCTAAATCTGTCTATATTCTGTTTATCCAACAGAAATAATTAAGCCACTCCCCATAAATTTATACTAGTGAGCGCAACATACAATTTAACATGCTACAAATTAGTAAAAGCGCGGCAAATTTGAAATTCTTCCTTTCTTAAGCCCACTTTACCTATAAATCGTTGTAATTATAAATCCGAGCATAATTATAACTGTACTATTTTGTTTATAAATAGGAACACAATAATCGACAATAGTATGTCGGGGGAAACATTTACAACTATAATATCTATAGCAAAATGCGCAGAACTAATGCGTACATTGCATTTTTCAAGATTATTGACAATTGATAAGTAAATTTGACTTGCTATGTAGTTTTTAACATGTTGTGCTATTGAGTTAGGCGTACCTCTTGCAATTCCTCGTTTTATTGAAAACATCTAAAAATGGATGAAAATATGTTATGTGCGGCAGCTGCTGCTATGTATTTGCTATAGTTCATGTTTCGTTTCAAAGTCAAAATTCGGTAAAGTTGGTGCCAAAGAATAGTAAAACAACTTTATATGTATGTATGTATATCCATACATAGTCGCATCGTAATTAGAGAGCGAGCGAAAGCAAATAAGCATAGTCCTAGACGTTTTCCGGATTCTACTAGTTAATAGTCCATGCGAAATATATAATCATAATCATAACATATTCAGGGAGGAGTTGGAACAAGAAATGTAAAGGGGCCGTCCTCTCGTCCTCTGCCAACACCGTAAGCGAGCTGTTAAAAATGTCTCACGTCGGATATTCGGCGCCAATCAGCTCGTGGAACGGCACCAGGGCCGGTTTGGACAAGGAGGTGAGCGAGGAACGACGCGAAGAACGTAAGAGGATGTTGTGCGACAATTCGGATCGGGGTCGAGTGAAGCACATCAAAACGAATTCCTCGTCGTCCAATAGTTACGTCTCCAATCCCGGATATAATCGCTTACAGGTGAGCAACAACCGTCACGTACTTTACTAACGCGTCGATTCACGATACTTTTTGTCTCGAAAAAATTTTAATAAAATGAAATGTAGAGGATTGCGATGTAACCGGGTATGCTAATATTTCGCCTGCTCGTGAGATGGGGTCACAATTCTGACCAATTCCATCTCGCCGAGATATCGACGTATCACCTAGAAATTTTTACTGTGTTACTCGCAGAACGATATACTGTACTGACGAGTCCTAATGAGGACGAAACTAATTAGTCTGCAGTTGCTTGTTGCGATTGACATAGTCAAAATTTCCTACAGGATTATTGGCATATGCAAATTGTGCTTACTTTGTAAGCTTTTGCACGGTTACTTGTTAACTGCTCGTTAACGAACTTAATTTTATTATTAGGTAGTTTATAGAGAGTCGTCTACATTTCATTTTATTAACATTTTGGCTCTGGAAAATAGACCACTATTTTTGATACAAATGAATAACGAAATGATCGATATTTACGCAGAAATTGATTTAAAAGGAACTAAGAACGAGATACGTTCAAGACGTTTTAATTTCTCTTTTCTTACATATACCGTATGCGCCTTATTAGTGCTTAGGTTACCCCGCCATTTTTGTTGGCGCAGGTCAGGATCGTGTTTCTAAACAAACCGTTCCGCCATAAGAAACGACAAGCGTGAAAACTTTATAATTAAAAATATATATATATATATTATTGGTATTTAACATTGGATAAGAAGTTTTTTTGTCAATAAATCCGATAGATTCATCATCTTTAATTTTATTACAGTACAGTTGGTCTCTCTTTCTCAGTAATGTGAAAATTATAAATTATCCGTCGTATAGCTGCCTCTGCAAAATTATCCGCTGTCGATTTTAGAGAACTCTTCGTTACTTGTTGTCTCGGAGACATAAATGTGGAGCTAGCATCACTCTCAATTACCTTCTCCGATAACAGGAACAATTGTACTTTTAGATACCCCAGTGGCCTTAACAATGGTGTCTAAAATATTACTGCCTATAAAAAGACACATTTGTTATAAACACATACGTGGTGTCCCTTGCAATTTATTCTGTTTAAAATAAGTGTATACATTCCAAATTATTTCTTAGCGGGTGTTCCTGCGCGTTCGTTTGACATTCTAAAGAACAATTAATAATTAAATGCAAAACTGATAAAATGATTTTACTTACGTATTTGTATAATGTGCAAATTTAAAATAGTTTTGAAAAAAAAACTTGGGAGTGAATTCAAAGAAAAACAGAAAGAACGATAAAAATAATGAATAGCAAAAGACAGTAAAAATGTAAACAAAGATCTAATATGACGATTGACACAGTCGATATCCGCAGAACGATATGCAGTATCTCTATCTCACTTATATTATTATATTATCTCTTAAAATGACCAATATGCGTCTTTGCACCGGTGTCTTCACATTCCGCGTGAGCTATACACCCGAATATCTTCTAAAATTCTTCCGTATTGCGATAGGAATTTCACAACGCGAAGAACAGCTGGAATCAGAACAACAACGACAGCGGGCCGGGAAGCGGGGCGTCCTGTTCGTCCTCGTCGTATAGCGGCAGACAGTTTTACGATACGAGCGGCGGAAAGCATCGGAACCGACGCAACAATTTCCACCACAAGAATAACAATTATCACAAGAACAATTACGCGTTCAGACAATAACGGAAGGAGGCCCGGAGGTCGAGGCGACGAGAAGAACAATCGTGACGACGGAACGGCAGAGGGACCTGTGGACGAATATGACGCGTGGAGGCGTGGCATCGGATGAGCGACGCCTACGACGACGAGCGGAAAAAATTGCTCCGTACAGCGCGCGTTGGTGGGCGCGATTCGAGTCGGAATGAACCGGCGCCGAGCAGATGATGGACCGACCGACTCGCTTCGATCCGATCGGTAGTCCCTCATGTAATATTGTACAATTTTGTATATTCGGCTGAATAATGTGGTTTGTATCTTTAATATTAATTTTGTTTTATTATTCTGATAATGCGCAGCGTCGACTGCTCCCCCTCTCTTACTCTAAGTAATTATTATCGTCATTATTATTATTATCATCATCATATCGTTATACTTGACATCATCATTATATTACCACCGCTACACGTTTTAAGAATTTTATTTTCATGACCCTTTTTTTTCTAAGCATTTTTATTATTTCTCGCCCAATCCTTGTATCATCCGCGACCATTTCACAAAAACTACTTACGTTTTAAATGCACTAAAAGGAAGTTTCGACGGAAGATACGCGAAGCCCCAGCAATCCGTTTAGTATTTGTCGATAGATGTTCGTTTTGCGTGGTGTGTAAGTATAAATAGTAATCGCGATGTTCCTCGCGTTCGAACGAAACTTTGTATTACCGCGTCCTAGCTTAAAACTCCGAAAGAACAATGATAATTGCTGTCGGGTGCAATTTACCGTAAAAATTCTAACGACACAAGACCAATATTAATTCGGAATAGATGGTGTTACTGCGGACTGCACTCGATTATATAATCGGGGAACGTTGGCAGGATATTAAATGCAAGCCATCGACTATGAATAACTCGTGAAAACGATAATTGAAGTAAGCACCATCACGCGATACTTTCCGATATAGCTAGCGCGTCCAACTTCATCAATCCTTTCTTTTCCATCCTCGTTTCTCCTTAAATTTCCTATCTCAAACGTCAACACCAGATTCGCCTTTATTATTCTACTCATTGTATAAGTGAAATTTATTTTGAAATAAAATTACTTAGAAATCCTATACAAATATACATCTTTTTCTACAAAATCGTATTTTTTTCGTACATGTACATATGAAATAAATTAGATACAAAAACGCAATTGGGTATTTTACTTTTTCATGCGAACTACGAGCGGAGTGTAATACCGAAACGTTAACGGAATATTATCGAATTATAGCCAAGGCGTTTCATGTTAGTTTAAGAACTGGTTGCTTGAAGAAAAACCGATTTACGTTGTTTCTGCGATTGCCTAGCGTTTAATAAACGATATTCATTTTAAAGGCCACACAAACTATCAGACGCTTTATCTCGACGATGATGGAGGCTTGCATCATCTACAATGATTAGTCTAGATAATCAGCGATAATTACGAAATAAGTCACGACAGCCTACATATGCACAGAACTACTCGCATACAGCATCGATTTAGTACTAACTAGAACGGGGAGTTGATGATAAGGTTGTAACTTGTACACTGTTACCCTTGTCTGCCCAGACCAACAATGATCTTGGCAATAATATAGACAATGCAGATTTCCCATTGTATTTATTGATTGTGCAAAATTAAAGGTTCGAATAAAATAAGAAAAGCATGACCGACATATTTTATTACACATCGACCTTAACACGATTACACTCCATGATTCTCATTACTACATGATTCCTTGGGCAATTTGCATACAGAACTTTCTCCGCATATCGAATGCAAATTAAATTTCTTATACTTGAGGTAATCAGGAATTACTGCCAAGAGGGCAATGCTCCGAATGACTTCAATAACGATAGTAACCTCGGCATTCTCGAGATCAACCGGGTGCTTTTCCCCACGTTCACTGACTAATTTTGCTATTTCAGTGATGAGCGTATCTCTAGTCAAATCGTTAGTACTATTCCTGTGATTATATGCGATAGAAAATGATTTCGTACAATTGTTAAAATGTATGTCGAGAAGCTGTTCGCAAGCTTTCTTGATGGTATCTAGATAGGCTTTACAAGTAATCTCAATTGGGATTAAACGTATCAAATGACGTGTCCGCAACTGTTTGGTTTCAGATATATCCTTAACGATGGTTGTGGCGAGCTTTACGGGATCTTCAATCGTGGTTCTGATAAACAAGAAATTTTTTGCTCCCGAATCGACCACCTGGAAACGTTTATCGCTACCGGCGGACATTTCCGCCCTTAAGTTTGAAAGTTCTGCTTCGAGTTCACCATCCACCTTCTGCGATTGATTCCCCACGTTATCATCTGAATATGACTCCATCGTATCGGTGTATTGGTTTAGGATATTATAACACTCTCCGATACATTCCTTCTCACGACCATTACAGCTGGCCAAAAAGCCTCTCTGATTACAGCCCAATGTATATTGTTTAGATTTCGTATACTTATTTCCCCCGTATTTTTTTCTTTTTCACCTCCATATCTGCCCTGGTCCCGTCGCTAATTATGGAATATCATACTGAAAGTTTACAAAATTGTAAGGTAAAGCATAACGAGTCCCAAGCATGGTTAGTTTACCTGGCAGCAGTTCTGTACGTTCTTTGGTTCAGATGATTACAATACATAGTTAGGAAATAAATAGTAGACGTTGTTGTAATTTGCACATCGAATTGCGTTTTTACAACTGTTTTATTGTTCTTTTGAAAATAAATAAAATTTTAGGTTTGGTTAGAAATTGTCGTTACTGTTTTTACCGACCGATAGTTTGTACCATGGTACAACTATAGAAGGTTGGGAGCGATGACGCACTGGAAAATTCTAATACAAATAGTTATACTAGCGAATACAGTAGTATATAGTATTCTTTATTCGTAGCGAAATACCAACAACACAACATTGACAGTCAGATCCAAAAATGATGGCGAGTGATGATGCGCATTGGTAAATGCCCAAGAAAAACCTATTTTGGTAAACCAATAATATAGTTGTATGATGGTTGTATGATAGTTTATACGCTTTCAAGATGTGTTACTTTTTCGACAGATTCCTACCTTGTTACCATCCATAATATGTATGTAAGGTATGTGCGAAGAGATATCAAAAATCTTACTTCTCTATGAATAGATCAATCCTATCATCATACTGAAAATCATATTTACCTATTGGTTTATGTGATCAATCGATAAACGAAACGTTTACGCTAGATTAAATTAATTATATCGCTATTCGATACGTATGCATATACCTCATTTCTTTATACCATACTATCATTTAGGGATATTGATTCTGTCAATTTTGCAACGTTCGACGTTTGTCAGTTTTGTCAATTGTCAATTTGTTAGTATAAAAACTTAAAGCGATTTACACCATGCTCTAACAAATTAATAAATAAACTTGATATCGTGGATAGGCGTGCAAATCGGTAGAGTTGTCGATGCGGAGAGCATTTAACGGAAAATGGGATTTGAATTAAATCGTTTTCAAGGAGAAGTAGACGAAGAATTGGTTTGTCCTATTTGTTCTGGAGTGCTGGAAGACCCATTGCAGGTGATAACTGTTTTAACAGCTGTCATCTTTCTCCGTTATTGCGGTGATTAAAAGAACGTTGTTGTAGGCGCCGGTCTGTGAACACGCGTTTTGTAAAACTTGTATACATGAATGGATATCTCGCCAACCTACATGCCCAGTAGACAGACAACATATAACGTCTGCCCAGTTGCGGCAAGTTCCTCGTATTTTAAGAAATTTACTGTCTAGGTTCGTATAGTGGTGCGAACGCCATTGCACCCACTTTAAACGGCGCATATTTGATAATTTTTAGATTATCTATTAGTTGTGATAATGCTCAATATGGCTGTAATCGTACATTAAAATTAGATACTCTCTCGTCGCATCTGGAAGAATGTGAGCATAATCCCAAAAGGCCACTACCTTGCGAGCAAGGATGCGGTTTGATTATTCCGAAAGATGAATTGAAAGATCATAATTGCGTGAAGGAGCTGCGCACGTTAATATCGAAACAGCAACAGAAATTTAATGATTTTCAGCAAGAGTTGACAGAGCAAAGGTTTATTATTAACGAGCAAAAGCGAGAATTGCAGTTGTTGAAGGTAGATTAAGCTGTCTGTGATATTAAATTTGACGGAAGGCATGAAAGCTTTTTCTTGTAGGATTTCATGAGGGCTATGAGAATATCTAATCCGGCAATGCGAGCCATTGCAGATGCCATGGAAAGAGATGAAGTACTGAGGTGGAGCAATTCGCTGATTCGAGCTAGGGTTACACGATGGGGAGGAATGATATCTACACCGGATGAAGTGTTACAAGTACCTATCCAATTTGATATTAGTTTTTCAGATACATCCCCTGTTACAGCCTAGTTTGCAATAGAATAACAAATGCTTTTCTAATCATGTTGTTATGGTATTTTGTTCATCTCAGATCTCTTCATTTTTTTCTTCTATTTCTAGCTGATGATAAAGCGGACGTTGAGCGAAATAGGCTGTCCGTCGCATATCATCGATGATCTGATGGAAAACTGCCACGAAAGACGCTGGCCGCCCGGTCTCTGTTCGCTCGAGACGCGACAAAACAATCGCAGACATTACGAAAATTACGTTTGCAAGCGCGTACCCGGAAAGCAGGCCGTGCTCGTTCTATCCTGCGATAACACGCACATGAGCGAAGACATGATGGTGGAGCCCGGGCTGGTGATGATATTCGCACACGGAATCGAATGAGACTTCGTAACGTACGCGCCGGTGACGGTACGTTACGCGAACGTAAGAACAGAACAACACGGAAGAACATGCGGGACGGGAGCTCGACGCGTCTGAGTGCACGCCCCATAAACGATTTGTCTACTACTGAATAATCTCGATTTGTTTCGCTGTGCGTCCTCTTGTTTTCTTATTTTGTTTTAAGATAATTATACAACCCGTGTCCTTTTCCTAATAAAATATTTTAAAACTACAGCTGTTGATATATGATCTTTTATTAATGTAATTGTCATCCTCTCAGCTGCGAATTCTTAAACTCAAAGGTTAAAAGTTTTTGGGATTGGAACATTGCCTGTTTAGCATTTTTTAAGCTCGTTTTAAGTCCTGGCTAAGCTTTCTGATGGGTAACGTTTCTAATTCGCAAGCCCCGATCAAAGGCTATAAGTCATCTGGGAGAAATACTTCCCACATTGTCACAGATTTCATTCCTAATACTGTTATGGCACATTCTGCCATAAAACACCATCTCCATCATTCTGAGACAAAGTCTTCATATCCAGGGAAAACTAATACAACTATAGATTGATAGACTTTCCAACGTCTATAATATAATTATGGGAAGGGTGTGTTAAGTCCGTGGACAAATTTCCATATACCTGTGATACATGTATGTGAGCGAAAATTACAGGATTGGGAGGTCGGCAACCAAACATACAAACTGGCATTATTAGACATAAAATCTCCTACATACTCCGCCTGTAAACAGCCGTACGCCAATTATGTTGGTACCAATAGCTATCTTATTATTTCCCTGACAGCTTTCCAGTTTACCGTCCAATTCACAATTTCCTTGTTTTATTTTAATAATATAACTGTATTAGTTGAATACCACAATACAATCTTATACAACCTTACGTCTCTCATCTCTCTCTACTTCTACATCATTCTCATAGATAATAGTTAGATCCTACATCGCTTCTACTACTACTAACCGTTTATCATCAAAAGTAACTAGATACATGTTTACACTACCAACTTTACATAATAGAAATATCTATAGAGGATATGCTTACTGTACTATAAATCTTATCTTTCTATAGTTGGTAGAGGGAGTAAGTTGCCCTAAAGTGCTCCAAAATTGTCTCCCTGCGCGCTGATGCACCTATCTAAATTCTAGTGCGAGTTTTACCGTCTTATAAAAGTTTGGTTAGGTACTCATTTGACATATGTTTTGCATTTATAATTTATAGTTATGTTTGTAACTATCACATTGGTTTTCAATAAGCTATTCCATTTGGATAGCGGTGCGAAATGCTTAGAACATCGCGCCATTTTCAAATGGAAAGCAGTTAGTTTTATTTTTGTTCGTAATGTTGGGAAGAAACTTAAAATAGATATAATCCCTAGAATTTTACGCGGGATATTTGACGCGTCGTCAATCATTTTCCCTTGTACTGTATACTATAGTCTGTCTCAAACTTTAAATACAGTATGGGATTAAATAAGGGTTTTGCATCTCTTACTATCACTATAGTCTACCGATAACGCAATTTCTATATCCGGTTGGGATCTTGCATGTTATATCGAACGCAAACGTTATTAATATTATAGCTAAGGTTTGATAAAAAGTGGATGACGTATTACCATTAAATAGTGTAAACCGGACTGACGCTGTTACTCCTCCAAATTTTAATGCCGCGCCTTGCAAGTAAGTGGAGACGAAGACCGGTTTACACTGCTTAGTGATAATACGTCATTCACTCTTTTATCAAATCTTAATTCTAACCGTAGGACGGTGGTCAAGCGGGCCTCGTCCACGATATTTTTTATAAAATTAGCCTCAACGAAAATTAATATATATTTTTTCGTCTTTACATTCCGGTTTTCGCCGACTTGTTTTTATTCTACTTCATGGCATTGTGTTACCAACCTGAAAGCTAATGGCTGCTGATAGTAAATAAGGCCAAGTTAAGGTCTTATCAACTATCATTATGACCCGGAAAACATCACGAGATGATTTGGCAGGCCTGCAATCAGT
This sequence comes from Chrysina gloriosa, assembly GCA_038088585.1. Classification (NCBI taxonomy): domain Eukaryota; kingdom Metazoa; phylum Arthropoda; class Insecta; order Coleoptera; family Scarabaeidae; genus Chrysina; species Chrysina gloriosa. The sequence goes on from CM076087.1 coordinate 104,942,371, forward strand.
TCTTCCACATCGTAAAGTTGTGACGGAGTTTAATAAATCCAAATTTCGAGTACGTATGCAACCAAATATACAAATGTAGATTCGAATTTGTATCGTGTAAGTCGATCCCAGTTTAGACTATAACCAGTGGAATTTGATTTTTGGAAAAGAGCAATTTCATCGCGTACATTTTCGAGAATTTCACGGTAATTTTGTCGTAACGATAAACATTTGGCCATCATTTGGCGTTAAGTGGTGTTTATAGATAGGGGGTTGGAAATCTAAAAAATGTACAATGTAAAGGGGCCGAGCAAGATCGTGGCTAAAACAACAAGACGAGGTACGATCTGAAAGTCTTTTGTTTTTGGTCGTCGAATTGCCAATTTTACTTTCCCTTCTAGGTCTTTCCCAAAAGATCGAGACGTTTCGTGACCATTCGAAAAGTAAAGGTAACGATTGCGAAGACAACGAGCTTCTGAAGTGAGTATGTTTCCGATAATGTACCGTTCGTATAATTATATAAACGACGTCTTATAGTGGACCTAAACCTGTATTTCAAAGTATCTCGAAGAAATCAAATCAGCACCGACATCAAGACTACATCACGCCCCAACATGAAGAAATAATCAAGTACATTAATGAGTGTAAGAATCCCTTTGGAAAAGCGTCATATAATTCGTCTAATTCAACCGAATGATTTCAGCCTGGAATTTAGTGTGTTCGGAAATTAGGAACGTTTCTGATTCTTCCCATAATATAGGTAACGTAACTCGCATACGCGAAAATAATTGTTTCGCCATTTGATATTATGGTGTTTTTGCAGAAAAACAAACTATTCTATATTACGAGGACGATCCATGTCCGTTGTTGCAAAACTTTAGACCTTTCGACCTGGAAACTTGGTGGGGCAAACGATTGTACATGTTTATTACGAATTCTGTGAATTCAAAGAGCTAAATAAGTTCCTCGCTGTTATGGTGATGGCGTCCTAATTAAAATAAACTTTTAATAGGTTATTAAATTGAACGAAGCAGTGACTAGTCATGATATTATATTTTGTGATAACAAATATCAAGTAATAGGTTCGTTTGATCTACTACAACCCGACGTAATTTGCGTAAAACTATTACTTCAAATTGTATAATTTATTTCTTTGAATTATCGGAAAGCAACTCGGTTGGTTTTAGTTGTGTTAGGAATTTGTATAGTAGTTTAGAGATAAATCGAATCGTTTCGATCACGTTTCGTATTGGCATACGGTAAGTGTTATTGATTATAAATTAATTGATTGTTACGTATGAGTTAAGGATTTTATTGTTAGTTGTTGTTTTTAATAGATACAGGTTTGATGTTTGTTAGGGAAAAGTGTATAGATACATACCGTAAGGACGAATTCTTTCACCTTCATTTCTCCCTCTATTATGATGACATGAAAAATTGTATTAACAAAGTCAAGCGGTGAAGCGGTGATATAAAAAGTTCACTTCCAAATCGATGCATCTTCAGTGTACAAATTATGAAAGTAACTTCAAGAAAATATTTGACTTAAAACTGCGATGGGGATCGGGTCGAGAATTTAATTTGATTTAATCATTACAGGAAGGTTACCAATAGATAGAATTTTTGCAGACAGATTACCAATAAATGGAATCATTATAAAAAGATTATGAATAGATGGGATTTTCTTTTATAATTAGTATACAGAGTGAGCAAATTCAACCGAAAGCCAGGAGTCTTTATAATCGGTATACAGAGTGAGCAAATTCAACTGACAGCCACGTGATCAAATTCAACTGACAGCCTTGTGATCAAAAACTTTAAATTGGAATGCATCTGTGGTAGTCATAAATTTTATAAATGTAACAAGAATTTGAGTGCATTATCGAGAAAGAAACGACGATTTTCATTAAAAATCTTCCCTGGAATTTTTGACCCGCTTGTATTTTCGAAACTAAACTGAAATCGTTCGTCCTTATATAGTGTTGCACTTCCTATTTACATATTTGTAATGTACATAGCAATACTCGGTTTAATCATTTGCTCAATCGGCAATGATTGTTTTCGTATTAGTTTAGGAACTCTAACTTCTGTAGATATAAAAAACAGTTAAAAGACAATTGATAATGATTTAGTTTTAGTTATAATGCAGATACAGGGATACTTAGTTGCCTAACAAGTTTTTAACTAAGTAGTTAATTATGTAAAAGAAATTAATTAAGTGTATGATGATTTGTAAAAAGACATATCGATCGTTTATATTTCTGTCTTACTGTATTATGCAGAGAAAAAAAGGTGAATTTTAAAGAAATCGCTACAGTTTGTGATGTCAATAAATTGAACCAAGACGTGACTTAATAATGATACGATACGACTTGTTTTGTGATGCAATTGTTATATTTACACACGATTATCGAAGGATGATGAATAATATACAATCGGAAAAGTAAATCGAGGGTTTTATTTGATCTCTACACTCCTACAATAATATTATTCTTATATCCTTTTTCGCGATTCGAAGAAGTTTTCATCGTTTCGTCGCGTCGGTCATTCCCAAACGCGACCGTAGAATTCTATTCTCTTGATGGAGGCGAGCGTTTTCGTGCTGCAATTTGTTACATAGCCTGATCTCGTTTAACAGGAGCGCGCGCGTCGGTTCGTTCGATTTACCCAATTGCACCGTTAGGAGTCTATCTTCGTCCATACACTTGTTATGTAACAGATGTACTAGTTGGTTGTGCACCAAACGCAGGGTATCTCTTTCGTACCGCAAATTGGCGATCTGAAACGGATATAATCGATAATAAATCATTTTCCCGTTCACGAATAAACTTGTACGGTGGAAATATTGAGGGTCTTTCGTTTTGATTATAATACAACGTACGTCCTTTCATCCTCTCCGTTTTTGCTGGGAATGTTCTTCGGGTGCAACAAATTCTAGTTACCAGGGAGGCATCGGCAACTGAGAAATTCTGATTTCGATTAAACCGTACAGACTGAAGGAGTACCTTGCTATAAGAACAACGCAATTTTTTTTTGCGCTCCCTATTCCTCTTTTTTTTAATAGTTCTTTTTGTGTTTATTATTTATCATAGATAAAGTCGATTAAAACGAGAAAACGGAGCTGAATAAGAAATTTAGACAGCTAATAGTAAAGACACTAAAAACGATAATAAAGTTTAAGTTGTCATTGATTGATGTACATAGATAAGTGTCGTTCTAAATATAAAATACTTTGAATTACTAATTATTTCGATAACGTTTGAAATAAATACGATATATATTCAGATAGATATGGATTAAGTACTTAAGTCCTTAAAAACACAAAATATACACATTTTATATAAAAAAGGGGGATAGGGGTCACTTGTTCGCCCGTTATTTAATTTTTCCGAAAATACTTTGCGTAATGTAATATACTTCAAATTATATTCCAAAAAAGAAATATATTTGTGATATTTTCCGAGATATTTACACACATTTTAATAATAATAATAATATGTATTTATTTATTACTCAACAGAATAAATCCAACAAGGGGCAATATAAAAAAGGAGATATGGATAATACAGAAAATTAATACAACGCCCAAATATAAATATATAATGTGTTATAAGGTGGTGATGGTATTAATTACGTATCAATATAAAAAAAAAAGTACAAAAAAGAATCAAAAAACATCTCAAAACACAGATTACAAGATTATCTATATTTGCCATTGAAGTTCTTAGCGGAATGAAATAAAAATCGTGCAAATTTTGGAGGGGGTGTACCCCGAAATCGAGGGCATCCGGCCGCTAAAAAGGATGCGTTGTTCTTATAGCAACCTACTCTTTCAGTCTGTACGATTTCATCGAAATCGGAATTTCTCAGTTCCCGATGTTTCCTTGTTAGTCTTTGTAAAAAATAAGATAATTACAATTAACTTGTTTTTTTATTCTTTTAGTAATTCATTTCGTGCATGCGAAAGGAGAAAAGGGTGTAACTTATAACGGGAAAAAATTATTTTTAACTTACAATTGGATGAAGATAGGGGAAATCCTCATTGTGTCGTCTACAGTTCGTCAAATATTGGAACGAACTTCAAGCTCAGGTGCGCACTGGCAAAATGTAACTTTATTTATATACTAGCCAGATGGTAAATAATTGTGCAGTTAACAAAATTAATTTTTTGACTTAAGCTGTACCTCGTCGGAAAGTAAGTAGTCCGTTTTTGTCGCATGCCTCCCTCTCTCTCTTTCACAAAGTCCGCGCCGGTTCAAGTGCGTTCCTATATTTGACAAAGTGTAGGGTTTGTTTCCTTAGAGAAGAGCACATTACGTCAGCGGCGCAATGAATTAAATTTGGTGTTCTGTATACGTTACCGTGGCAACCGACTAGCGAAAATCAATGAAACGTCACATTTCGCGCATATTTTCATGACGTAACGTGCACTTCTCTGAAGAAACAAACTATACTCGTTTACAGTATATTTTTCGCGCAGAAGAAAATACGGAGAAAACGACCACTGACCTTTTTATCTTTTCGCTGCTTCAAACTCAAATACTTATTGCACAACGTTTCGACGGTCCGTTCGTGGTTGGAAATTTCGATGAGGCGCTTTTGGACGTCGTCCCGTAGATCGTCGTTTTCGCGATAGCATTTCTGCGATTCCCTGATTTTCGATTCCAAAATCTTCAGGAGACCTTCGTGACTGGCGAGCAGCTCTTCGTATCTGTCGGTTCGGATATATGAATGGGAGGGGAAAAAAGGGGGCGAATAAAATCGCGTAATACTTATACTGAAGATGAACCATGCTCATCGTCGAGTACGAGGATGCGGTATCCAATTGACTTCTCGACGTCGATTTCGACGCTTGGTTCTGGTCGCTGCATTGTTGTTGCAGGATGTCTATACGTTAAGAAGTAATAATAATAATCTATATATATAATTTCCTTATTTGTGTGTTCCCCTTTTTTGTCTATCCAGAGCTTTTTGAAGCCCACTGATGGGCTAGAAAGCTGAAAATGGGAATGCATATAGCAAACGCCTAGGCCAAATCCTAACATAGCCGGATTTTTGATTTTTGGCCTGTGGGCGGAGAATTGAGACGAAAAAGGGGCGTGGCAAAATTCATTTTTTAACATTTTAGCTTATATTTTCTTTTTCTTCCTGCCTTGCAGGGACAGGCTTAACAGCTAGTAATGATTATAATAGGTGTGTAGCCCGACGGATACGTTTTACGAGGTTTCTGACGAAATTTAACGTTTAGCTTAGTCAGTAATTAAGCTTGAAATCAAGATCACATTTTCTAAAGACGGATTTTTTGTACAGTCAGTGGGAAAGTCCAAATTACAATGGAAATAGCCATAAAATCGCTTAAAAGAACAACTTTTATTTTGTATATGCATTTATAAAAGAGGCCGAAATTATGCACTTAACATGCATTTTGGCATTGCCCACACATACTTACGTATACAGACGGTGAGAGTAGAAACAAGTTTTTGTAATAAAATTTAAGCGGGGAAATTACTTAAAAGCTGCTTATTATCCTTCCTCGCCTCTTCCAATTCGTACGCCAGTTTCTGATTCTTCACGCTGTCTTTCTGCGCGCCCATTATTAAACGTCGATCGTGCTGGCCGGACTCGATCAGACTGCTTTCCAAATTTTTAACGACCTTATTGATCTTCGACAATTTCGCGGGCAATTCCTCGAGTTTCCGCTGTTTTTTCTTCTAGGACGAAGCGAAATCGGAAAAAAAAATCGGAGCTTGAAACGATCGATTTTCGCGAATCGCCCCGCGAAATTAGAGTTGCTCAATTTGCGCCAATAGTACTATTACAACTATCTGAAACGACTGTAGTACACGTTTTACATTTTCAATGTATAGGACGAAGCCATCTGTATTCGTATAGCGCAATGTTATTTTATTCTAGTACAGTCGTTTCAGATAGTTGTACGTAGCACTATTGGCGCAAATTGAGCAACTCCATTGATAATACTTACGTTTTTCGAAGCGACATCGTTATTATCGACTAGTAAATTTTCGCTTTTACTCTTCTGCACCATTTTTAGCACCGCGTAATGAAAAATGTTGAAAAAAGTCTCGTGTTATAACAAACGTCATTACTGATGAAGTGATAACGAACGTCGCGATAAATCGCGTGACAGCGATGTTTCTCAGTTTTCGACGAAAGTAATCTTAGAACGTTTTTATTCCCGCTTAAATAATGGAAATGTAAACGTGCACGTGTGCCTGGTCGATCCGAAGATATAAACGACGACGACGACGACGGTATCGGTAGAACTTTACTTTTTATTTTAAAGAAAATTAAATCTAATTAGACTTTGACATTTAATTAAATCGATCGTAGTTTCATATGTATCGTATGTATATGTATATGTATGTGTTCGGTACAAGTGCTAACATAATTTAACAAAACGAAATAAGATAAAAGCTTCTATCACAGACGGGATCACATCCGCTTTTCCATCAGATGGACGGCACCCGATTCTTCCTCGGACCGGTCGCGATTTTATTTCAAATACCTGCAATTAGAAAGGAGAACGCTACGTGAAAGGCGAAGCTTTTGACGTAAACGGGGAAGCACCTACTTGGCAACCCAATCGGTCCTTCCGTGATTGCCGCTCTTCAAACTCAAATTGTTCAGATGCTGTTTTCCGGACATCAACGAAGACAATCCCATCGTCTCGTTCAGTAAAGCGGTGATATCTAAATTTAGAACATATTAATTTTTCTCTGAAGTTTCAAGGGGGTATCCCTTGAAATTTCGAAGAGCGGAAGTACGACTTATTACACATCAAATTAAAGCTCTTCCCGTGCAGATTATGGATAAAATAATTTCGAATACGAAAGGCGGTTCATTGAGGAAATATTCAATGAGAAAGCGAAAAGTGGTTCTGGACGAATCGCTCTGCTACGCTCTAACGCCCAAACGAAGCAAATTTCACCAGTTTTGAGGTCAAAATCATATTCTACACCTTCGAAAACATCTATACACAGAATTTCGTCTAATTTAGAACATATTAATTTTTCTCGGAAGTTTCAAAGGGGTATCCCTTGAAATTTGGAAGAAAAACGAAATCGTCGGAAGTACGACTTATTACACATCAAATTAAAGCTCTTCCAGTGCAGATTATGAATAAAATAATTTCGAGTACGAAAGACGGTTCGTTGAGGAAATATTCAATGAGAACATGAAAAATGATTCTGGACGAATCCCTCTGGTACGCTCTAACAACCAAACGGAGCAAGTTTCACGAGTTTTGAGAATCAAAAATCGTATTCTACACCTTCGAAAACATCTGTACACAGAATTTCGTCGAATTTAGAACATATTAGTTTTTTTCTGAATTTCCAAAGGGAAATATTTTCTCCGCTCGGTGATGGATGCCTCTCACCCCCGTAAATGGACCTTTTCTCTCTTACAGCTAGAGAGAATCAAAGAAAAAAACGACGATAAACGGGAAGGCATGAAGGAAATGGGTAATGAGTTGATCGTGCGGGCCAAAATTGTCGAAATCGGAGTTCCAACTTGCGATCGCTCCCGATTCAAGTCCGATCTTGACAAAAAGCATCATTTCATGGCTCGCATGAGCAACTCTATTTATGAGTTAAGGGCAACAAACTCAGACGCCCAGTAGTCCGAAGAGGGGCGTTAGAAGAAAAACGAAAGGGTATTTTACGACGAAAATATTCGTACCTGATTTCTTAACGAACACTCCGCTGTTTCTTCGATTTTCGTCCTCCAGATAGTTATACGAGTCCCTTCTCAGACTGGATTGACCGGCTACGTATCTCGAAACGCTCAGATATTGGTTTCTGGCCGCCGAAGTGGCGCTGGCTTTCGCTAACGGATTTAGAATGTCCTGCAGGTTGTACTGGCTCAAATTCGATCGGGAATCTTTGGAGTTCTTTTCGACCGCCCTGGTTTTACTTCTTGTAAGACGTGAAAACGATAGAGACCGTATACGATACGCAAATTATCGATTGTGATCCTTACCCTAGAATATCGGCGAAGTCGTCCTCTTCGTATTCCAAACCGCCGTTGCCCCACGTTATTCGCTTATTCGACTTCTTACCGGAATCGTTGTTGTTGTTATTGCTATTCGCGTATAATTTACTGGAGAAATCCGTCTGGCCGAAGCTGTAGACGATCGGAGCGACGGCTTGAACCGGTTGATTTCTGGTGGTCGGCTTGATTAACGGCTGCACGTGAATTTGAACCGCGGGCTCCAGAGGCCGTGGGAGAACGATCGGCGGGGGCTGTTCGTTGGAGATAATTTCGTTGGTTTGTGTTTCGGTGCTTTTAGCGTTTGGCTGGACGTGATAGTTCTTTTGGGATTGTTGCACGATGCCGTTCTGACGTTGAATGTAGGCGCTACCGTTTAATACGACGCCGTACTGCTGTCCGATCTTGAAGAAAATAAAATGAAAAGCAATATGTCAGTACCTTTCATGATTCAAAAATTAAAATAAATAATAATATAAATAAAATTTTAATAAAACAAAATGTAGAGGACTCTCTATAAACGACCTAATAATAAAATTAGGTTCGTTATTGGGCAGTTAACAAGTAACAAGTGCAAAAACTTACAAAGTAAGCACAATTTGCATATGTCAATCGCAAAACGCAACTGCAGACTAATTAGTTTCGTCCTTAGGACTCGTCAGTACAGTATAACGTTCTGCGAGTGAGACTGACAATCATTTAACTCGTCGGAAAGACTCGGATGTTGGTCGGAGACATTCGAATAATTTGAATTTTAATTAAGAGATATAAAATATTTCGTGCCTAAATAAATGTTATTATATAACAAATAGGCACCTAATTATATAATTGTTTCAATAAAAATATATTTCCGTGTAAAGCTTAACAGTGCGTATACCCTATTCTTAGTTCATTCCCGTCGAAATTTAAATCGTGACAGTTCCATTTGATCACCCAGTATGTAAAGCCAAGCATTAAGGTCGCTAAAATTAAGACCCAAATACCTGGAAATATGGATGTTTGAGGGCAGACTGCGCCGTGGGCCTGGCTGAAGGATTCCAATCCAGTAATACGTCCATAAGCTTAATTCCGATCTCGCTCGCTTGCGGCACCACGTCGCTCAATGGGGTACTCGTAAAATAGGGAAACTTAAAGCCGACGGCTCCGGCCAATTGATATCCTTCCGGCCAGACTTTCTACGAAATCAAACAAAAAATGTCGCAAACGAATACGCAAAAAATCGACAATTTCCGTTTGACCTACTTTATCCGGCGTGCCCAATATCTGGCATATCTTATAGAGCTGATCGGTCTCGGTGGTTCCCGGAAACAGCGGCCTATAAGTATAAACTTCGGCGGCGATGCAACCGACCGCCCAAAGGTCGATCGGCCCGCTATAGGTGGTCGAATGTAAAAGGACTTCCGGCGCCCGATACCATCTCGTCGATACGTAGTCGGTGTACGGCGGTCGCGATCTTATTTCGCGCACTAAACCGAAATCGGCGATTTTTACCAGTTCCGGACCGGAACAGAGGATATTCTCCGGCTTCAGGTCTCGATGGAAGAAACCGTGCCGATGGATGAACGCCAGTCCTTGTAAAATCTAAAATTTAATGAAATCAAATTAGAATAAGGAGAAAAAAAAAATTACCCTTACTACATCTTTCGGAAATAATCCCAGATACGTATTTCGACAACTAATAATTTTTATTGAATGTAGTAAAAGACATTAATTCTATTTTAAATAATAAAGTAAGAGGATGAAAAGAAGAAAATAGCAAACCCAAGAAACCTGCTACAATAAAGTTAAACCAATTAAAGAAAAGGCAACTTTGAATTATACTGCATAAAGTTAGTGCTTATGTTTTTATCTCGTTTACATTTTAATTAAACAAATTACTTGTATTTTGAGCTTTATTTCCTATGCCCTATTATTGACTTATTAGTCTGTGACTCGGTTCTAACGGGGCCATGTAAATTTTTCCGTACAATAGCTTACTATATAAAATTACCCCCAGTACGTCGCCGGTTGTCTTCGTCTGAACCCCTAACTTGACATAGATATGTCGGTTGTATTGAGTTGGACATCTATTGCTGGGTGATTTGTGGCTACGACCACTGCACAATGAACATCACACACTGAACGCCTGCGCGAAACACACCAAAACATTATCGACACAGCGTAGACGTTCAGTGTGTGATGTTCATTGTGCAGTGCTTTAGAATTGCGTAGTGCTCGTTGTATCGTGTTTATCTCGCGCGCTGGCCGTATATCGCTGGTGATACTGAATTCCCCAGTTTTCCACTGAAGATGACAACTTAAAAATACATATCTGGATTAATTTCCGAATGGTACGTGTACAGGTGGCTCACAACTAGCGCGTCGGACTGTAGTTCCCGGACTAATAATTTTTGTTTAAATCTCGTTTGACAGCATGGTGTACGTTTATAAAGGCCATAATTAGAAAATATTGTCATTTATACAGGACCATATTTTCTAAGTACGGCCTTGCGGTCAAACGAGATTTAAACAAAAATTATTAGTTTGGGAGCTACAGTCCGACGCGCTAGGCGTCAGCCACATATATCCGGAAATTCGATAGGATGGAACGGGGATACCTGAAACAGCATATTTCTAACGGCAGCTTCCGGAAACGGAACCCTCCTATCTTTGATAAGTTGATAGAGATTCTCCTGCATATACTCGAATACGAAGTAGAGGACGTCGTTCTCCCTGATCACCTCTTTCAGTTTCACAACGTTAGTGTGATGAAGTTTTTTCAAAGACTGTTAAAAAACCAGAAAAATGTTTGTACAAGATCGGGATTGTAATATACAAGATATATGGAAGAATGTAACTTACTTTCACCTCCCTCAAATTCATCGCCTCCTCCCACGAATAATATTTCCTCTTCATCCGTTTGATCGCCACCTTTTCGCCGGTGTCCCTCCTTTGGCCGAGCACCACGGAGCCGTAAGTGCCGTCCCCCAACTGGTGTAAAGTAACGTATCTATTCATCCTTAGACAGAAATGAAGATCTCCGATTATAATCACATTTATACTTTCAACTACACTATATCGGACAAGCGAGGACGGCGACGATCCTACGAGCGTGATGAGCGAAGGACCTTTCGCCTTCCACCATTTGCACGCGAATCAGAACCGGGCGAGCACAAATTAACGTTTCTATCATTTAAACGAAGGAGCGGGCTTCGAAAGGATAATGCCCACATTAAAATCGGGTCATACGTCGCACTAATCACCCCGTTTCGATTCGTACTACAATACGTACACGCTCTGTATACGACGATACAATCGTCATGACACCGTTGCGTTGTGTCGGACGTCCTTTCGAATATCGATCGCTTTTAAAGTTCCCCTCGTGAAATACGCGTCCTCAATGTGGAAGTTTCTACTAAATTATTCAAATAATTTGCCATACAAAGGGAAAAGACGGGGATTTTGAATTGGAATAGGTGTAGGTAAAATAATGATAGTAACAAACAAGGCGTACCGATCAGAAAATTATTCTACAATTGTTAAATTGCATTTCAAATTAAAATGTTAATTTTTGCTGATATATTAACACTAAAATGGGGCGCTTTGCCAGCAGCATCAACACTGATGTTGATGTTGAAATTTTGACATTGACGTAAACCTCAAATTAACATTGATGTTAACTCAAATTAGTTTACCTTATGTAAGGCGAAATAATTTAAAATGAGAGTAGCCTTTCTAAATTTGAATGATATTTGACATATTTCCGGTAAATACTCCCTTTTAAAGGAACTGTTACAATAAATCTTGATTTATCGTTGAATATTGACGTTCAAATTAGCGTTGACATTGACATTGACATTTGACGATGACGTTTAACGTTATTGTTGACATTTACTGTTTGTCATTGACATACACGTATTAGCGTTGAATTTGAGTTAAATTACTAGTCTGAGCAAATAGCGGTAATAAGTTACGACAGCATCGCCGACTCCCCACGGTCTTATCCAGCTGTATGCGAGTAGTTCTGTGTATATGCAGGCTGTCCTAACTTATTTCGTAATTACCACTGTTCGCCCAGACTATCAATTACTTTATCCTATTACACCATAAATTTGATATATATTTGAAACATTAACAGTAGATACCCGCCAAAAGAAATTGAGGCAAAAAACATGAATTATTGTTTAGTATTGACGTTAATTTTAATGTTTGACGTTGACTTTCAGTTAGACACTTGACTTTTGACGTTGACATTGACGTAAACGATGATTTTATAGCGTTCAATTTGAGTCATATTTTACTTTATTCTATTACTCCGCAAATTTGAAATATATTTGAAACATTTCCGCGGTGGATACTCGTTCAAGGAAGTTGAGGTAAAAAACCAAGAATTATTGTTTAGTATTGACGTTACCGTATTAATATTGACATGAATATTGACTTTTGACGTTGACTTTTAGCTAGGCACTTGACTTTTGACGTTGACATTGACGTAAATGATGATTTTATAGCGTTGAATTTGAATTGTATATTACTTTATCCTATTACTCCGCAAATTCGAAATATATTTAAAACATTTCCGTGGTAGATACCAAGAAAGTTGAAATAAGAAATCCTGAATTATTGTTTATTATTGAGGTAACCGCATTAGTATTAGCGATAATATTGGCGTTTAACGTTGACTTTTAGTTAGACTTTTGACGTTTGAAGTTGACTTTTAGTTAGACTTTTGACGTTTAACGTTGACGTAAACGAAGATGCCAGATTCGGACTTATCTCTTTATCGGTTTTCCTTTACTTCTTTTTATTTGCAATAGCTTATCACTTGCTATTCTTGGTAGTTTTTCTTCAACCATTCTTTTCACATTTCGATTCCATTGATTCCTCCTGTCCTTAATATGGCGCATTGTCTTGCACTAATCCCTATTGCCATTTTAAACGTTAGAATAAGGTAATCTTTATTTTTTTGTCGTGTGCCTTGGCAGCCTTGAACGACTGCATTTCATGAATTGGTAATATTGTATAGTCGGTGGATCAAATAATCATTTTTGTTGATTGTCCTTTTTCCTCCCTGTGTATATTCACGGCAATTCTACGTTCTTGTATGCCAGAATCTATCGATTTGCCTCACGACTTACCATTAAAACACGTAGATAATAACGGACAGTGCGTTTCGACCTATGCAGCCTCATTAGCATCTTTCCGTAGACCGTACATGTGAATTGTTTCCGGTAAAATATAATTGGGCAACGTTTGCTGTCATTCGAAATAGTACGTTTGGAAAATTTAAAAATTAATCCTCGCGCCACAAATTTTTAAAAATCGTAAACAAAGTTTTTTAGACTTACCTAGAAGGATAGAGATAGACATAGGCGTAGCGTGAAAAGTGGAATGAGAAACGATTGTAAAGTATTTATCACAGTATTTATCGACCGAACTTCCAACTTGTTTTGACAGCAGCGTTTTTGCGGCTTGTTTTCGATTATAATATGTCGAAATTTTCGGTTCGTAAATAAAATAAACGCATCGCGAAGTGAAGATTGGATTAGCACGAAAGAAAATGAGCGAAGAAACTACGGCGATTAAACGAAAAAGGGAGAAAAGCACGAACAAGTCGACCAACGGGGAAGATGATAAAAAAGGTAATAAATCGTCGCCGGAGAAGAAAAATGAAAGGCGCTTGTAAGTAGTACTGTAATACCTTCATTCAAAATATATTACCGAATAATTGATTATTTCGACAGAAAATTCGGCCCCATGCCCTCGTTTAAACATCAAAGAGTATGGAGTAGGATAGTGGTTTTAATAGGCCTCGTAATTTACATTTGGTATTTCGCGACGAGGACTAGATTGACGAATTTGGGCTTTCAAAAGGACCAGCACGATTTACGAGGGCAAGTAGTCATCTGCAGTTCGGATTACGAACAGGAACTCTCTACTTACCCCCGCTGTTTTCCTAAACATTGTGGCAGGTATATATCCGATAAAATCGTTATTGAGAGTGAAGTAGATGTTTTACTTGATTTAGCCAAAAGAGGTATTTATCTCGTTATGTATTCCAAACGCTGCCTAACCTTGGTTTCTTAATTTTTTCGATAGGTATCAATTTAGGTGGATCTGATGGAGGTGCTTCGATATTAGATCTCCATTCCGGAGCATTGTCTTATGGTACGAAATTTATAAACGTCTATTCCCTAGAGGAGTCCAAAGATATCTTTACCAAATCTAACTTGGCAGTGTATAAAGTCGTGAAAGAGAAAGTCAAAGTGGAAATAGCAAATCTTTTTGGTATCAGCGCAAATGTATTGTACCTTACCCATCCGACATTCTTTTCTCGATTGGATAATCGTGATCCAAAGACAGAACATGATGAATATTGGCAGATACACGTCGATAAGGTAATAAATTACGATAGTAACAATTATGTTTGCCTTAGACATAGTGGCTATTTTGAAACAAACTTTTGTTCTAAACTAGCTTATCACCAGCTGAATTGAGCAAGCCCTGATTAATTTGATGTCATTCCATGCTACGGCATATTCAAAATATTTCCTATTTGCAGGATACTTACGGTTCATTTTTCTATACATCACTTCTTTACTTGTCGGATTACGGTATCGAATTTACTGGTGGCCGACTGGTATTCTTAGAAGGTACGCAAGCGAAACCGATCAACGTAACGCTGGAGCCGAGGAAAGGTCGCGTGGCCATGTTCACTTCTGGAGCTGAGAATGTGCATTATGTAGAAAAAGTGAAGTCGGGCACAAGGTATGCCATTACTATTTCTTTTACTTGCGACGTCTCCAAGTCCATTGAGGATCCTAGTGCGGAGGATTGATGAGATTTTATATGTGTATAGTACTAGAAGCGTTTCATTTTGTGATAATAGTGTTTTTAAGTACTAGAATCGGTATTGTCTTTTAATTGCAATCTCGTATATCCTCAAATAAATAATTATTAAAGGAACAAAAATTATTTGAAGTGATAATTAAAGTGTGTGTTAAGTACGACTAGAGAATATTCACAGTAAGGGGAAGGTAATTGATGATTTCTGTTTTGGTTAAGAATTTTTTGCACAATTTGTGATTTGAACTATTTCCCAAACAATACTATTTTATACGTTGTGTTGTTAGTTATGAATTAATAAAGGACAAAAATGACCGAATATTAACTCTGTAATTTCGAAATAAAATGATAACATTCCAATCATCACAAGAACATTAAATGAATTGAATGACCAGTACCGAAAGAAAGTTCCCTCACATAGATTTAATTATAATGATAGACAAAAATGTGTTTGTTACACTTATTGTATTCAGTTCATTTTTATAATTCACTAATGGCACTTTGTATGACGTAGTGCGGCAGCTATGTAATTAGAAGCTATAATTTAAGATATTAGGAGTACGTTCTGAAAGCAAAGGACATTTTGGAAATACATATTAGGACGAGTTTTTGAAGTCAATACATAAAAGTTCAAATCATTTTTATGGTGTATTTTATTACAACACTGGTATCCATTAATTATATGTACACGCAATGTAATATATAATAATAATAATCGAAGGACGTACAATCTATGAATGAGTTTTATATTTTTCATATAAAGTAACAATGCGGCATGTTAAAAATTTCTGATGGCGGTGCAACTTCGGTCAAGCAACAAACCGGGGGCACCATCATCAGAAAATAAAACGATCTTAGCTAGAAGAGACACCTTGCTACTATAATTTCTAATGATTATGCCTACGTAGTACATCTTTGGTTACATACACACATAAATATTACCCTTAGATCTATTCTCTATGTTTGTACAAAAATAAATCTCAGTCATTCGTAAAAATTGGGGAATTAAAAAAGGGGGATTCTAATAAAATAAAAAAATATCACTTAAACGTATATATTACCCTATTAGTTCATTAGAGAGCATCTGCTAATTACTCCGTGTCTACGCTTTTGTTTCCCTTATTCCATCAGCTACGTTTCCTTATTCGTACGAAAGAAATAACCTAAGATCTAATTATTTACATTTTCTTTTTGAAACTATAGTTATACATATAATATAGTATAAATAAATATTTAGTAAATTCCCGTAATATAGAAAGTGCCTACTGGGGGTCTGTATTACGATTCACCGTACAGGCCGGTCGGCAGATCACAAAAAAAAAAGAAGAGGAATGGAGACGAATTAAAAACAACTAACGATAATGGTAATAGCAAATTGAATAATAGTCGAAACAATTGCTACCGGTGCTGCGGCTTCTATGTAATTTTGTGTTGAATAGACTGAAGAGTCCGTCGTCATTAATTACTAAACCTTGATCTTTTGATGGAGAATATCCGCTATCTTCGAGACCGTCTGCCCGCCTAATATCGATCTGTGATTTCCCTCCAAGGGCATTACCGTCACTTTACTTTTGCATACCTACGATCACAAAAAAAAATTATTTTGTTTTTTTCTAAACAATCGTGCCATTTATGATTTCTAATCTGGACAAACAGCGGTAACTACGAAAGTACGACAGCATACATGTATATGTAGGACTACTCGCATACTATTGTAATTGTATGCTGTTACCGCTGTTTGCCGAGGCTAATGATTTCTTTCAGATGTTGAATTAAATTTTTTCGAATTACTATAGTACCGAGTGAAACTTACCGTGCTTAGGCCGTAATCATCGCCCATCTGTACGTAATTATCGATAGCTCGTACCAGAGTCACGTCCCCCTTGAATTGGGCACTCGGTTTGTACTTATCGGCTGCGTCCAATTTATAATAGAAGCTGGCGGCGGCCGACGCCAACTCGTCCGACGGGAACGGCGTCACCCCTTCTAGAATTTGCGTCGTCCTCGCGATCCTCTCCTCCAAGCTGCTCAACGACATCAGTTCGCCGACGACTTTCTGCTGATCGACGTCTTTGAATTGCATTATGAAATATACGAGGGCTTCGCTCTGTTCGGCTACGGTATCGCCCTTGACGATCTTCTGATTTCTCGCTTTGCCGGTGTGCGTCGCCACGTACGCCGGCGATCCGTCCAATAAAAAGAGCTTCACCTTATCGCCGCCTCCCTCCATCTGCACTCCCATTTCGAAGGCGACGCACGCTCCGAAAGAATATCCCAGGAGAGTGTACGGACCTTCGTTTTGTACGCTCTTCACTTGCTTTACGTAATAGGCGGCGAGATCACCGATGCTGGTCAGCGGCGTTTCCCCGGTGCATTGGAGACCGTAGACGGGAACTTGAATTTGTCGCGCGAGTTCTTGTAACGCGTTGACGACACCTGAAATTACATTGTAAAAAATAGTAAATGTATATTTCGTGACCTATTTAAATTTTTCGAGTTACCTCTACCACTTTTAAGTCAAAATTACAGAGATTTCAAGGTTTTTCAAAAACAGAAAATATCCGCACCAAACAGAAACTGAATCATCTTCAAATCTTAAATTAAAATTCACAAATTTTTAATCCATCGCACCTCTTGTAACATCGATCCTGGGACAAAGTGTATATAAATTTCGACCTAAAAGTAGTAGAAACAACCGAACCCGAAAGATTGTAAATATTGGTCGTGTTATTTAGTAATTTTTATCGTATTAACAACATTTTTGCCTTTACTATAACAAAGAGCAAATACGAATTGATAAGGATAAGAAATATTTTATCGTTATCGATTCTACATTTCTTAGAATATTTACCTTCTATTGGATGAAGTACAAAGACCGGTTTGTGTTTGGTATCAGTCGTTTTACTGGACATTTGAACGAGAGCCTTCCTAGGCATAAGTTCCGTGACACTTCCGTACTGCAATTGATCGTTGGCCGTCGTCTTGTTAGCCGGCGTTTCCGACGCGATCGGTGTGGTGTCGCTGCCCGCTGATAAATCGCCCAATTTACCGAAGCTGAGCGCTCGAATTTCTTGCGCGTTGAGGACCACATCGTAATTCCTCTCCAGCGTCTGTTTGATTTCGGAGCCCATCAGAGAATCCATTCCAAGGTCGGCGAGAGAAGAGTGCGGCGGAACCGATTTGGGATCTTTTATGCCGAGTATGTTGGCGACGGCATCGATCAGACTGACCTGGTTAGAGCTGGACGTTTTACGTTTTTCCGCGAGTACCATGCTGGCGACGACGGGCGCCGGTTGTTGTAGAAAGATATCCACAGTGGCCAGGCACGAAGACATACGTTGGGGTAGAGTACCGCCGACTTCGGTGTCGTTACCGCCCATCGTTTCCAATATAAGGCCGACATCGCCGATGGCGCCCCATTGAATCGCCAAACCGGGTAGACCGGCGCTTTGACGGCTTTCGCAAATTCGTTCCATCGCGGAATTGGCGAGGCCGTAATTCGCCTGCCCGGCGTTACCTCTTCCGCACGATACGGACGAGAAACAAACGAAATAATCCAATTCCGGCGCCATCGTCCTGGACGCCACGTCCAAGTTCTTCGTACCGGACACTTTCGGCCTCGCCACCGTCTTAAAATCGGCTTCGCTCTGATTCTCCATCATCGCATCTCGCAGAACCGCCGCCAAATTGAAGATTCCGCCGATCGGTCCTAATTGGGCAGCTTCGCGTAGTAATTTCTGGGCGCCTTTTTCGCTCGTGCAATCCGCCGTCGAAATTAATATTTGCACGCCGGATTCCCTCCATCTTCTTACGCACAGGCTTTGGTATCCGGTGCGAACGCCACTTCTCGACGTTAAAACGATCTTGGTAGCTCCTCTGAAGATCAACCACTTGGTCAGTTCCAAACCGAAACCGCCCAGACCGCCTACCAAAACGTAGGTCTTATCCGGATTCATGTATGTTCGCGGTATCGCCATGACGGATTTGAAGTTCGGTCTTTGCGCCTGTCTGCTCTCCTCCTCTCTGATTTGAAGCGAAACTTTCCCGATATGCTTGCCGGAAGCCATGAATCTGAACGCCTCTTCGATTTGCGTTTCGGCAAATACGGTATTCGGCAACGGTCTGACGGCACCGTTCTTGATGCCTTCGCTGACCAGCCTCATGACCTCTCGCTTTTCCGCCGTGTTCGTATCGAACAGCGCGTCCAAGAGAATGCCGTGGAAGGAGGTGTTCTTCAAAAAGACGCTCATACCTAGCGGACTGTTGTTCGATAAATCGACCTTTCCGATTTCCAAGAAGCGACCTCCGTTAGCTAAGCATCGCACCGACGCCTCTAATTGATCTCCGGCCAAAGAGTTCAGAACGAGGTCGACCCCGCGACCGTTGGTTTGGGTGAGGATGAACTGTTCGAAGCTGGTATCTCTGGAGTTGCCGATGCGGTCGTCGGTAAGTTGCGGGAAGGTCTTCTTCAAGAAGTCCCTTTTGACCTGGCTGCCGACGGTAGTAAAAACTTTACACCCCATATGCAAGGCTATCGCTATCGATGCCTGTCCGACACCACCGCTACCGGCGTGGATAAGAACGGTTTCGCCCGGTTTCATATGACCGCGAACGATCAGGGCGTAGTAGCTCTGAAATGGGAGTTTTCTGTAATTTTGTTGTTTAAAATAATGAAATACACGAAGAAAATGATTAGCTATTCTGGACTAACAGCGGTAAACGAAAGAAGTATAAAATAAAAATAAGTAATACGTAGAACTACTCGTATACAGCGTACTGACTAGAGTGGGGAGTCGGCGATGCTGTCGTAACTTATTTCGTTAACTGTTTACCGTAGATCAGGATAAGTTTATAATAATAACTACTCAATGTTGCGAATGTAGTTTCTTTTCTCCCTATGGATACTTGAAATTGCTCGCTCTGTATGCCGATAAAATTGATAGCTTACCGTTCCGTAGACGACCGGTATAGTAGCGGCTTCTTGAAGACTCCATTTCTCCGGAACTTCCCACAAGAAACTCGGATCCGCAAGGACCGTAGTTGCCAAACTGCGAGCCGCCACCATACCCATTACCCGACCACCTTTAGTGTCGCGACCGGAGAATTCAAGCCGAGAATGCAGTCCTGTCCGGCAAGATCGCCGGGAAGCGCGTCCGGGGGCAGTTTGCCGGTGGCCAACATTACGTCGCGGAAATTCAACGGGGCGTAGTATACCGAGCACAATTCGGTATTATCGTCGTCTCCCCTGAAAACGATATTCAAATTGTTAGTGCGATTCGTAATCGATCGAATGATATTTCTAAAGCCCGTTTTCCATTATCATATTAAATTGTACCAAACAATTGAAAACTATTTTATAATACAATGCAACACGCTTTACCAGTCCTTTGTACAAGATTATTGTATGAATGTGGACAAAAATTCTGTTTATGATTCTGTGCCATGCTACATCCTCGTTCCAAAATGTACACCAGTATCACACAGTATTTATAAATATTTCTCATAACCTCCAAAAATATTAATTTTGTGCTTAGCTAATAACACTAATACTTTTAGTAAAACGCTCAATAAAAATATTTGCTGACACGACCACAGTATAATGTATAAACTCACGTTTATTTTATACTGTAACAGGACCGGACAAGACGTAATGATAAGAAAATGAGGTTAAATTGAAATACGTGTAATGCAGACTAGTGAGCAGGTGCAAGTCAAAACATTTACAGTATGAAAATAAGACAGATTCTAATTTCATACAATGATTTTGCACAGAAAAATAGTACAGTGTTTTATATTGTACTATAAAATAGCATTCAATTTTTAAGTACCATTTAATATGATAATGTAAAAGGGGCTTAAAGATCCGTTTTTACACTTTTAGTAAAATGTGTTCGTATTACATACAGTATAACAACGATTTTTATGTGAAGTGATCTATAAAAAAATTAACGCCAACTTACTTGTAATAACCTAACGGACCTTCGATCCATCTTAAACTGGAAAGATCACCGCGAACCAACGTATTAATATAGGCGTGTTCGACTTGTAATTTTCCCCGTCCATGGTTCGATCGAGCAGTATATGCCTAAACGATCCCCAGCTGCCGTTCTTCAGCACGTTATGTATCAGATCTTTCTTCAATTGTTTCGCGTAGAAGGGCGAATCGAAAACGAACTTTTCCGCCGTCCTATCCTGGATGAAAACGGCGCGGACGTTACCGCCGCCCGGTTCCTGTTTAACGCAATTGATCATCCCGATCAATCCGGTATGCTCCTCTCCTTCGGTGACGGCGTAAATTTTAACGTCGGAATTCTCTGATTGTTTCATCGCGTCTTTCAACGGCTCCACCCAATCGAAGTTCTTTTCGCTCACCTTAACGACGACGTATTCGCCGGAAAGTTGGATCGGTTGGCGTAACAGGACGTACATTTTCGCGGCGGTGCCGAGTTGGGAGACAATTTCCAAACCGTTATCACGTATCAGACCGCTGGTTAAGCTGCCGAAATCGCATTCCGCGCACAATACGAACCCGCCTTGTTTTAAGGATGCGATTGAATTCGCCAGGACGTCTCGTTTTTGCTCGCCTAAAACGTTAGACAGCACCACCAAATGGAGATTTTGATCGAACGCTCCGGCGGAAGCATCTTTCTGCGCGATTTTGACGCCTTTACTTTCGAAGAAGACGTGATCGACTTCTTCGTCGGTTACGATCGTCGTATCGACGCTGAGCATCGGTTCCGATTCCAAAATTTCTTGCACGTAGGGCGCTAGGAATTGCTCGGTGAATCTGCTGCTTCCCACTTCGATCACCTTCAGTTTGAGGGCGTTGTTGCTGTTCTCGGTGACGATTTGAAGAAGAGTCGTCAATGCGACGGAGCGCTCCGTATCGGAATCTACCGTCGGGAATTTGTATTCGTACGGAATGAATTGGTATTTTTCCAATTTGGGAGAGGATTGAATTTGTTGACGGCGAGGCGCCAAACTTGCTTTCATACCGCGTAATTCGATACCGCCGGCCTTGATTATGCCGATGTCTCTGTACATATGCACCGGAACGTCTGTAAATAACATAGAAACGTGCGTTGATACAAATTTTATTATGACAACGAAAATATATTAAAAACAAATAATTTTTATATGAATGAAGAAAGTTGCTAATGCAATTTAACCATGTTCTGTGAAAAATAGTTTTCTTCAATGAATTTTGTAAAATCTACCAATAGAAATAAACTTGGAAAAGAATTGACTGCGAAATGCGTTAAACTAATAAATACAGATTATGAAACTAATATATATTAAGAAACTATCTAAAAATAAACAACACGGCAAAGAAAACATTTGTACCAACCGACAAAACGAGATCTTTCGTTACAATTTAGGTTGCGCAGTTACAAACTTGTACACATCTGTTACTCAGAATGCCGTTTCGCCTTTCCCGTTCTGCGCATTTTGAAACGAAAGTTCTCGTCTCTCCTCTTCTATCGATCGTGTACTTACGTTGCTCTTCGCCTTCGGACGGAATCAATTCGTTTTGAACGCACGGATTAATAATGGCCTTGTGTAGCCTGGTGGGTAAGTACAATTCCTTCGTGTTTTGTCCCAAAATCGAAAATTGCAGCATCGTATCCATATAACTGATCCAATTACCCGTCCATTTCAGCTTGCCGCTCCTACCTTCGTTATCCGATTCGGTGACTCCTCTGAATTCGCCTTCGTAATCGTACCCCCTCAGTCTGAGCTCTTTGTATATGTCGCCGGCGGTTAAAGGTAGCGCGTCATTTTTAGTGCTTTTCGTCTCCGACAAACTCAACATTTCTTTATTTACGTTCTCCGGTCTGTAAATTTTTCCGGAAACGGCCACCGATCCGCCTTCGGAAATCTCGAATTCGCCCGAACCCTCGAATATGTTGATGAGGAATTTGACGGAGCCCTCTTTCGGCATAATAGTCGCTCGATGGAATTGCACGTCTTTCAGAACGACGGGCGTTTTATCGAAATTCTCGTTGTGTAGCTTGGCGAAGGTTTTCCAAGCTAAAGTCTGCGTGACGAAAAGAACGAGATAGAAACTTTCTTACGATTGGCGGCGGTAGAAGGTGAAACTTACCAAATATCCGGTTGCCGGAAACAATATTCTGCCGTCGATGGCGTGGCCCGCGAGATATTGGTATTCCTCCTTGCTTAGGTCGACGTCGATTACGTTTTCGCCCGATTTTGACCCTCTGCCGGAGAAATTGGCGATCGCCCACTCGGTGGAATGATCCCATTCGATCATCGAAGCGATCATCGGCGTCCCCTTACCCACAGGAAATGAAACAGCGTGGTAAAGATTTCCAAGTTCGGGTTGAGCACCGGCGTTGTAGATTCTATGAAGGTAGAGATTAGGGAGTTAAAAAATTGAAGAATCATTCATTCTTCTTCTACAACCGCATTGTATAGACTGCAAATTATAGTGCGACCAAGTAGATTTCGAGCCCCGGAAAATATGTGAACTAATTCGCCCTCCTACCCGCGCATCCATGCTTTTCACGTTCGGCAGCAAAGTATAGTTCCGTGCAAAATAAGTGAATACTTGTAAAATACCTGCTAACAAGTATTTACGTGCTAATAATTTATTTTGGATTAAAATGTAACTTAATGAATCTTACCTTCAAACCGACGATAAGCACATTTAATATTAATTTAAAATTTCCGCCAATAATTTTAAATAATTAATTTCGCGGGTAGTTGATATCTAGCGCCCTCTTTGAAACCTTGCGATCTTGCTGTGTGAAATAGATATACATCTATCTATCTCATCAGATAACTTGATAGCATCGAGTCGATAATCTCTGGTAGAGTAAATCGGACTGATTTATACTACTGTATACCTGTTATACCTGTTTAACAAACTTTAATTATTAGTCGAACTCTAGTTAAATTACCCGTGTTCACATATCTACATCCTTAAAACATTAGGTTAGAAACGATTTAAATAGGGCGCGTTAAAATTTTGTCAGGAAATGTACCATTTGAATCGACTGTGCTGCTGTAGGTGTCAGTTCTATTTGGTTTCACTATAGTCTTAACTGCGTTATAATCTTATAATTCTATAGAAATAATTTTTTGTTGAAAATATTTTTATCAAAATTCGCACTCACTTTCCGATATTGGACAGTAGAAATTGGACCATATCCGCTTGTCCCTTCTTAACCAGACCGATATTCGTCGTTTCGGGGCCGAGGGCTCTCCTAAGGATCGCTTGAAGTAGGGCGTGAGGAGCAATTTCTACAACGATAGCGTCGCTGGGAATGTGCGCGATGGCTTCGTGAAAGAGAACGGGCGACAGAAGATTGTTGACGTGGTAGGCGGCCGAACTGAGTTGGGCGAGCGGCGTATTCCATTGGGCTTCCGGAATCGACGACGAGATCCATCTGTGCGATCTCGGTTTGGGATTGGGAATTATCTGATCGAGCGCTTTACGTAGCTTCGGTCCCGCATCGGCGATGTATTTACTATGGAAGGCCGTTCCCGAACTGTTGACGCCTCTGGCGAAGATGCCTTCTGCGGAGAGTTGGTCGACGAATTTTTCAACGGACGGCGGTGGACCGGAAATCGTTACGCTATCCGCGCTATTATGACACGCCGGGAAAATATCCGCTGGACATCTTCGCTTGCACTCTTCCCAGGATAAACCGACGGCGGCCATGGCGCCGGTCTTCAGGTTACTTTCCAAAATGGCGCGCCCTCTAAAATAAGCGGTTAAAATCGCTTGTTCGGCGCTTAGGGTGCCGTCGGCGTACGCGCAGCCGATTTCACCGACCGAATGCCCGACGATACCGTCCGGTTCCAATCCCAAAGTTTTCAACAAATCCACGAGGGCCACCTGCATGGCCGCTATCGAAACGAACGAATTCAACACGTTATTGAAACAAGCTTCGTCCCCGTACATAATCAAGTCCTCCAGCTTAACTCCGTGCGGTTTCAACGCGTCTGAACAGGCTTTGATCGAATTCCTGAAGAGGTCGATGTTCATCAATTGTTTCGCCATACCGGCCCACTGCGATCCCATGCCCGAGAAGACGTACCACAAGGGGCGTTTCTCGACGATCACCGGTGCTATTTCTCGCGTCACCGTCTCGCCGAAGACGGCGTAACCTCTATAGGCGTGTCCGGGAATGTTTTGGGAATGTATTTGATCGACGAGGCTGAGGAACTCCTCGTCGCTCCTGTTCGCTTCGATCTTGTCTAGGAAATGTTCGACGGCTTCCTGCGTTCTTCCCGACACTCCGACGACGCGCGGTAAAGGATCCAGCGGCCAATTGGTTTTGGGTTTCGGATTCGAACGCAGCACGATGTGAGCGTTGGCTCCTCCGAAGCCGAAGGAATTGATGGCCATTATACCGCCGTTCCACGGTTCTTTCTCCGCGACCACCTACGTGAAAAATGAAGACTTTTGAAACGATTCTATGTGGAAATACGGATTTAATGCGCTGCAGTAGTGCTTACGTCACGTCTACATTTTTGTTGATGTGGGTCAGGGTCGTGTTTCTAAACAAACCGTTCGCCATAAGAAATAATACGTGTGAAAACTTTAAAATAATAATAAAAAAATACCATTGCTACTTAACGTAGAGTAAGTACTGTATGACGTCAAGTACATGTAGCAGCTCAACCTAATATGAAAATACCTAAGAAAAAGTAGTGTAAAATTTATTCGTTTAAACAGATTTATATGAGACATAACCTTATAATTTTTTCCAAAATCATTATTAGTATTTAACGTATTAAAGGTTTGTTTAAAAACATGATCCTGACCTGTATCAACAAAAATAGCGGCGTGACGTCACAGTAATATGGCGTATTCCAAATCCTCAGCCAATCAAAAGATTTTGATTAAATACGGTAAAACGGAGCGTTTAATTAGTGATATATAAGACGTTTGCTTTTTGTTTTTTTTTTTTGAATATTTTCGTGACTTAAAACTTTCCTCAAACATACTGAAATTAATAAAAGAGATGACCCCTCCGCTGTTTCAATAAACTACGCATGACCTGACTACAATGTGTTATTGTCTCCCTAATTAGGTATTATTGTAAATTCAACGAAATTTGAATAAAATTTGGTATGTTTCGGAATCGCATCGTTTAAAACTTTTGAAACGTTATGTTCTTGTTCCTCTTCTGTTAATGTTTAAAATTGACTATATCGCTTACCTTTAATCTACCGTCGCTGAGAGCAGGAATATCCATGTTGGGGCTTTGGTAATGGAGATTGGGCGGTATAAAACCGGACTCCATGGCGATCAACACTTTAGCCAAGGAACAAAGACCGGAAGCCGGTTCCGAATGGCCCATATTACTTTTTACCGAACCGATCAACAGGGGATTCTTGCGATTCTTACAGAAAAGCTCAGCTATCGAGTTGACTTCTTGCGGATCGCCGACTTTGGTTCCGGTTCCGTGCGCTTCGACGTACGACACCTCGACGGGATTCACGCCCGCCTCGACGTAAACTTCCCTCATCAATTTGTTCTGCATCGTTCCGGCCGGATACGTAATTCCTTGCTCCTTATTCCCGTCCGTGTTGGTCTTGGCGCCCAAGATCGTGGCGTAAACTCTTCTCGCCGCGGAAGTCTTTTGGATGAAGACGACGGCAGCCGCTTCCGATCGCACGTATCCGTTTCCGGAAGCGTCGAATGCCTTACACATTCCCTCCGGACTGAGCATGCCCAATCTGTGAAATTGCAACGACGACGTCGGTTTCAGCAGGAGATTAACGCCGGCCACGATCGCCGAATCGCACTGGCCGGTCTTGATGGCGGTAACGGCTTGCTGCAATGCGAATAAGCTGCTCGAACACGCGGTGTCGATGGCGTACGATGGTCCGTTAAAGTCGAACGTGTAGGAAATTCTATTCGGAAACATCGCCCTGCAACACCCGGTCAATCCGTAACCGTTAATTTGATCCGGATCCTGCGTCCAATATTCGCTCGATTCGCTATCGGAGACGCCGACGAAGACGCCCGTTTTAGATCCTTTCACCTCGCCCGGATTGAAACCGGCGTCCACTATCGCTTCGTGCGTCAATTCCAGTAAAAGTCTGAGCTGCGGGTCCATCACGTTCGCCTGTTTAGCGTGGACGCCGAAAAAGGTGGCGTCGAAGTATTGGATGTCTTTCAGCTTGCCGGTTCTGGCGGGCAGGCCGTGCAGACCGGCTGGCCATCTGCGTTCGTCGTCCGTGACGAGGTCGACGCCGTCGAAGAGCTGTTGCTTGAACTCTTCGACGGAATTGCTCTCGGGGAAACGACCGGAGAGGCCGCTGATGACGATGTCCTCGTCGATTTTCTCGTGAATGCCGTTCTGCAGGTCTGGTACTCTGGCCGGCATTTTGTCCGCGTTGTGTACGTTTGAGTAAATAAATAAACGCTATGCTAGAAAGAAAATAAAAAAATAAGAGTTAATTACCGACATGTAGTTGCGAGTAAATGTAGTTAATTACGGTCAGTTAGGAACTAATATGGGCGGGTGGAAGCAAAAGAAATCGATCAAAAGGAGACAGATCGATTAATTTTTATTATACAGTAATTAAATCATCAAAAGCACAATAAATGCGGTTGCATTGAAAACATTTATATAAAAATTGCTTTGATATTGAAGGAATATCTATGTCAATGTGTGCAAAACATATGCAAGTAACCATAACTATTTTTCAGAAGTGTCTCGATTTTAGTATTTGATCCAATAACTATTGTTTGTTGTTTTTTTATTACGTCAGGCAGAAATAATGAGTACAACGTAACTTGCAAACTTCAGGAGTAACAACGCATTAGACTTTCGGGGAGGTCAAAGTGAAAAGATCTAAATTCTTGTTAATATCGTTTATTGTTGCTACAGAATTTTCGCCCTTAGACTAAGGATACCCTCAGTTGCCTCTGAGGATGCCCTTAATCTGAGGGCGAAAATTCTGTAGCTGCAATAAACGATATTAGAACAATCCGATGAGAAAATAAATGGATTTCTCGTAATAAAGTTTTTTAACGATTTTTCTTGTCAGTCTTGTCATTTATGTTATATGGGCGACCTCAAGGAATGTACATTTTCTCAATAGGTATTTTGTTGCGATGTTTTGAACTGACTCTGGAGATTGTAGATTTACGTATTTTCAGCGACCAACCTTCTCGAAAAGCAACAATCGCCAGCTTAGTACGAACGTTGTATTTATTCTTTGCCATATCCAGAAATGTTCGCTTTAAAAATTCGTGGCTAAAAGAATACAGAATTTATTTCAAGGCACTTTTAGTTATACATTTTCGCGTTTTAGAATCTGTGGAGAATCAACAAAAACACAACTCGTGTTTTGCGCAGGTATAAAATTACTCTTTATCTGTTTTTGGCGTTGTAGCGTTACTCATTGAAGGGCAGGAAGTCCTTATCGTCATTTTTTTAATATTGCCAGACTGAGAACTGAATAAGTAAAACCTTATTATGAAAATAAAAATTTGTTTTATTGAATGAACAATGTCGTTGCGTATGTTTTGCACAATACTGTATGTAGTACTATGTGCGATTAAATGTCGAGATAAAATACTTTCCGTGTTATCGATATGTGTGCATTGCTTAAACGTAACACGTGAATTGCCTGGAAGTAACGTAACGTAATAGGAAAATCGGAGTCGATTATCTGTATATATTATGAGTAATGGTTTTATCGTGCGATTCAAGTGTCAAAAATTTCGTCAATGCTGAAAATGAAATCTTATAAACGTGTGTATACTGTGTACGCAGAAATGAGATATTCGACGAATTTGACGCCGTCAATCAAATATATCGATTCGATTACTTTGTATTCAATCACGTATAAGATGCGCGAAATAATATACAAATATACGCATAAAGAAAGCGCCCGGTCTTCAAAATAGCGTTGCGGCGTTTAGAATTTTGCAATTTTAATTTCTTCGTCGGTATTTTTCCGCAAACGATAAGCAAATCGCAAACGCAAATATTACGTACATACGCAGTTTGTAGCAGTAAATAGGGACATACGTAAATAATAATAATAACGTCCAGAATATCGCGTTCGCGTGTCACTATCCTATCGTTCGAAGCCGTTTTTATTGTACGTTGCGGATGTACTCATATAATAGAACCGTCGGGCTTCTGAAGAAACGAACAAACATTAAAAATAATAAGTTCATAATAGCGTTAACAGCGTCTATTGTTGTTGCCGGGCGCAGCGCATGGGAGTTCATGTACTCGTACATTCGACGATAAAACCCGCTGGAGGAGCTACGCTCCGTTACTGTTACGGCCGTTAATCGGAAGTAAATTCTAAGCGAATTGATGATTTTCGAATGAAAGGAAAATATCGAAACGTAACAATTGCTATAAGGGGAGATGACGATAGAAACGACAGAAATTTCTTTCCGTGCGTTTTGCTATAACAATCCAGTGCAATTAGGTTTATACTTCAGAAAAACAATTGGGTGAATGGATTCAAATTTATTCGTTTCTTTTTTAAGTTTACCCTTTGGAAGTTTCCGCTAATGATTTTTCTTTTGTTTTAAGAATATTCTCATGAAAATGACGTTATTTCTAGTATACCAGAAGTACTACTTTTAGTAAATTCTTTTTACACCTATAATTATCTATCTCTTGAATATTATTTAATTTATATATAAAGTGTACAGAGGGACAGCAAGATTTAAAATTAACAAAAAAAGATAAAGTCGTTTCGTTACTGGATGCTAACAACAGAATCAAACTTCATGATGAACTCATTCCAATAGATGTTTTAAAAAAATCAGAACTTCAAACATGCTTGAATTTTGACTTACAATTGGAGAAGGACAACTAAAATCCAATTTTTGTGATTTAATTACAGAGCTCGATATTAACGTAAATGATAATAATACATTTTCGTATGTTATTGATGGCTCCATGTTATCGCATCGTTGCAAAATGGCGATTAGAAGAAAAGTTCGAGACGATGTGCAATCGTGACAATACGATATTTAAGAAATAATGATGAAAATAATAACACCAACTGCGCTAAACCGGCTGAAAGATATCGTCGATCATTGAAAAGTACTTCAACCGATTTAATTTTTGATGAAAATATGCCTTTAGAAATTCGCCAAGAAAAATTCCTTGCAAACAGCAATAACAAAAGTAGATTAATCGAAATGTTAAAAAGGAAACTAGACGATAACAATACGTTCTGGTGTCAAGCAGAATTTGACACGAAAACATTAATCATACGAACTGGAATTAATATTTAATCAGAAAATGTTGTTCTTGCTAAAGATATTGATGTGTTACTCTTCTTAACAGCTTTACCACCTCCTCATCGAGAAATACATATATTCCCTCAAATCAACGAAAGGCACGATACCTACAATATTTTATTCTGATAAAAGCCACAAAGAAACATTATCAATGTGTAAGTAAGAAGCATATTTTGTCATTGGATATGATAAAACCTCAGCGTTTTACAAATATGGGTCAAAGTAAATTTGCAAAATTGTTCAAAAATCGTAGAGATTTACAACATACGACTAGGTATTACATATCTTCAATGCTATTTTGCGATCGGATATTTTATGTATTTTAGCATTATATGGTGCTACTAGAAATGAAGAAAATATAAATAATTATCAAAGGTACGAGTAAGTACCTTAGAGTAGAGTTAAGTAGAGCATATAAAAAGAGTGTATTTATAAGTACAGTTGGGGATGGGACATGATAAGCTGCCAGAAGGGTGGGGATCGAAATGGAAAAATAATTCATTACTACCAGTTACAATGAACCAACCACCCGAATCCTGAAAATTGATTAAAAATGTTATTTTATTTGTGTAAAGCTGGACGTGGTTCTGCTTGTAAATGCAGAAAAAGGACTTAATGTGCTCTATATAGCTTGTTTACAATGTAAAGGAGTTAGCTGCTTAAATGCACCAATAACATTAACGAATGATGTCGATGTTGATGATGATGTTAATAAAAAGTGATAATTTTTATACTATTGAAAATTTTAAATAATTATTATTTACCATAAGTTATTAATCACTTGTTTTCTATAAACAATTGACGTATTTATACAAATGTATACAAATTAATGTTTGTTTAGACAAAAAAGTTTTATTTTTTTCACAATTTTTTATAAAGGAACTCGAAAACAATAATATTCATTATTTTCTTAAATTAAATGTTTGAAAATTGTGAAAATCATTATATTTGAAAAGGAATTTCCAATAATTTAAATTTTTTGGTTAAATAAATGGATTCGTAAAATAGCCGCAATTTTTAACGGGTGAACTGTAATTTATGTTATTATAAACCCAAAACAAAAAGAATCGTTTAAATCCACTTACTGCAACTGAGTTTCGTCATTTTTAATTTTTAACGTCTAATAGCACTGCACTATAAATACTGCTGGTAATTAGGTTGGGTCTTAAGAAAAAGTCCGGTCCAAAGTCAAAACTTTTACATCGCCAATGTGGAAATTTGTGTTAATTAGATTTATATGAACAATTTTTATTCCGAATACTTATA
The DNA here is from genome assembly GCA_038088585.1 of Chrysina gloriosa. Lineage (NCBI taxonomy): Eukaryota > Metazoa > Arthropoda > Insecta > Coleoptera > Scarabaeidae > Chrysina > Chrysina gloriosa. The sequence continues at coordinate 104,973,713 of CM076087.1, forward strand.
GCTTCGATTTTGTAATTTGGACCATCCCCGACGAAGTTTTGAAGGCTAAACCTTTCCACAACTAGAGCAATAATTACCGATAACTTAATAACGATCTAAGGTTGTGTAATTTTGAAAATTCCTATCACAACAAATACTGTACATCGGGTATTTACGTCAATGATGTTCCAGTTTAAACAAACAAAATTTAATGGCATTGCTTCCGACATCATGTTGTCTGCATCAACAGTTCATTACTCGCTGGTCGTTTACGTAAGTCATCTAAATGCACCTGTTACCTCTGTTGTAATCGTAATACGAAGAAATATTCAAAACTTACAAACAAAAAAAAGGGCAAACTAGCGCCGTTATATCGCTAGGAAATTGCCGCGAATTGATGCGTGACAGTACAAAAACAATGTTAACGCAGTCAAGTACGAGTCCTTTCAAAAAAAAAAAAATCTCCGATCGCCCACCGTGCGCGCAGATAGTACGTAAATCTTTTAGGACGACGTTTATTCGTTAAGTTACGATCGTTGGAAAACATTACGTTGTCAAGATAAACGAGATAATTCGACCGATGATCTAACACTTAGCGACATTGTGTTAAAGAATGACATCGTCCGAATCGCGAATTTACAGAATCTGCCGCGAATAGAAAAGTCCCACTGGAACTTTTATCTCGCACTGTTACTATAACAGATAAGGACCTAATTTTTACGATTTTATCATTTAAAATTAGCTTAAGCATAGCGATTTGTCAGAATACGTATTTGGAAGTACCTAAATCTGTGTTACCAAGGACTAAATCGTTGTTATCAAGGACTAGTATCGTTGCGCTTATTTTCTTCTTCTTTGTGAATCGTTCACTAAAACATTAACACTTAAAATTACTTTCTTTCAAAATCGCTTACACTTAAAAACTCACTACTACATGACATGAATATTGCAACACCAAAAAGGGGGCCCGATGGCGCACCTCCACACTTTGGCAGATAATCATCGGATTTTCTTAATCAAAATTATACGAACCGCTGGATTAGAAGAGGTTCAGCAGTTGCTTGACCAGCAAGTTCACCAGACTTTGTTAAGATGGATCACGCGGTCATGGCATATCTGACACTCCGTGCAGTTTTTTCTAGCGTTATTGTCAGCTGTATGTCTTGCGACTTTTTATTCAATTGATACGGTTTTGAAGAAGGGGTGCGAATTTTTTAAGCAAACTTGACAGAAACTTTCTTCTATTCAAAGGTGATAATTGCTTAAAATTTTGTTGCTATGGATCAAAAGGTCCATGGCATATCTGGGCACAGCACGATGGTGCTCCTTCACACTTTGGTGGACAAGTAATTTAATTCTTAATCAAAATTATTCGAATCGCTGGATTGGAAGAGGTTCAGTAGTTGCTTGACCAGCAATATTGCCGGACTTTGTTGAGATGGATCACGCGGTCATATATATATATGTGACACTTGGTGCAATTTTTTCTAGCGTTATTGTCAGTTGTATTTATTGCGATTTTTTATTCAATTGACACCGTTTTCTCTTGTTTTAATTTCGTTTAACTTGTTTTAGAAGTTTGATTAGGCATAGAGCCCCGCAACGTGAAAACTACCGCCAATTGAGCGAATTTGACGGAGGTCTAATTGTTGATTTGCACGAAGGCAGTTTTTCTTTATCCTTTTTCTTTGAAATTTTAATCAATTATCACCTTTGAATGGGTAAACTTTTCTGCTAAGTTTGTTAAAAAAGATCGTACCTCTTCTTAATGTAATTTCCATGTTATGTAGTATATTTTGAAAGCTGTAAATCTTAACTAGTAGTATGCGTAACGATGAAATGGTAGCTTCAGACAAATGTTAAGAGCTGCCACAGATTTAATCTTTTGTCAATAATAAATAAGGTTCGACAAACGCGCGCCTTGTTTGCTGTATATAAACTGTTCTTTCAGCGAACGAGACGCGCGTTTGTCGAACCTTAATAATAACTGAAGAAGCAGTAGTTTTATAAGCTCGAAATTTCGAATAGCGTATATTCGATACGAAACTTACGACTTATCAAAAAGTTTTGTCCCAAAATTAAGGAATAGAAAAAGACCGTGGCCTGACCTACGTTTTTAGGCTTAAAGACGAAGCAACGATAAGGAAGGAATTTAGAAAAATGCTCCTTTACAACTACCATATCCAATCTATGATTATTAAAGCTTTCAAACTTGCAAACCTACCTGTTCTTTACTTATTAAATCAACAAACTATTAAACCTGTCCGATCCCTTATAATTGTAAAGAACTACTATTTTATCGTTGCACGTATTATTGCGGCAACAAAAAAACAAGACACTTACGATAACCTAGTTTAAGTCTGGCTTTTGCCTTGTCAAATGTTATTTCATTTGAAAATAATTATCGAGATATTGTATGTTAATATACTGCATTTAAGTACTGCTGAAAAATGTAAGTGATTACATTACTTGGGCAAGAATGATCCATAAGATGATTAGGTAATAGATTTGGTGTGTCCAAGGGTACTATTCACGACATTAAAAATAAACGGCTACATACAAATTGACATCAACATGACAAAAGACTGGCTTATACTGCTCAAAAACAATAAAAATAGGCTATAAGACTTGTCCGGATTTTTGTTGGCGCAATAGTATACCTTCTACAGCTAAGATATGTACATTCCAAAATAGGTTTTTGAACCAGCCAAAAATAATAATAATAATAATAACTTTAAGCTATCTTAAAAATAAGTCCTAAGGACCGAACTAACGTTAACGACCACTGATAGTGAATTTTCACTATTTCAATGGATCGTTTAAGGGTATATGGTTCCATTTTTGTCAACTGTATAGTTTTTACTAAAAATGTCAAATAATTATTTGCAAGTAATTATAATTACTGCTGCTAATTTCATACATGACAAATAGGGCCAAATTTAAAATAACGGCATTTAATGGAAGACTCTTTACGTATGTATATTATCTATATCTATTTATTATTATTTTATTTCGTCTATTAATTTTGGTATTGTGAACTTAGATAATCTGAACCTTGTAAAATTAATCGCTATTCCATTCTTCAAAATAATTTATTCTTGGTCTAACTGTATATATATGTAGGTTCTAATTATTTGTACGTAATTAACAATTTCATCATTATCATCAAAAATTTTGATCTAACTTACGTGCATTTATGTTATAGTCCTTCATACATATTTGATAGCGTATTATTATGGAAGAATTACAACAAATTGAGCTCACCGAAGTTAGATTTAACATCGATTAACTATTTTAACGACGCTTCTAGCACCTTTTCCAAAGTTTAAACAAAGAAATGATAGTTTTGATCTTCGATTATCTTTAATCTGCCGTTAAAGTACGCAAAAATTTTAATCGAGTATCAATTTGATAATGAGTAAAACTCGTAGACTTCACCATGTTTAACTAAAAAGAAAAAGAACTTAACCTTTGTTTGATCGACACAGTGGCTTCTTCAGGTGAATCGTCGTCGGCGAAACGAACGTTAATTTTAGTGAAATGTTTTTACGTGTTTTATTCATTATTATTAGTCTAGGCAAACAGCGTACAATAACGAAATAAGTTACGACAGCAACGCCGTCGTTCTGTGTATGTATGTAGGCTGTCGTAGCTTGTTTCGTAATTACCAGTGTTCGTGCAAACTAATTATTATTATGGACCTTCGTTCTTCAAGTAAAAGCAAGTTCTATTCAATTTTTATCAATTTGATCAAATCGAACGTTAACTGAGGTTCAAAGTACCGTCCCTACGTGTATCAATTTGAAAAGAATATTGCGTCGATAAACGCAATCGTGTTTGACTCGAAAAACAAATGGTTTTTATGTTAGGCTTAAAACTTCTCAGCCGATTCCCGTACATATTACATGTAGACATATACATGTACCATAGTCGTTACAGATATTATCAAATGAAATTGTAACGAACAATTGTAAGCCGTTTTTTCTTCTAATACATTGTATTTTTGTATATCTACATTATTGAAATGCGAAAAGACGTAGGAGTTCTAAAACGATTAGAATTTCATATCGTAAACAAAGAGCGATTTTAATTTTTTTTTTTATGATTTTATATTCATGAATTCCTTCGGTTATGACGACGGCTTCTGATAAACATATTAACATTTAACGAAATTAAAATGCACATTTCCGGAATTCCTCTGTAGCTATAAATTTTCTAAACATTCCGAACGAATTAGAATTTTGTATGTATGTATATGAAATTCTGGCACAATCTTGAACTTGAAGTATTCTTGTTTGCCTTTTTATCTTCTTCCCCGTAAGTTTACTCTTATATCTTATGTGAAATAATTCTGCAATATATCGTTATAGGGAAACACAATTCATACGACGTTGTTTTGAAATTAATGTTTTGTTGACATTTTTATAGACTCGCGGATTTTTCCGAGTAAAGTTCATTGCATCTTTTGCATATATTCCGATGCGTAAAAGATAGAAATTTTTATGGCATTTCGAGCGGAAACGTTTGCACGTTGAATCATATGGAAATTTGATTTACGAACGCATTGACCTATTCACTTTATTATTATTTTTTTTTTGTACAAGACTCCGTACAAAGATTTTTTAGGATTTTTGTACATTGTACAAGGATTTTTTGGTGGTTCAGTTACCATTATTATGTTGTACAGACTAAAAGTTTCTCTTTTTTCCATCTTTATCCATGTACAAAGAGGATCGTACAAAAAAAAACAGTGCCTGTTCAATATAATTATATCGCAAAACAAACGGACGGAAACGTATGCGCGTGTACTTGGAGCGTATTGACGATTATTGGGGAAAATCAATAGCGTATCGTCTAAAAATAAGCGCTGGACGACGGCAATAAAAGGTTAAATACAATACAGTTTTCGGTTACGATTTATGTTTTGTTTTTTCTCGTTTCTAATTACTAATTAGCGCCCGGCATTTAAAACGGAAACAGGCTCTCGTATTGCGCGAATAATGAAATTAAAGGAAAAAACGTAAAAAGGAGCGCTTTCTTACCTAAATTAAATAAAGGCGAAGCAGTAGTAATCCGAATGCCGGCGTGCGTGTGTGTGATGTTTTTTTGCACAAAATTTCAGAAATACGTTCGAACGTGTCTCCAAATTCGATTCGTGTTGCACAGAACTACTAACAGAAGAAGACGACGACGATTTTCGTATGGCAATCGGACATAATAATCGGCGTAATGAGAGTTGGGTTTTTTGCACAATGAACCCCGAACCACCGCTCTAGTCTTACAGGTGGAATAAAGTTTTGGCGCTTCTAATTTATTCGCGGCGAGCTTGCGGGATGTGGTTCTATGTCAGACCATGCGGTGGCAGCCAATGGGATGATGGCGTGTTGGGCTCGTGAACTGCGAGCGCTGTCGACGGACGTCGATCGACGACGCGGCGCGGCCGGCGTGCGCTCTTCTTCGCAATCTGCACGTCCGAGTAGAAAAAGCACGCCTTTCGTAGCCCGTTTTTCGATCGATCCGATTGTCGGCATACGTTCCATCGACAAGTAAAAGTCGTAGGTACACGTTAATAAGCGTTCATTCCGTATTACGATGTATCAGATCTTTTTAAAAATGCAAATTTCGTTCTGTAGACCGGGAAAAAGTACAGAAATAAATAAAATAAATAATCATTTTCAAACCGCCCGCGTTAAAGTACGCCCCGATTGTTTTGATATTTTAGCGGGAAGTTTTTACTTTGTTTCGTCTTACAAGGAAATATTCCCAACCCGCACACGCCGATTTCGATGAAACCTGGTAGTTATGTAGAGCTGATAGGACTATGCAAGTTTGAAGGGGTGAAAGCGCCCCTAAAAATTGGCCTGCTTTTCGTTTTTTTGCCAATTACTTTGGAATTGTTACTTACTTACTTCTTAAGCCTTTTCTACTCCCTTTCCTGGGGTGAGTTCTCTATATCGCGTACTTTCCTCCATCTCTTCCTATTTGGTATGGCTTGTTGCTTCTTCCTTCCGCGATACTCCTCTTTTACCCAATGCACCTCTCGCATTCTTCAGCCTCCTCTTGGTCTCTTGTTCGTCCTGGCTCCAAACACCTCTGACTATTCTTTGTTCCTGCATCCTTTTCACGTGTCCATGCCTTCTCGGCGGTGCTTCTTCAATATCTTCGTCCATTGACCTCAGTTGCTGATTATCTTTAAGAATGTTACGTTTCTAATCCTATCCTTTGTTGTTTTATTTACTATTTTTCTTACAAAATCTCATTTCTGTAGCTCTTATTTTTCTTTTCTGTTTCTCAGTACTCTAACATCTTTCGATATCTCCTTTTTCCCCAGTAATGTATTTTTCTATACTATTAAACAGTCTTCCTCCTGCTGTTGTTCTTTCTTTTATTTCTTCGTCTAACTTGCCGTCCTCTGATAGTAGTGAGCCCCGATATTTAAATTTCTTTACTTGGTCTAGTATTTCTTCGCCTACTTTGTGTGTTTCTGCCGGGTTCCTTCCCACTATCATTGTCTTAGTCTTCTCTATATTGATATTCATGTTCATTTCCTCCAATGCTTCCTTGTAAATCTGTGTGTTCATATTACGTGTTTCTTCGCCCTTTGCAATTATAACCATATATTTTTATATTTTTCATTTTCCAGTAGCCTATTTCATATGCTCTTATTCCTTTTTCTCTTACCCTCTACATTGTCTCATCTAACACCAGTGTAAAAAGCATCGGACTCAGAATGCATCCTTGCCTGGGAAATGTAGTTGTTTAAAACGTATCTGATTTCCTCTGCTTTGTTCTTACATAATTGGTTGTTTCCTTATATAAGCCTTGTATTCCTCTTATTATTAATTTCGGTATTTTCCTATTTCTTAGTCTTAGTCCATGTTTCTTCTCTATTTGCTTTGTTAAAAGATTTGTGTAGATCTATAAAGCATTTCTCTTATTTGTCTTGGAATTGTTTCAAAAACAAAATATTCAAAAGTATGAGCATATAACGCTTGGAGAGGGCTATTGAAACATCTCTGAATCGGTAACCATTATTCTTGAAAATATTACCCCCTCCTAGTCACACCGATTTAAGACCGACTGGACTACGTAAGAAAACGATTTCTGTTTCTGCCACTAACATCTTTGAAAGTGTGAAAAGCGCCCTCAAGAATGGGACGGTTTCTTGCCAATTATTCCGCAATTGTAGTAAGAATCTCATGTAGATAGTCTTTCTATTATTAATAGGTCAATCAAACAACAAGGCTAGAAGTAATAGATATATTTTCAAAACCTTAAAAAATGTTTTCAGAAAACCTTCGTGAGTGAAAATATAACTGCAAACTTCGGGAGTAACAACGTGTTAGATTCTCGGGGAGGTCAAGGTGAAAAGACCTAAATTTTTGTTAATATCGTTTATTGTTGCTACAGAATCTTCGCCCTCAGATTAAGGGCATCCTCAGTGTACTGAAGAGCAAAAAATTTCGCAAGTTAACCTTCCTATACTCACGTCAAAATGAAAGACGTATACTATACTATATAACTCGGTCTCACAGACCGTATGCGTGAGTATAGGAAGGTTAAAAACTATTTTTTTTTAATGTATAAAATTAAACTTACGGCAAAGTGATATTAAGATCCCCACAAATTAGTTGGAGCATTCATAATGAAAAATGTAATGAAAATTAAAACTCTTATTTAAAAATTGAAGAAAACTCTAATCCCACAGCGGCTGATTGAGTTAGCGGTGATAAGCTGCAGGTGTTCGTAAGATAAAATGCGAGGGAAAGGAACATGACAAGAAACAGTCAATGATATCAACCCGATCAATGCCAACCGCAAAGAGAGTAGAGGTAGAATCTCCCTAACTAGGGGGTACAAAAAGGAAAGAAACTTATTTTAAAAATCAATAAGTACCGAGTGCCGATACCGACATGGAAAAAAGATAAGATTGCGCCAAAATCCAACCGTCACAATCACCGGGTAAAGCACCGTGCCGGAGATAAGGAGTAAAGGAAAAGGAGAAAAAATTAGAAAAACTGACTAAAACAATCCCTTTTATTTGAGAACTATCAACAAAATAACGACTAGGATTTCTTGATATATGTATATTGTTGCAAGAAGAAAATATTCAAAATATTGGCATATAGCGCATCAAGAGGGCTATTATATACAGGTGTAACTGTGAAACTGCTCAATTTATTAATATCGTTTTTGCTTAATTTTAATAAAATTTTAGCCCCCTACATTTTTACATTACGGTACTGTGTTCCTCGTAGACGTTTATTTGGGAGGTAAGGAATTTTTAAAAGTCGAAATAACTAGTCGGGCATTTAGTCAGTATTCGGGTATTCTACAATGTAAGCAGATGGTTTCATTGAAGTAGCGCCACCAGTAAATAGCAGTGTCTCTGTCACTATTACACAAAAATAAACAGATGTTTTTTGCATGACCTTGACATATATTTGAAAAGTTCGACGATCTTTTATTGGTAATGATAAAAATATGTTCTTTCAAAAGATTTATTTATTGGTGAACAATGTAAAGTCAAGAAAACAAAGAAAGTTTCACAAGAAACGTTTGACCTGTTTGACAATAATATGTTTACCTGATTGCTGTGTAAAAATGTTTTAAAGTAAAATTATTCATAAACCGTAGATAACATGTATGTACTCTGCAAGCAGTGTGAAAAATTCGTAAATGCGAAGTAGACCGCTTATTCATAAATTATTTATGCTTACTCGATCGATGATTCGATTGTTTGCCGTGGTGGAAACTCGCTACCATTGTATAACAGGGCCGGACTCAAAACTGTAATTATAAATATCTTGCGAACGGTACGTTTGGGGCCCTACGTTTATTAAGCAAATATTCCATATATTTTAATTATCTACCTTTGGAAAACTTTTTAACCATTGACACAGTTGCACCCTGTATATGTACTTCTACAGAAAAAAAAAGTATTCTTCCTGCTGTAATTTTAGAAACTTATTATGACTTATTTGTTAACTTCTTGTGAGAATGACATAATTACACTTCAAACGCGTTTACAGCTTCTCTTTAGTGTATTTAGCACGTGTATACAACTAAATTGCGATAAGTACAAGTTCCTTGACAATGTCTTTAGCGGAAATTTAAATATAAATATCGGATACGCATATTTCAATAAGTAGATTGAAGACGAGCGGCTATTATCAATGAGAACTTATCATTGAATAATAAAATTGGGAGGTGTGACAACGTCAGTTCGATTTACACTACTTAATGATAACACGTCATCCACCTTTTTAATAAACTCTACTTAAATTGAAAAATGAAAATAAAGCAAATAAAATTAACACTATTAAATTAACTGTTCAAACTGCTACCCATTGACTTCTTAGCAGTAAGCTAGTCGTCTTTCTTTTGGCCTGGCGGTATTATTCAACCGTTCTTTTTTCGAAAATGAGGCATCTAATAACGACTTTGTCGATTGTCAAAATATTTTAGAGCGTCCTGCTTTGAACTCGGTTTTTTCTTATCGATGATTTAATATTGCTTTATGGCAATCTTAAACTGATTTCGCATATTTCCTATAACATTAAAACTCGGATCCAATGGATGTAAATAGATGTTTGGATGGACTTTTGGACAATCATTAACAAGTAAAACATATTTTCTAGTTAATGAGATTAACTTTTCGTAACTTTGAACAATTATAAGACCAAGTCTAATTTCTCGAGTTTCAAATTTGAGGTTGTTGCCTGGTTGTAATGTTCCAATGACTTTTCATAGTTTTCATATATTCGCATAGACACTTCAATCTACAATCCCTTCGGTAAAGCTCGGGATTTCTAAAAATGTTTTGGTGAGGCATATGTCTTGAAAATTTAATTATCTTTGTGGTTTGTGATTATTTCCGTTTTATTTATAACGGGAAGGGACAATCAGCATTTCGTTTAAACAACAGAACAAAAAGTAAAACAAATCCAAAATTTGATCCCAAAAGTTTTTATTTAATAACAAAAATCTCATCACCAGAGAACTTTTTTCTTTCACATTTTGTTATCGCGCTTCAAATTAGAAGTACATACATAACATATTATTTTTCTCTTACGTTCCGAGCGACAATCTTCGCGTCGTAAAAAAGCAAGTGGTGTGATTTTCGTTTCGGCAAAAGTTGGAGTGCACAATCAGTTCGCTTCAGGTTGGAAGGTTATCGCCGGTTACGAGGCGGCCGCCGGTATCATCCTTCAGCGGAACGCCGTCCCGTCCTTCGACGAATCTTTCGCGTTAGAGGTGACTTTACGTCTTATTCCCATGCGATACGGTAAAAATTCACGACTCCATCGAATGATAGCCGCGCGAAAACTCCCAGCCGTTGATAAGTATCGGAGGATTCGTTTTTTAATCTTCGTAATTTATGCGGAGCGCGCAAAGTTCGTTTGTGCAATTTGAGCAATCGATTGTTATCGTTATTTTTATACCGGCGATTATTCATTTTGACCTACATCACGAAACGGGATAAGCAAAGGAAATTGTTATAATAATTACACTTTGTCCTAATTTATTTTAATACACCGGCTTTAAGACAAATTGTTTTTTCGAAATTATTTTTCTTTATTATCACCTTTACCAACGCGCTTAAATACAGTGTGGGATTAAAGTATGGAATATTAAAAGAACAAACGACCCCAACCGGCTTTTTCTGTTCGCTGTCGTCGGTTTCAGTGTTTTCTTTAGAAATAAACATTAACAGTATCTGCGATACACCTTCCTAATTTCATCTGTTTTCAAATTACCGGATCAAAAAAAAAAAAATTAAATGGTAATAAAGATTTTTAGTAATGGAATCGGTTACTTATTTTCCTTCCGTTTACCATTTTATCATTTATTAACCCTCCGTGGTCACACTTCCATATATAATTTAGATGGTCATACGAGGGTCCATTGGACCCCAGCCATTTCAATAAACAATTGCAAAAACTATACGTCCGATATTGATGTAAAATTTCTGGAACATACTATAAACATTTTAGATTAAGGACAAGTAATTTATTTGCAAGAAAACAAATGGTAAGATGATGAAAAAAAAATCAGTAAAAAAATGTCCCAAAAGTTATAATTTTTTATCCAAAAAATCGTAACCATGTCAATTTTTAATATTTTTAATTAAAATTGGAAAATTATTAGAAATTGCGCTCAAAGTGAAAAGCGGGGTCTGATAGACCCCACGTGACTACGAAGGGTTAATTATAAGGTGGCGTAACCAAAATTCTGAGAAAAATCGAGCAATTATATTATGGTACTTCTTATAACTTATAAAACAACATAAACGAAAAATTCTAAACTGAAAAATGAAAACATAGCAAACGATATTAACACTATTCAATGAAATGTTCAAATTGCCACCCATTGACTTTTTAACAGTAAGCTAGTCGTTTTGCAAAGTGCCCTAAGACGTTATTAACAGTTACTAACAGTTCGTTATATTTTGCGAATTTCTTCTTGAATATGTTTCACAACAACCTCTAAATTTTCTGATTTTGTTTTGTAAACTTTCGATTTTAAATATACCCATAGAGAAAAAGTCTAGGTGTACCAAATCAGAAGACCTTGCTGGCCGTTCTATCGGCCCTCGTCTATCGATCCATCTTTCTAACAAAAAAACAATGCGCAGAGAATCATAAACAGGGAGCGTATAATGTGGCGGTGCGCCATCGTGTTGATACCAAAGAGTATCGTTTGCGATATTAGGATCGTCTTCGTTTGGGTTATAGTCTTGGTTCGGGAAAAGTATAGTCAGTGCTGGGATTAGATTATTTTCGAGAAACTCCAAATATCTATTTTGCCAATTTCTTCTTGAATGCGCAGCTTCAATACCTCCAAATTGTCTGGTTTTCTTTCGTAAACTTTTGATTTTAAGTATCCCCTAGAAAAAGTGTAGGGGTATCAGGTCAGGAAATCTTGCAGGCGATTCTATCTGGCCTCGCCTACTGATCATCTACTCATCTACTGACAATCTTTCTGGAAAAACAGTGTGCGGAAAATTACGAAGAGAAAGTGTATACTGTGCGATTGACAGAATGCTTGTATGAAACAGTTCGCTAGATTGAAATTTTATTATCTTAATTATCCAAATTATCCAATACGCTATAAAGGTTGTAAGATAAAAACGAAAGGTACTTCAACAAGCAATTTACGTTCCGTTCATGGTCTGAATCATTCGTTATGTTGGATAATACTAACGTTTAATCCAGTTTTATGTTTTGGTATTTTAATACCATAATTTAGAATCATTTCCTATTAAATACGATAATATCGACATCAAATGTTTAGCCTCGATTTTTCTCAGAATTGTCATGCAATCTTCTGATGTATTTGTATGATCATAAACGAAAAAACTTCCATTAGTAGAAATCTATATTGTCATTTAAATTTTTTCGTGATCGTAACTAAAAAACAAATGAAAATCGGAAAGAAAATTTAGTACATAAAGATATGTTATTTATTTATTTTTTTTGCAGTGAACGTCGCATTCGCCTATATATGGGCAACTAATAAATCATTATATACACTATGCGTTGATGTTAACCTTGAACTTGGCTAGATTTACACGTTCACACGCTCATCAAACGTTCGGTCTCGACGTTGCCGACGAGCGCTTTCTACATTTTTCCTATTCCCGCTAATACCTCCTCCGTCTATGCCGCTTATACTTAGCGAATTACTACGATCCGTTTTGATCACGCCACTTTATAAAGCCAGTCTGTCGGCCTACTACGATTCCGCGAGTTTCGCCTTTTTCTGCATGCATTAGAATCTTGTTTGGACGCGCGTGGAAGTGTGTCACGAGGAAGTTAAATTCCAAAATTGCGATTCGGAAAAGTTTATGCACGGGACGATTCAAATTGGTTCGTTTTCCTTCGATCTTATCGTAGTTGTATCATGTGTAAAGGCGTTAATATATGTTAGAAGTGGAATAATTATATTATCATAATCTTAGAACGGATGTCCAACGTCGCATACCGATAACACACATCAAAAATGAATTGATACCTAAACACAAAGGCCCGTCGTAAATTATGTACTTAAAAGGAAAACATAAACTGACCTGCATATAAGGGTAGATGTGTCGATGCGTTTAGTAAGTATTAAGTCTGCGTGCGTCAACTCATGCAAACAGTCGTATATATCCATCCTTATGCAAGATTGGTTTAAAATAAAAGAACTTTCATTATTAGTAATTAGTAAGTATTATAGTAATTATCGATCATTATTTATTTCCCTATCCCAACAATATATATATATATATATATAAAAGCTACTTGCACGACAAAAAAGCAATTTATCAATAGTCTGTTCGGCACGCGTCCCAATTTTAAATAGTCTCATTTATAGATTCAACCACAAAAGAGGAAGGAAGTTGTCCAAACTGATGTTTTAAATAGGTATATATAAATACATATCTAAACAACGGTACCACACGTAGAACGTCTCCTAACTTAAGATAATTTTTCTTTGTTGCACAAACTTTTCTTCATTAACGTTTATTGTTGCCGGTCTACTATTACTTATGCGGAGTTTGTAAAAATAAACGACTTTGTGACTCTTTACACTTTTATGACGTAATTTCTTAAAACCGACTATAAAACTATACATATATTTTAACCGTTTAAGCGTTGCTTATTTGACCGTACCCGATTCTTTGTACGTGAGTGATGTGAATAGAGGTAACTAACTTACTGTCCTGACTTCCTCTGTTCGAGTATCACATATAACTTTTCTTATCGCTAACCTTTCGTCAAGTCGAAGGGCAGAAATCTCTTAAATTAGGTTTAAGAAAAACAAAGTAATAAATTCCGTCCTAGGCGATAGTACTGAGAAGATTAGCTGAAACTTATTATGAGCAATTATTGAATGTGTTGAAAAGTGTAAGCGGTGAGATAACAATAACGGTGTTAAATTACATTGAGGCAGCTCTAACTTATCATAAGGAAATAGAAAAGGTGTCATATTACACGAATATATGTGGAAAAGAACAAGTAACCACTTAAATCTTATGTATTTCACGTATCATTAAAGTCTCTACTAATTCCTGGAATGAACGCACTATTTTACATTAATCACATACACAGTTTCGACTGTTAGTTCTCCAACATTATTGTTGACCTAAATACACACAGCTGCTGCGTGGCATCACTGCCATAGCTGAAGGATATGTTACTGAATAAATTTCTAGTCAAAAATGTCTAATGAACATGTGCCCAAAACTCTCTCGTAGATGAGCTACAAGCATTTGACGTTTTAGATAATCTTACTAATTAATGCAAGTATTAGGTACCGCTACAAAAAAATCTCCTTGAAAATTATTTAAAACGAAGCCGCTTTATTGAATCAGTTCTTCAAAATGTCCACCGAATTGCTGTACACATAGTCTAGCTCTTCAATGGGATTTGAAGTCTGGTGACCTTGCTGGCCAAGCAACTGTTAAACTTCTTCTAACCCGGTGGTGCGTATAATTTTTGATCAACAACGTCCGTTACTTGTCTACCAAAGTGTGGAGGTGCGCCATCGTCCTGTGCCCAAATATGCCAATGCCCAGTTGATCCATCGCAACAAAATTTTAATCGATTATCACCTTTGAATACGTAAACGTTTCTGCCAAGTTTGGCAACAGTATGAAGTATAGACAGTTCGAAACTCGAGCTGATGTAATAAATGCAGTCCGTCAATTTTTTGATTCAAAATCCATAGAGTTCTACAATAACGGCATACAAAAATCGGTGTCGCGTTGGCGAAAGGTCATCGCGTGTGATGGTAATTACTTCGATGAATAATAGTGTATCATTATCGTTTCTTGATATTTTATATTTTACCATCAAAAACCGCACGAACTTATTTGCTTACCTGATACCACATTACTCACTATCGCTTTCCATTTTCTAAACTTCTGATTGATAAGCGCACATGTAAATTTTTACAAAAAAGAAAAACAATGGTATAAATATCATCGATAGTCACAATAGGACGATAATGAAACAAAACGTGCGCAAATAGCGAATGTTTCGCAAATATTGGTTTTTTGTTGGAAGTTATTGCATAATTGACTCGGCGTTAATTGTTTAGGTAACCGAATTAATACGTACAAACTCGGTATAAACTACCGAATGCCTGTAACTATCAAATGTATGTGCATACGTAATGTATGTATGTACGTATGATACGTACTAAATATGAAATAGCGCGCTAATGGCAAAAACGTATTAATTCGTTCGTAAGCATCGTTTTACGACTTTCTGATCAAACGCTAAACGCTAATTTATTTTAATCAAACTGTTCACACTTCGCGTACTAAAATAAAATAGTATTTATCCTAATTCATTAATTAATTCTTTCTCTTTTTCCTGTGAATACGTGTTTTTCACTCCATACTTATTTTCGTTTAAGTAGCTTAAAACTGACATCTGCGTTCGACGTAAACTTTCTAAACGATGTTATAAAAGCCAGTGTACCTTTTATTTTATCAGTTTGAAATTTCTTCACGAATCCAAAATCGTCGTATCGTCTCTTTTGTCGGTTGCACGTCCGTCCATATTTTGTTTTACAATGTACATTGTCCAACAGCCGAAATGGTCAGATGTAGAATCCCCCCGTCACTCCGCCGGTCCCAGGGCCACCTTGTCGCAGTTTTCAGCGGACTCTTAGAGGTTCGTAGGTTTAATTTATTTCACGCAATATCGACCACATCACGAGAATATTCGCCTTTTTTCTCCTTATTTACAGCCTACATTGTTCGTCAACGTGGAAGACGTGACCAAACCGCAGGTTTTCTCTCAATCATCGCCCCGTGTTCGTTTCTTTTTCGATTCTCTTTCCCCTGTACGTCCTGATCGGAAGTTTTGCTTTCATCTACTTTCTGATTGGCTGCAATTGATTTTCGTAGTTCTTTAAAACCCTTTTTGGTAGATTTTCTTGATCCTCTGACCAGGGCCGTAGCTAGATGATATTCAGGAGAAGAAGGGAGGAGAAAGGTTTCAGTCCTTTTTCTCAAATGCTAGGAATGTTAGTTGGCTAATCCTCGATGGACCATAGATTAACGTTGCACTCTGCTAATTCTAGTTCGAATCGAAAAGTTGCATTCACATAGGAAATGTCTTTACTGTTGCTAGCATATTGCAAGTTTTCCCAAAGACCACATTTTCTATTTGTGTATTTGTTCAAATACATTTTTCGAGATCTAATGGTTGGTTAGAAAGTTTTTGACCACTGTTAACTCGTCTTTAGAAGGCAACAACTTCGCAATAGCGTTGTAATCCAAATCTTCGGTTGCCTGAAGTGAATTTATAAGGATACTGTCTCCACTATCTATTTTCTAATGATAAAGGTGTAGGTTTAAAATGAAATAAATTTTCTATATTATTACATTGACGAGAGGTATCAATGGGATAAGCAGGGGAGGGGTGAGGCCCCTTCGCCAGCCTCCTAGCTACGGTCCTGTCTTTCTTCGAGCCTCTGACACGTTCAATTCAGAACGGGAATTGCAGTGTCCCATCGCGGGCCGTTTTCAACCCGAATGCTCGAAATCAAGGCTGCAGGACTCAAGGTTTTATTGCAGCATTGTTGTATAGCGACTTGTCTGGGCAAGCAGCAATAACAGCCTACAATTACGAAATAAGTGACGACGGCATCGCCACTTCCCACTCTAGATTCAGTACTAAATCGATGCGCTGCATGCGAGTAGTTCTGTGTATATGTACGCTGTCGTAACTTATTTCGTAATTACAACTGTTTGCCTAGACTAGTACCGACCACATGCGTGCTGGATCATACTCGAACAAACTTTTGCTTATTTAGACGAGTAATAGATAATTAGCGCTTTTGTCATTTTTGCCGAATTTAGAATTATTTGTTTCGGAACACCCTTCGAAATTCATTCTTGGTAAGTTTGTTTCCTGTATTTGTTGTAACAAATGCACTTATGTGCTGTCTATCATACACCCCATACCATAAGCAGAGTGTAAACTAAGCAGTAAACTGCATTCACGCCGATGAAACAGAAAAATTCAATAAGTGTGAATGTGAGCAGCACCCGCATACCTTTATAAATTCCAAAGTAAAAAAGCGAAAACGGGAAAGTAATGTACGTAAACGCTATACTTAGACATGCGCATGAATTACAGGTGTTCCTTATTAGTGAAGAATTACATAAACAATGAAGAACGAATTCAATCGAAATAATTCATTAATCCGTCTGTACTACTGCATATAATTATGTAAGGAGTGGAATCGTCGGGAATGTATTGTGACGCCTGAAGCCCTTAGAAAGTAGTAATTTTAAAACGTTTCGAAAAGGTTTTTAGGATAGTATAAATAGCTATTTTTCCGTAGACAATGCAGATCTTATTTGTAATCACAAGGGAGCTCTCATCCTAGTTTTCAAATAAACTTTTTAAAAAGTGCTTTCCGCGCTTCACTTCTTTAACTATATGGTGTGGATGGGTCGTTGTTGAACTATCTGTTATTTTAGAATCGTTACCGATCCAGTAACGGTTGCAACTGTTATCTCGCTGGGAACATAACGGTTCCTTTGGGACTGTCTCCAGTGTACACAGTTGAGGCGTTTCGATACAACTTAATTTAATAATCGAACGAAAATATAACGTCGGCAAACAGCAAAATATATTTCAGATCAAGCATAGGCGACGGAGGCTTTTTAAGAGAAGAAGAAGGTGATCCAGACGTAAACACTGACTCAGCTGGGCAGATCGTGACATATTTTATTCATAACATTTGCTATGTACCATGTGGAATCATGATGCGTTATCGAATAGAACTGTCGACTACAAAATAACGATAACCTGTTATATTGTAACAGTTATTTCAAAATAACGAGAACGGTCGGAACTGTTATTTTAAAAGAACGGTTTTTCCCATCACTGGTATGGTATAACTTAAAAATTTGATACATTTTATAATTCAAATGGGTACAAGCTCTCGTTACGACTAACTTCACATATAACACCAATAACACCAATTTTCTCATAATATCTGTCCATCGTTTTACGTAAGAGTCTAATTTGTTACCGAAATACAATTGCCACTTGAGGGAAACTTTTTGCTTCGATTTCCGAGCGAATGACGCCTTCGCAAAAGAAGCGAAGCGATTGAAGAGGCGAAGAAGGACGTTTGCGGCGATATACGCAGTACAGTATGTACTTACGTACGTAATACACGTACCGATCGATCGATAGAGGATACACCTTACGTAATTCGTCATCAAATATTTACTCAATAATCGCACAACACAATGATATGCAATAGTAGTAGTAGTATCCACTAACCTTTTCTCGCTTCTTTCGCGAGCGACGAAAGCGACGCGACGACGGCGATTCCGGGAAGTCGGATTCCTCCGGTTCGATTAGCGTAATGTGCTTACTCAAGAACCGGCCGTGCTAAATACACAAACGTCACACGATAATGACATTACATTTTATTATTGTTTACGGCGTGTGTCATATGGACTTTTATAGCCCGCAAATATCGCTATCTATGTTTAGAAAAATTCAGAAGAATTACGCTCGTTCGGAACAGGTGGTCGGATTCAGATTCCATGGTTAACATATCGAGGATGGCCATTTTGTTTCCGCGACTTACGAGTAGTCTGGGCGAACAGCGGTAACAGTCACTGTAGTAGATAAGGGGATGGGGAGTCGGCAATTATTTCTTTTACGCATTCACAGCGTCAGTACCAAATCGATGCTGTATGCGAGTAATTCTGGGTATATGTAGGCTGTCGTAACTTATTTCGTAATCACGTACCGTTATGTTTGCGTTAAAAATGTCAAAGGTACGTCGCGAAAACGACCAATCGCAGATACAGTTAAAAACTTTATAGTGAACGTGCCGGGAAATATCGAATGAATTCGTTGTTTAAATGTTTCAAGTAGATTATAATTGTTTCTTGGATTTCACTACACTATGTATATTATATTCATTACACTCCGCTGCAATATTTGGTTAAATGTTTCAAAAGGTGAGAAGTTGTCGTCTTTAACTTTATTTAACCAAAGATCGATTTTAAAGACAAATGCGAATATGTTTCCTGCCCCTCGTAATTTAATAATTCCCGAGCCTTGCAGTTGAAGATTTAATTTATTTACCTGTGCAAAAGAATGTACTAAATAAACCAAATTTATTTCAAATCAGAGGTCGCAGAACTGATCCAACAAGAATTTAGATAATGTAATAAACAAGATTGCACCGGCTTAATTCTTAATTAACGATATCGTAAAAATCATGAATTATAACAAATTGTATTTATAAGATTTTTTGAAATATTTTACATAAATTGAAAGTAGTTACCTAACGTGTTGTGTGTGTGTGCGCGCGCATAATTTCTTCTGTTCGATGAATTTCTTGCTGTGGATGTCCTCTTAAATTCTTTCTTCGGTGAGGTGAAGCTCTGTTTTAAATATAGTTGAAATTTCTATTTTAATTTAATTTTAACTTAGTAAAATCGTATTTCGATGATTTTGCGTGTTGTTGCTTTTCGGTCGTCAACCAAACATTTATTCATTTTTTCCGAAACCAGGACGCGTCCCCCATCCAAAGACTACTACATTTCGTCTGTTGTCTAGGTAACCAGACGTTCACCATTTGCCATAGATGGCGCAATTCATCACAGGCCTGACGTTATCACAGAGGTCTAGATTTTAGATCCCGTGGTGTCTTTAATTTCTTATATCCAGTGGTAATTAGGACTTCTTGTGACGTGAAAGTGTTGAATGTATGTATGTGTTTACATGGTTACATTGTTTTCTATCTTTTAATCGATGCTTTTTATAATGATGGTCATCCTATTTCTAGTTACATTTTTTTCTCCAATTGAACGTCTCTGGCTGGACTTAAAAAAGAAGCTGATACCCCTGGGGTAACTAAGTCTTTAAAAGGTGGCGTACATGGTATTGGAAAAGTATAAATAGAACCCAAAATTAACCGAGATGTCATTTGAATATGGGACCAACCCAACATTTACGTTGAATTTTGATATCTTTTTAATTGTAATTAATTGACATTAATATTACATTATGCAAGAATATTTTAACTTCTCCTTTGAGTTCATACAGTCTCGCCAGCATGTTCTTTTTCGAAAGATAGCGAAATTTAATGTGGAAAAGCAAAGTTTGGTCCATATCAGTTTTTTGAACAGACGTGATTTGAGTACATTATAAATTAGATTAAAATAATTCACAACTTTAATAACAACAATTTTCATCGTTTCAGCAAAGCATTCCGGAAGAGTTTTAACGGTCAACGCTTGGCGGTGAATAACGCAGCGAGATGTTACCGCTGATGCATTTTTTTAAATTTTATTACAGCCGCAAGACCAGAACGTGAGCCAATATAGGCACTTATTATATTCATATCAGAACTCAGAACCTTGAGTCGTAGTTTCCAGTTCGTGTGAAATTAGTAACTTATTTATTAAAATTTAGCAACCATCAAAAATCTTCAAAAAAACAAGAAGGTGTGAGCACCGTGCAACGTTTATGGATTTTATCTAAACTTCTTTCGAGCATCCTGTACCAAAACTTCTTCAGCAGCTTTTAGCAAACTTGGCTTTACTAGCGAATGACCGATTGTGTGCGCTTTCTTCGATTTAGCAATTAATTTTGAAATTTCAATTGATGTCGATATTGCGCCAGAAAAATACACGCCGTACAAAGACTGATATTACCCAATTATAATAGGCTGAACAAGGCGGAATTTGGAATGGGCTTACTATCACGATTTAAAAAATTTGTATTTTTACGTACGTCTATCGCCTACTAGATACGTATGTAGTTCATCGATTTTAAATTTCCCGTTTTTTGTCGTGGCCCGTGTCGAGTGCGACACTCAACGAATCTATTCTGTCATAACTCATAACAGTAGTGTGCCACATGTCCTTCAAATCGTGTTTCTTTTTTATTATAAATTACGATTATTATTCCATTAACAAAATCGCAATTTAAATGTCAATTAATTGAACTCATTATAATCTTGTTATAATAATAGACGTTTAGGCGAATACATAGTATACATACACACGCTTATGATATAATCGCGAGACGATAACAGACGCGGTTTTATTGGCGACCCGCGAAGAGATAACGGAGGACCCGGTGATCGTTGACACACGCTACCACGATTTCATGGGCATCACTTCGGGAATCTCCTGCGTTTCAAAGTCCGTCGATCGCGATCCGAATCGCGCGACCGTTAGGTCGTCGATGCGCATAAATTACGGATGATGCAACAATTATCGAAAAAAGATATGTTATACATACTTATATGTATATCATAATCTTCAGATTGTTGCATAATGCGATATTCGCAGAGCACAATCCTTACACTTATACTTCGGAAAAGTTCGTACGTAAATAACTTTTTTTATATATTGATACAGCAAAAAACTAATATGTATGTACTTCGTTTTGTGCTGATGGGTGATGGTGCGTTTTCTTTGCGATTTCCTCCTTGGAAATAGCTTTATATTTGTGGGACTACGTAGATTGAATTTTAAAAATAACGAATGTGTCTGGATATCTTCTAAAAATCTCATCCTTGCGTATCTATGCGAAGATCTCCGGAAGAAAAGAGCGCATAAGTAATTCCATGTTGAACACATGTACGCAGATATCGTACATAATCGATATCGATTTTAATTCGAGAGATGTCCGTGTGTATTAATCAAGTATGCATATTTAACATGCGTTTGACGTCATATCGTAAAAATTCCATTTTATATGTATACATTTCGACCGCGACGCAGGTGCGCAATATTTAAACCGAACTTGTAACACTTTACCCTGATGATCTTCAATTAATTATTGAAAAGAATAAGTATTGTCGAAGCGATAACTAGTCGTCGATAATTACACTGTGAGACGATAAAGGAGTTAATCCTTCGTCTGCGTTGACTAGTCGAATTAGAAAAAATCGAGATATGAAAATTTACAGTTTAGATTTCGACAACAAACTCAAAAAATTACAGAGTACCGCAGGTGAGTTTCGAAATTTAAAACTAAAAGTGTTTAGTACAGCCAAACGGAAAATAGTGATGCGCGCGGTTTGTAATGCAAATCAGCCAAAATCTACGCATGACGTACGTTTCCTTCATAAAATTCGAAATAAATTTAGAGATATTGAAATTAATGTACGAAAAATAACAGCAATTTTATTTAACGATTTAGGTATCTCCTGATACGTTTCATCTGATTTCAATTTAAATATTGACGCCAATTTCAATTCAAAATAAGGTAGATCGCGAAAGGGTAGGGGACATTTAAGCTGCAATGGTTTGAATGCTGATTTTAAATCTGATTTGTGCCACCGGCGTCGCTGCAGTTAAGAGAGGCAGATATCTACTTCAGCCACAGATAAACCTACAGCGCCATCTCAATGATTTGAAACTTGGATATCGCACGCGGCGACATCATCAGACAGGACTTATATTAACAAACAAAATTGATACGAGAATAAGGCGGTAAATTCAAATTGTGCTTATCTATAAGTTTGTTTAATATTATCTACATGCGACTAGTTAAAATATGCAAAAAATATTGTTTATAGCAGAAGTAGGCCAAGTATTATAAATAAGGTTTGATAAAAGAGAGAACCAGACTGACACCGTGGGGACAAAGACCGGTTTACACTACTTAAAATCAACTGCCTGTCATACGTTCGCTTTGCGGATATACCTAGATTATTCTTTATAGATACCGAATTGTTCATATTCTTACAAATTTCACATGTAAACTATCACCGCAAGGTATTGCAATATATTTTAATCGACCTTACCTTTTCTTTTTTCCATTTAAATTTGCAATGTTAGTAACATATTTTCCAAACATATACGACATATTTCGGATTGACAATATAACCATGCACTAGTCCATTCCTTTCACTTTCGGTTTGTTAATGATTTTATTTTAAAAAATGTTTAAATGTTTTTCGATTGTGGTGCTAACTGTTGACTATGAACTCAAACCGCCTCATTATCTGCATAAATGAGTCATTTAAAATGACTCGACAAACGATGGTAACATCGTTTTCTAACTAAACCAATGTAAACTCGGCTAGATAGTGGCGCCGCCATGAGCAGGCACTGCATCTAATTCATCGACCAATCAAATTCAGTTCTAATTTTATCGATTTAGATATCCTGCCCTGTTAGCACCATCGACAATATATCATCTTATAGGCACCACATTGGCAAATACTAAAGTCACTAGTATATATATATATATATATATCTATTAGCAAATACCGTTATTTTACGCCATCTGTGACTTACACTAATAATCAACACCGCAGTCCTGCGAATCTGACGTATCGATAGTTTCTTTATGTAAACATATAAAAACAACTACAATCCGGACAAAAGCGTAGCGGGGTATTGGATTATATTTAAGTCGTGAACCTAGTGTCGCATTGCATATATACCGGTTGTAGTTGTTTGCAAAACGGGATTTTAATCCTGTATTACTTAAACTCTCCACTTACCTCGCTGATTCTGTATCTTTCCACCCATCAACACTAATCTATAGACGGTCATAGCAATTTAAAAAACAAGTATTCTTTTTTAAAACCATAAATAAAGCATGTAATAGAACATACTGCTCATTTGAACACGAACACAACACAAAAATTTACATAGAACTGTCATAATTGGAATCGATAATATTAGTTGCTGCTCTACCGACAGAACGGAATTTAGTTAATGACCCATGGAACAGAGGGCGCTGTATAGTAAATGGTCGAGAAACAGAAATGTCTACTTATAACAATGATTTTCTTCTTTGCTAAACCACATTTTTTGTCGAGAATTGATTTGTAGACTTTTATGACCTTTACTTGAAGACTACGGTAGATAGAATTATGCGTAATATAAACAGAGAATAAGCTCCGTGCATAATCTATCGAACTTTGTCAAGTTGCCGCACGGATCCCGGATATCTATAAGTTGGAGTTACACATCACAGTCAATAGAAAGAGACTATCAAATTATTTTTATGTATTCTAATGATGAAATACGTATGCGCTAAAATAAAATGGAGAAAGAGCTTAAAAATAAAGGTACAATAATAAAATCTATGTGCATGCGAAAATTTTTATTTCTATAATTTCTTGCCAACAAGACAGTTGCACATTTTCGAAACCTACATCAAAAGGACCCAATTCTAACTGTATAGATTCACCACCAATATACTACATTTAAATCCTTATAATATCCAGTAACATTTTTCGAATCATAACGTATATTAAATGATAACATCATTCAACATATTTATTAGAGCTGTATCATCTTACTCTCACCTTAGAAATAGATTTGACCCTCAGATGAAGAATTCTAAATAATAAAAAAAAGGCGTAAATAAAGGGGAATCCTGGGAAATTTGTATTTAAACAGTAATTTATGAAATATCAGTGAGGGCAAGTGGAAATCAGAAAAGCCATCATAATAGCGTATAGAAATCATCATGAACTAATTTAAGACTATTTAAGACTCTATTATTCACGGAATTGTACATACCATTTTGCCATAAAGTAAAGCACTCCTTCATCTGTTTCACCATAGTTCTGTAAGTAAAAGCAGGATTTAAGCACATTCAATATAATGTACATATAATGTAGAATTAGTCATTTATGATCAGTCGAGAATGTATCACCATTGAAGTGTAAGACAGGGATAACTATTATTCGTCATTTTAATTCTTTTATTTGCAAATAAAATAAGATACTAGGAAACACATACCATTACAGTTTTTACGGCTAACTCAATCGATTCCACCCTCGATTTCATGTCCTTCTGTAATATAAAAATTCTCGAATAAGGTAAGGTAATTAAAATTTTTTTTTTTTTGCCCAAGTGATTATGGCTTAGATCAGATTCAAAATTAGCAGCCATATATATTAAATCACAATAATCAGACGGTAATTGTTATCATCAGAAATATTCAGTTAAACCTGTGTTTAAATGGGATATTAAGAGAAGTAGATATAATTACCTCATCACTTTGGAAGTTGAACGAGTTTCACATGCATCTTTGTAATTGGTTATGTCTTGTTGCATCTAAAACGAATACGAAATAATATTTAGTAATGTTGTTTAGTATTTGCAAAAGTATAATAGTTTATGTAAGTGAAGAAAATCAGTAATTATAATCAACATGAAAATTCTGTCATATGCTTGTCTATTAATATCATCAGAAAAACAGTGATATTTAGATTTATGCAGATACACTTCTTATACTTACGGAAAAAGGTATTGAAGTGAGCATAAAGGGAGTTTCGTTTGGCAAAAGCTTGACTGAGGAAGGCCACACGAGCGCATCTAAAATAGAAATATTATATAGAACATTTGGATCGTGAGAAAATTCTTTTATTAGATGTTGCTTTTCAGCTTAAAATCAATCTCTAATCAAGAGATGTCATACGAACGAGACGATAATCATCACGAACAAATAAATAATAATTAAATCAAGATCGTTAATATTAAGTATACCTTTTCTTTTGATTTCGGCCACGTTTGCCAGGACAACTGTAAACTCAAAACTCGCCATTCTACTCCAAACCAGAGGTCGAATATTAGAAACGACTTGCCTTCCAAACACGTAAACGTAAACAGGAAGCGAACATTGTCAGGTTGGTCTTATATATTTTCGGATAAACCGGAAAACCGTCAATAGTTCACGAATCCTGCCAACATAGTAATGTTAAAATTACTGATACAAAGTGAGTTATATTTGATCTCGCGAAACTTGGGATATCAATTATATCAATATTATTTTCGGTTCGGATTGCGCATTTTACTTGCGCATCTTCTTATCTTTCCATTTAATTTATACCCGTTCAGCTGTATATAAGATTCTCTGATTTTGCACTTACAGTTGGTATTTGATGACTTTTGTTTGTTACCAAATTCGCTGTTGTCTGAATAAACGTCAAAATCAGCTAAGATTGTTATGTGTTTTAATAGATAATTGGGATAATTTCTTTATTATTCGATTATTTACGTTCACTTTTTAATAAATTGTAATCTGTCCCTCGGATAGGATGGCTTCGCCCGTGGTTATAGCTGCTTCCGCAAAACATACGGCCACGGTTAGTATTATGATGACAGCATTTGTATATATATGGTATATCCTTTGCCTTATTTTACAGCTCATATTTCTCCACGGATTAGGTGATACGGGGTAAGAACGATAGTATAACGTAATACTGCGGTAAACGCTAATGGCACTTTTAATTCAGACAGGGATGGGCCAGTGCGATGGCAGCGATAAGACCATCACACGTTAAAGTAATATGTCCTACCGCACCGACTATGCCTGTCACGTTAAACGCCGGCTATCGAATGCCAAGTTGGTTTGATTTAAAATCTCTAGACATCGGTGGTCCTGAAGATGAAGATGGTATAATCTAAATTATTAAATTTTAAAGGATTCAACCATTTCCTTTCAGGAATAAAGTCTGCCAGCAAAATTGTGCATTCTATAATCGAAAATGAAATTAAGGGTGGGATTCCAGCGAATAGAATCGTTATCGGAGGTTTTTCTCAGGGAGGAGCCCTTGCGTTATATTCCGCATTGAAATTTCCACAAAAATTAGCTGGAGTTGTAGCATTATCATGTTGGTTACCTTTGCATAAAAGTTTTCCAGCTGAAGTTAATTGCCCTGCCGATCTATCAGTAAGTATATACTCGACTCAGATTTTTGATAAAATTCATTGTTAAATCAAAATTGGGGTTTTGTGTCCATTATAAAACAAATTTCTATTTTAGGTGCTGTTATGTCATGGCGATTGTGATCCTGTTGTCCCATACAAGCTAGGGCAGATGACCGCTTCTGTCTTGAAGACAATATTGAAAGACTCAGAATTTAAATCTTATCGTGGACTAATGCACACATCGTCTGACGAAGAACTTCGCGATGTAAAGCAGTTCATTGATAGCAAATTACCTTCCGTATAAAGTCCAATAATTTATTCGCGTATTTATAAAGCAGATACTTATCCATTCTAGATATAATACGTTAGTTATTGTTGTGTTTAATATTACATTCCTAAGTATAAAATATAGCGCGATTTGCGAAAATACCTATCGCAAACCGACTACGGCGCTACTTAGATAATTTTCACCTTCGCCTAGACTGGAGAAGCGACATTGTTCAAGTTCCATTTAGTGGCTGAAAGTCGTCCATCATTTAACACAGATCAACGTAGTGTAGTACAGGTTCAGTCGGGAGTTAAATCCTATTTTGTAGTTGAGTGCATCATCATAATATGTAGTATTAATTGTATTGGTCGATATCTTTTTTTTTTTTGATTTCAAGATACTGTAACTGATTGAATTATGCTTTTAATTAAATACCAGTTTTAACAGTTGATAACAGCATTTGAATTATTTAAAACCTACCAAAATTATTGGAGCGATAATGGAAAATGCTACTCCTGCAATTTTTAGAATGTAATGAGCGTTTTATAGATGTATTTTTTGGGCTATCTAATTTGTATTGCATTGTTAGTTTTTTCATTTTAAAGGAACGATCAGAAGCTCTAATGATTTACTGTTCTGTTCGAGAAGGATTGAGCTGAAAATAAGGCAACATGCATTTTTCAAACAATTTATTTTCATCTATTAAAATATGATTGGTCGTAATTTAATACGCGCATATATATGTATATATGAAAAACACAGGTAACGTTCTGAGGGGTCGTTTCCCAGAATCGGAAATTTAAAAATCATCGATTAGGCAGTGTTTTAATCAACGGCGCAACAGTACTGCGATTTACAGCGACTAATGACTAATATGTGGAATATTTAGAATTATTTTAAAAATTTACCATTTGACTAGAATAATTTTTCTTGAATGTTGAAGTCTTTATGTCTTTGTGTTTCAGTGAGATACGAACATGTATGTTCGTGGATTTCGTTTTCGTGGAAAAATATACATATACATACGCGTAGACATACCTATATATTACATATATAGACGGTTTATCTCCGATATAAATAGATACTGCAATTTCACAAACAAAATGCTCACTACAAATCCACTCACAGCTCTGGATGGAATGGGACTTTTCTATGTTATATTTCTGCTTACCTACTTAAATGTCTGAAATCGGGGAAAATTTAACGTCACCACTTCGGAAGCCGTTTAAATAATAGAAGACTTTGCGAATGTCTCCTGCATATAGAAAAAAGAATATATTGTTGATTGTTGTTAGAATTGTTTGTACCGGAAACTTTGTCCCGTTCATCATTTCTTTTCCCTTTTGACGAATTCATCGTCAGAAAAGCGTTCTGAAGCGATTTTTAACGTAAATCGGATATTGGAAAAAATTAATTTTTCTACTCGGTTTCGTCCGAATCCGACCTGTTACACGTTTTTTGAGTCCCTTTTGACGGATTTATCGTCAGAAAAGCGTTCTGAAGCTGGACTAGCAATAAGTTATGTCGATCGCTTTAATCGTTTATTTTTTTCTACATGGTAATCAACCTAATCCGCATTAACCCTCCATTAGCTGCCCAATAGTCTTCTTTCATCTTATCCTTCTGCCAATCTAGGGCGTCGGATAAGCCACGCCAATATTACGTCCGAATAATAGAAATGAGGCAAGGTATACACCAAATATACTCGCGACTAACGAAGGGTGAATTAAACGATTTGATATACGTTCCGATGCTTTCCGAAAATTCTGAGTGAATAAAGGTTTTGTGATTGAATCGGTACATAGTCTAAATAATTATCTTATATGATAGTTTTCAACAACAATTAGGCAATTAAATAAGAGTGAATGAAATAATAGTTATATTCTCATAACGTTTTTTTAAATAGTTATCATCATAGATTAAAATTTACATGTGGGAGGAAATCTAATAGCTCATTACATTTACTGAACGTGAGGGTTATGCACAACAACGGCCTTGTAAAAACGAATGGGCACATAAAGTCTACCAATATAGGAAGACATATAGATTATTTTTGAGAAACATCAAAATTACAACAAAAAAGTTTCTACAAAAATTTTTTGATATAAGGTTTTTCTTGGGTGCTTTCATAGTTTGTATGTATGTGTTTGCACATTAAACAGTTATTTATAATATCTTTTTACAGTTTCTACATATCAAAAAATTCTAGTCATTAGTTATTGTGTTGATAGTTCCCGGATAAAAAACAAATGTTTGTTTATAGATTTATCTAGTTATATTTTCACTGATGAAGATGTTCCGAAAACGTTTGTAAACGTTCTGAGAATGTAACCATTATTTAAATCACTCGTGTTTAATTGACCTAATTGTGGTAGAAAACTATCATATAAGATAAATATAATTAAAAAGAGCCCGAAAAACTATGTGTCTACATTTAATCTAAATAATGACGTTAAACTTTTTCTGTATTTGTTCGCTTCGATTATCGGACATATGTACGTTTTAGTTTCACGTACAGCATTGAAAAGCGAATTGATACGCCTTCCTTCCTTTAGAAATAGTCTTGACGAACGTCGGTAATTACGAAATAAGTGACGACAGCACTGCCGATATGTAGGCTGTCGTAACTTAGTTCGTAATTACCGCTGCTTGCCCAGACTATTTATAAATGATACAAACTATGCTACCGTGACTCCATTTTAGCCTCAATTTGAAAAATAAAGCGGTGGCGTCTTTCATCTATCGTTATGCTCGTATGCTCATATTACATACAAAACACATACATTCCTACTATAATTTCTAATTTCTGCCAGTTATTTTAAATTTTCCTAATGATTTTTCGCTCAAGTAAGTACGT
Organism: Chrysina gloriosa; assembly: GCA_038088585.1. Lineage (NCBI taxonomy): Eukaryota > Metazoa > Arthropoda > Insecta > Coleoptera > Scarabaeidae > Chrysina > Chrysina gloriosa. Next base: position 105,003,491 of record CM076087.1, read on the forward strand.
ATGAAAAGAAAAAACGTTCATGGTCTCTAATTAAATTGTGTATTTACGCGTATTTCGTCCCGTTAATGGTTAATGTATCAGTTACGTATTCGACGACTTTTACGATGAATGTTCGTGATGTTTTATGTCTCGCGACTCGTGAAATTAAATTGGGTAATGCGTACTTTCTAATACGAAGCTTCGTTCGAATTGACTATCGTATAAAGTCGATACCGGAAACGAAACGAATAGCGGATATTTTGTACCTACTTATTTACGCTGATTTCGCATCGTTTTTAGGCACCCTCCCCCACAACAATGATACGTAAAAAATATGCAGCGAACGACATTTACGGTGTCGACGATCATTATTATTATTATTATTGCCGTCGTCGATTCTTGTAACGGTTCATTCTGAACAAGAACGATAATACGAGGAGAACGGGTCAAGAATAGACGGACGAACACATAGTTTGAACGGGAGGATGATTTTCCTCTCCGGGAAAAATAGCCGCCATCTTCCATTGATCGCGTACCTCTTCCACCTTACTGAACGCCCGGAGAGCGTTGCGTCCGGCCAAGAGCGCGATATCCTCTTCGGACCAGTTGGGATCTTCGAGTAGTTCGGCGAGCAAGTGCGGATACTTGGAGACGTCTTCTAAACCGCTCGGGGTCATGTTGATGCCGTCGTAGCCGGCACCCAGACCGACGTGTTCGATGCCGGCCACGGCCCTGATGTGGTTGATGTGTCTGATGACGTCTTTGGTGGTCGCTGTCTCGTTACACGTGACGAGGTACGTGTAGAAATTCACCATTACCACGCCGCCGTTGGCGGACACCATGCGCAGCACGTCGTCCGGCACGTTCCGGCTGGAATTGCAAAGGGAGTAGGCGCACGAATGCGAGAAGATGACGGGGGCGCGAGACGCGTTCAGAGCCGCTCTTGCTGTATTGACGGACGTGTGCGACAGGTCGATTATCATACCTAAGAACAAATATCGATTATTGTCGGAGGGATTATCTCTTGCGCTAAATAAATTCTTAACCCGCTTAGTGGCTGAGTGGTACAGCACTCGTTTCGCAAAGAGAACGTCCGTGGTTCGAAACTCGGTAGCTGTTTGGCGCTATTACTTCCGATATGTTGCGAAGAAAAGTAAGAAAATGCCACTAAACGCGCCAGGAGAGCGGTACGGTATACGTAGGTAGGTATATGCTTTGATGACTCCGAATAAGTTCTGGTCCCTGTAAAGGCCGATGAACACTAACAAGAAATTTTTGTACAAGTTGTCTGTCTCCCATAATTACACCCGTTAAAGGGAGATAGTTGCAACGGAAAAGTCCGACTTTTGAACTTGAAACTTTGCTAGAAAAACCGGTCCATGTTGTATTTTCTTTACAAGAATTTATAGAAGCTAGAAGTTCCACATGTGCATTTGAGAAGTTTGTACTTTACACCGAAATATGTATATGTTTATTGAAATAACTATATAATTAGGTGCCTATTTGTTATATAATAACATTTATTTAGGCAAGCAATATGTTACAAAATCTAAATTAAAATTCAAATTATTCGAAAATCTTCGACCAACATCCGAGACCTTACGAGTGTGCCCGACCAATACAGTGACATCACTAGATTTATTTACAAAACATTTATTCATTGTCAGTTGTATGTATTTAGTTGTATTAAAAACACAAGTTTTCGTTAAATAAATATTTATATTTATTTAATACGTCCTTAAGTTTGCACTTGAAAATTAATTTAAACGCATTTGTAAAAGGGCAAAGTAATCATTTACTGAATCTTAACCTGTTTATGCAATGAAATTCATTCACTCAAACGATTATTTCAACGTAGCCGAAAATTAGAAGAGTTAAAACGGAATGGTAAGTAAAATTAGTTAAATACTTATAATATATAATAATTTTTTAGTTCATATTAATTCCCATATTATTAACGTGTATAATTGGCCTATGAAATTTATAGGTTAGGGTGAGCCTATATGTCAGACTACTGTCAGACTAGGTAACCAAGGAAACACAAAATATCGAAATGTAAATAAATACTCATACGTCGCACTTGTTTTGCGCGGGGAATTCAAAATAACATTTTTCAATAATTATTTTATACCGGGAATAATGTATTTTATGCAGAATTGATAATGATATGAATAACCACTAATGTTTAAGTATCTAATTAAATTATAAATAACAATCATGCGTATACCCTATCCTATTGCGAACGCTGCTCTCCTACCTAATCGGTTCATTTCCTTAATGACGCTGTAGCCGAAGGGCGCGAGTCCGTCTCCTTCGCGCGTGTTCGCCCCGGTAGCCCACGGCGTGTCGCAGGAGTGCGTTATGGTCAGGTAACGGGCGCCTAAGTCGTAAAAGGTTCTCAAGACCGCCAGAGAATTGCCCAAGGCGTGTCCGCCTTCTACTCCGATCAAAGAGGCTATCTTGCCCGTTCGATGGGCGTTCAGGATCTCGTCCGACGTTCGAACAAGAGCGAAGTGTTGCGAATTTAATTCCACTAATCTTCGAATGACGTCGATCTGTTCCAATGTTATTTGAACGGCGTCCACGTGCTGTGACTTGCAAGGCACGTAAGCCGACCAAAATTGAGCGCCGAGCATTCCGGCTTTCAACCTTAAAATTGGACGATGTCAATTTTTTAAACTATGGCAAGCGGAAATTAAGAAAAAAAAACGATGGGCACATAGGTCACATACTTACCGCGGAATATCAGTGTGAGACCATTTGCTCTGAGACCACGGTTCTTCGCCGGCGATCGTGCTCAAATTCAAACCGAGTAGTTTATTGTGAACGAACTTTCTCAAATTCCAAGGTAAGTCGTTGTGGCCGTCTATGAGCGGAGCTTCCTTCAGTAGTCTATAGATTACTTCGAGCCGTTCCTCCGGCGTCTTCGGTTCCAATTGCGGATTGAGGGCGAGCGGTAGCCCGAGACCGGCGCCCAGCGTCGCGATTATGACGCAAACCACCAAACAGACGCACCACGGTCCGCGAAGCGAGTTCCTGCTCGATTCGGAATCGACGTCGCTGCTGCACGAGCAGGACGAATCTAGCGGGGATTGCGTTCGAAATTCGTATTCGTAAGCGTCGCGATGAAATTGATGATGATGTTGACGATACGGAGGATGGAATCGCTGCCCGTTTACCAGATTACCGTAATACTGACGATGATGATGGTAGTAATGACGAGGCGTTACGTCGAACGATGTTTCTTGATTATGTGCCGTTTCTTGATGATACGCTCGAACCTATTCGATGTAAGCGAAAATATGTATTAATTATTAACGATATTACAACGGATGATGGGGAGGATTTTGCTAATAAAAACAAGTCAATAATAGATTATATATTGATTAACGGAGATAGAAGAAGGCTAATTGAAGATGATAAATTGAATCAGCTTAAAAAATAAAGAAAGAGGATACTAACAGAATGGTGATAAAACAAATAGCAAATCAAGAAAATATCGGGATGTACAAATTGAGCGAGAGAGAGGGAAGTTAGCATAAAACAAATAGGCAAATCATGAAAGAAATAGAACAAAAAGAGGAAAGAGCTAAACACAATGAACAAAGAAGAATGTTGGGAGGAATTTAGAAATACTGTATTGAAACCTGCAGAAATAAGCTGTGGAACAATACGAAGAAATCCGAATAAAAGAAAACAGACACACTGATGGAGCGAAGAAATAAAGGAACAAACAAAGAAGAAGAAGAAGAGCAAATGGCTAGAACATCTGAGAACAAAAGGTGCGCGAAAGTACGAACAATATAAAGAAGACAGGAAGAAAGCTAAAGACATAGTGAGCTCGCAAAACCGAAAGCCTGTAAAGGGCTGGGGGAGAAAATGGAGGACAATAAACAAAGAAACCAGAAATTATTTTATAGAACTATAAAATCAATGAGAAAACAGAGAAGTCTACAAACTGGAATAATGAAAAACAAGGAAGGAGAGATATTAAAGGTAACGGTACCACAATATCGGAAATTCAAATGAGAGAAGATAATAGGAGTCAGGGAACGGGTAGACAAGAAGGAGAACAGGAAGGAATTTTGGAGGGAGAGATGGTAGAAGCAATTGTGTTGATGAAGAATGGTAAAGTCGCAGGACATGATAAAATAACAACGGAAGTTATAATAAAAAAATATTTAGGAATAGTGATAGACGAAAAGGGAAGCAATGAAATAGGAATAACGAAGCGTATCAACAGCCCAAACTATTTTTCTCAATCATCGGAAATTTAGTGAATTGAAAAGAATTATCGAGGGAAACAGAGACCAAACGTTTTTAAAACAATATCTAGACCAGTACACCAACATATGGTTGTGAAACCTAGAACATAGGGAAAAGAGACAAGGGGAAAGAACAAGCAGTCAAAATGAGATTTCCAAGGAGGACAAGAGGAGTGACGGCGAGAGACAAAATCAGAAATGGAACAATAAGAGAGGACTTGAAAATAAACCCAATACACGATTACATCGAAAAGAAACGACTGTCATAGTGGGGAACACATACTAAGAATGGAGAAACAAAGACCAGTAAAAATGATCTGGGAAGCGAGGGTGGAGAGGAACAGGCACAGAAGAAGACCGAGAAAAACATGGAAGCAAAACTGTACCTATGAAGAAGCCTGAAAACTAGCCAAAGACAAAAAGAAATGGAGAGAATTCGTACACATGCAATTATTGAAGTAATAATAAACTAGCGAAAGTAGTGCAATAAATATTTTCTATCGCGGGAAAACTTGTACGAAAACGGAGATGTATATAAAGCAAAAATATTCTCTTGGAATTCGACATTTTAATTTGATGTCTTCATCAGATGACCGAACATTTACTAAATAAGTACAAAGATAATGTTTTTAGTTAATCTAATTTTTCAGAATTAATACTTGTAAGTAAGATGGCGCTGTTTCTTTTATCAAAAATAACTATAACTTTTAAAACTTTACAGATTTCCAATTTTAGCAACGCGCAATTTAGTAAATGTTACCTTCATCTGATGAAGACATCAAATGAAAATGTCGAAACGTCAACCGAATCTATTTCTTTTTTAAAAGTTTCTCTAAAGCCGAATTCCAAGAGAATATTTTTGATTTATATACATCTTCGTTTTCGTACAATTTTTCGTGCAATAGAAATAGTTCCGCTTCCGAGGCGGGAAAAAATTTATGCCGATCAATTGTAAAAGAAAAAAATTGAATGTCTCGTTACGAAGATTGTAGGTAAAGTGGAGACTTGGATTTTTAAAAATCTGAAACGGAAAGTTGACAAAACATTTTGCTCGAAACGTTAGGAAGGATAGCGATAAGAAGTACGAAAATGATGATGATCTTCATTTCGCAAGCATATGTACATACGTAAATACCTCAATCTGGGGTTTGTGTAACGAATTTTAAACCGACAAAATATATTTATTATGAATTCTCGTCGCGACGACGTCGAAAGTGAAATTTAATAGGTACGCACGAGCGTACCTATCTAGGTTGGTCACCTGATAATCCAAATAGTTTCCGTATCCCATGTGATCGCACGGACAGGGACAACTTTCTATGTGCCGTCTGAGTTCCGGGTCCAAGGTCCATGGATCTAGAGGGCTGGAATGGCCCCTGCCGGCCATCGGACCCTCCTCGCATCACGTCCGTTGCATTGATCACACGTCACCTTCGACCCGCAGCTGCCGTGTGCACTCCGCGACACGCGCGCGCCTCCACCACCGCCGCCGTTTACTGCCGACTCCGTTCCTCCGGACTCACCGACTGCGTTCCGATTCCGGACCATACTTCCGGACTAGCCGGATGATCGTCGCGTGTCGCGAGCGAAATCGCGACCGGTGCGCCGCCGTACGTCGCGCGCACGATCGTCGGGACGCTTAGGTGAGGAACGATATCGTAGAGAGGGAGAAGATGTCGTCGACGACAATTTTACGTATTCCGGAAAGTACGCTCCCGATGTGAGGAAGAAAGGAAAAACGACACAACGGTGGTATTTCAGGAACCGATAGGGTTCTTGCATTCTTGTAGAATGTGTAATTAGAAAACTACTTTCACCATACGCAGACGCGTTTCGCGGTTATACCGCTCATCAGTGCGACTTTGGCAGAAGTAGTTTTCATTTCCATATAAGCATTATATATGGTACTATATAATTAAGAAATTCCCCCAATATGTACTTTAATACGCATTTTAATTAAATAGCAGCAAAAAATGCGCATTTAAGTACATATTGGGGGAATTTCTTAATTGAATTCCCATATGTACAGACATCATTCTTGTAGAATATCAAATAACAATAAGTACACGTACCGGAAAAAATCTAGGTACGTATTTCGGCAACTAAGTAACTCTTCGAAGTATTCTCTCCATCTATTGATTATTTCTGTTCCTTTGATTAAAATCTCTCCTTCCTTGTTTTTGATTATTCCAGTTTGTATACTTTTCCTCTTTTCTCATTGATTTTATAGCTCTATAGAATAATTTCTAGTTTCCTTGCATATTGTCTAAACTTAATGTGTTCTTTGATTTTTATGGATTTTTACACGTTCCGTTTTTGAATGGAAAATAAATGGTCATTTTAGGTATAGACGTTCATCACGGCTCCTTCTTTATTTCTTCTTTAACGAACCGCCGGCTGGACGCCGAACGTTCGGTAAGCGCTTGCACTTCAAACGCGGCGTCCCGTATTAAAAATTAATCGACCGAAATTACGAAACGTTCTCTTTCGCGACCACACAAAACAGATCGTGTGCTGCTCGCATGTTGTCGTATCGTAACTACCTGCATATGTACTACATACATTATACATAGCGAGTAGTAGGTCTAGTCGAGTTGAATTCCCACACATCTGCATCGGCACGCGTTTCTTTTGATTTTTAATGCGACATCTACTTTTAGACGAACATAGACGTCGACGACGCGACGCCTACCTAAGGGTATCGTGCCATTATATACCAACTATACGTGTTTATGTGTACATCATGGATTATTCAAGTCGTCTTGATGAGAAGACTTTTCTGCTTGCGCGCATGAATAGCCAGCGCACAAAGCCGGAATATTGCGTCGTTAAATTAGGAACTTTTTCTGCGGCCACCGGATGATATAGCCTGGCGGGAAGTACTATGCACTTGACGTATACGTTTTGTATTCGTCTCTATTTTTTCGGGAAGAAAGGCAAGGTAGAATGAAGACGGAATCGTTAGTTTAGACCACGACGATGTGCTTGCACATATGTAGGTACATATAATTACGATTGATGAAATATGTATTTAAAAATATTACAAGCAACCACTCGAAGACATTTTGCACGCTGGATAAAAGAAGAAAGAACGTGCCTTATATTATGATGAGACCGTCCTTAAACTAAGATGAGAAGCGCGAGGGGAGACGCCGACGTCGTTCCACTAATTATAACTACTAATTACGTACGTTCATACACGCGGTATAAAATTGACGCTGGTTGTTTGAACACCAGCGCTGTAGACTTTAAAGTGATAATTTTGATTTTTCGATTGCTTAAAAATTGTAACAGGCTCCCCCTTGTTCTTTTTTGAACTGTTATTGACGGTTTATCACAATCGTAATCAAATTAGTCAACAAGCTGTGTACTATCTAATCCTGTTTCTATAAAAAAATGCAGCAGCGGTAATTGAATCAGACGTGTTTTATGTTTTCTATTTTCCAGATGCTTTCAAAATAATAATATCATTTTTAAACGCAATCCCTAATGTTAGAACTAAAAGAGGAAGAAAAATTATGAGTACCTAGTAAATTTTCAAATATGTGACATATTGGGAAAACAACGTGTACTTCAAGTCTTAACCCGCACAAGATCATATTTTAGATCTTATCTTCTATGATAAGTTTCTAGCACAATTAGCTCAACTAGAGGATGTTATACTAAGATTAAAATTTTGAAGAATGACATTTCTAATATCGAAAATACCATTCAAATATCGTTACAGAATGCAGATGAATTTTTAACATGGCTAATATAAATTATGACAGAAATTTTAATAAAATGAAACAAAACAATATAAATAGATTTAACGAGAATAAAAATATAAAGGGATTGGTTATCCAATTTGATAAGAATATAGGATAATCAAGGTAACTGATAAATATATTTGTCAAAATGTTAAACTAATTTTGAGTCTAGGTCCTAAGTTTTCAATAGATTTTAATATCATACCGATAGATGATTTTGTAGAATAGAAATCTTCCCAAATTTTTATCTAAAATTATAAGCAATATTGTAGGAAAACTACACATAATGTGGAAAATTCATGGGAATTTGTAGATTTAGTTAGAAATCAAACAATTCCTAATAATTTCGAATTAATCAGTTTAAATGTTGTTTGTTTATTTACTAATATTCCTGTGGATTTAACACTAAAAATTTTAGACAGAAAATGGAATTCCATAAAAGATGTTACAGATCTTCCAAAAGAGGAATTATATATTATATATGAGAGGGAATCTAATAGCTCACTGAATTTCCTGAACGTGAAAGTCATGCACAATAACGGCATTGTGAAAACGAATTGGCATATAAAATCTACCAATACAGGAAGATATGTAAATTACTTTTCAGAAACAGTAAAATTACATAAAATCAATGTAGTTACCGGAGTAGTTGATCAAGCGGTTAGATTAGCTAATTCCGAGTTTAGGGAAAAGAATTTAAACGAAATTAAAGAAATCTTGGATAAAAATAATTATCCAAATAGTGTTTACGAAAAGATAATAAAAAATAAAATTAATAAAGTATATAATAGAGGCATTAAAAATAATGACAATAAATGTTATAACGCTATTGCTTATAAAAAAGGTTTAAACGAACAAATAAAAAAATTAACTTAATACAAACAATATAAACATTACTTTCATTCCAAATTATAGTAACAGATCTCTTTTACTAACACTAAATCTAAAATAAATAAACAAAATCATATTAGTGTAGTTTATAAAATACACTGTAAAGACTGTGATGGTTGTCACATCGGTCAGACGAAACAATATTTAAAGAAATGGTTGTATAACCATAAGTATTCATTAAATAATGATTTTGGTGCAACGACTGTTGTAACAAAACATTACAAAGATCTAGGGCATTACTTTGATTTTGAAAACACAATTATATTAAAAACAGAAAGTAATTACAAAAAAAAGACGAAATATACGAAATCATAAATATACCGAAAGATACTCAAATTGTTAATTTCAGAATTTAAGTAATCTATATTGTAATTTATTAAAATGACATTTACATTTCTTAAAAAGGAAACGTGTGGCTAGGTTTTTGATTCGGTTTTTCCCTAGTCCTTGAACAGAATTGTTAAGGTTTCGACAAAGATTTTTTGTTATGTTCTTTTTGTCTTTACAGATCCTATTAAACAAAAAATTCTAGTCATTAGTTATTTTATTGATAGTTCCCGGACAAAAAAACAAATGTTTGTTTATACATTTATCTAGTTGTATTTTCACAGCTGAAGGTGTTCCGAAAACGTTTGTAAACGTTCTGAGAATATAACTATTATTTAAACCAGTCTCGTTTAATTGACCTAATTGTGGTAGAGAACTATCATATAAGATAAGTATAAAGGTCACGAAACATTTAAATCCTATGTAAATATTTTATTCGGAACTCGCCAGTTCTACACTTTTTCTCCTCATACTTTATTCCAGTTCTTCCGGTCATTATTCCGGGAGCAACTCGAATGTCCGTCGCTTTCGCCAAAGAGCGAATAGTACGTTGTACGTACGTACATTAGTAGCATAGGAAGGTGTCCGCCTGGCGGTTAATAGGTCGATATTTTCTCTTGGATCAATGCAGCGCGCATGTATGGACCTGTTGCCTAGCGGCTTCTCCGGTGGGGGATGCTGCCTCCGTTACCGCCGTCTCTGCTTTCTCCTCCGCCTCCGTGACGCTTGCGATGTCGGACGGCGACGGACGGCAATCATGATTTAAGAAGACGAAAGGACGTCTTCCTCGCTTTATTATCTCGTCCCCCTTGTGCGAAAATCGAGGAGTATTTCCGAGTTTCGCGTTTTTTCAATTGTGCCGCCCCCTTCGGTTGTGTACGAGAGCGTGAGTGAGTGGATGATGAGCGTGTGATATATGCTTATATCTCGCGTGATACGTTTTGTGCGATTTTCCTTCGTATTTTGCGTCCGGCTCGAATTTTGAATCGTTTAACCATCTCGAACCGGGAAAAAGTGCACGGCTACCAATCGACTTCCTTCGTCTTGTAATTCTAAGCTGAGCCGAATGAATCTGCATGTGATTTAAGAAGGTAATAATAACAAACGATAAAAGACTCAAGTTTCTCGCGTTTTCATGCAGAATCGGATGGAACGTACTGGAAAACGATAGGCGAGGCGGTGGTCATTTAATCTTCCAAAAGAATCATTGAAATTTACAGTTGCAGTTGAAAAGCACGTAAGAGTAATAATTGTAATAAGGCCGACTGTAACACACCGTTGATTTCCCGATAACAACGGTTTCACCTCCTTTTTTCGTTTTTCCTTAAAATTTATTGCGTAAGTAGAAATACGTAAAAGTTATAACATCGGCCTCAGATTATTAAGTAAAGTGAATTAAATGTATATATATTTTTGGTAGCCTTTTTTATACTTATCTTATGATAGTTCTCTACCACAATTAGGTCCATTAAACAAGACTGGTTGAAATGATAGTTATATTTTCTGAACGTTTACAAACGTTTTCGGAACACCCTCATCAGTGAAAATCTAATTAGATAAATGTATAAACAAACGTTTGTTTTTTATTCGGGAACTGTCAACGAAATAACTAATGACTAGGGTTTCTCGATATATAGGATATGTAAATTCTTCTTTTTTATAAAAATTATAAATAACTGATTTAATGTGCAAACACACATGCTAACTATGAAAATACCCAGAGAAAACCTTATATCAAAAATTTTTGTCGAAATCTTAACCGAAAACCGAAAAATCCGAATCAAAAACCAAGCCAAAGGGTTCCTTCTTAAAAAATGTAAATGTCATTTTAACAAATTGCTGTATACATTACTTAAATTTCGAACGTCGATTTTGAAATTAATAGTTTTAGTGTCTTTCTGTCAATCTCTCATTTCGTATATTAGTCTTTTTTTATAATTATACTCTGTTTTTAATATAATTGTGTTTTCAATATCAAAGTAATGCCTCAGATCTGTGTAATGTTTCGTTACAGCGGTCATTGCATCAAAATCATTATTTGCTTATGCTTATGGTTATACAACCTTTTCTTTAAATACTGCTTTGTCTGACCGATGTAACAACCATCACGGTCTTTACAGTTTATTTTATAAACTACATTACTTTGATTTTGTTTATTTATTTTAGATTTAGTGTTAGTAAAAGAGATCTGTTACTATAATTTGGAATGAAAGTAATGTTTATATTGTTTTTATTAAATTCATTTTTTTATTTGTTCGTTTAAACCTTTTTTATAGGAATAGTGATATAACATTTATTGTGATTATTTTTAATGTCTCTATTATATATTTTATTAATTTTATTTTTATTATCTTTTCGTAAACACTATTTGGATAATTATTTTTATCTAAGATTTCTTTAACTTTGTTTAAATTCTTTTCCCTAAACTCGTGATTAGCTAATCTAACCGCTTGATCAACTAATCCGGTAACTACATTGATTTTATGTAATTTTACTGTTTCTGAAAAATAATTTACATATCTACCTGTATTGGTAGACTTTATATGCCAATTCGTTTTCACAATGCCGTTATTGTGCATGACTTTCACGTTCAGGAAATTTAACGAACTATTAGATTCCTTCTCGTATGTAAATTTTAATCTATTATGATAACTATTAAAGGAATCCAATACCATATCAACACACCCTTTCTTACGGAACAAAAACGTCATTCACATAACGGCTTTAAAAACTTACATTAGAATTTAGTTTTGCCAAACAAGTTTGCTCTAAGTCTTCCATTACCAGATCCGCGATAACTGCTGATAATGGAGAACGCATTGCAGTACCGCAAATTTCGAAAGTTCGAAAGTTTCGAATGTGAGATGAATTCCTCCTGTGGAGAATTTGTAAAATCTTTTATGGAATTCCGTTTTTTATCTAAAATTTTTAGTGCTAAATCCACTGGAATATTAGTAAATATAGAAACAACATCTAAACTGATTAATTCGAAATTATTAGGAATTGTTTGATTTCTAATTGAATCTACTTTCACATTATATGTAGTTTTACCTACAATATTGCTTAAAATTTTAGATAAAAATTTGGGAAGACTGTAAGTGGTGGAGTTAATACAATTTACGATTGGACGTAAAGGAATATTATCTTTAGGTATTTTAGTTATACCTTAAATTCTAGGACATATAGAATTTAGAATTTTTAAATGGTTACTTAAATCTTTAGAAATATATATTTTTAACAACCAACTATTTATTAGTTTATTTATTTCATTTTGTAATTTATTTGTTTGGGTCTAATAATAATATCGAATAAGTTTGATTGTCTTCCAATACGATCCGCAGGCGAGACACCGATACAATACTCACGATACAAAAGGTGTTACTATTGGTGTCTATTGTGTTCGGAAATGTATTCATATTACGTCATAAATACCTATGTAGGACAGCAAATCATTTCCCTTTTATGACTGCATACTGGAAACCTTATCGGTTGCTTTCTTCTGTTAATTTAAAACATGGTACACGACAACGTCGTTTTATATTGATAGATCTATCTCTCGCAATGCCTAAATATAAGTATTATAAAGAGCAAGATGTATTATGTGAAACAAGATGAAATTTTTGGTTTGGGTTAAAACTTTTCGTTGAGTTTTCAATTTGATTCAATTCAACGTAAAATATTTGTTGAAATAACCGGCAGATTATCTATTTCGTTAATTTATCGTGTTTTGCCAGATACAAGACAATTATCATATCTAACATGTTGTGGTTTGCACGGTTATTAAAAAAAAAAGATTGTTGCTAAAAACTTCTACGGCCTACTTCTACTAACCATTGAATTTTATAATTACGTATCGAGATAAGACGTAATTTTCGTCTATAAAACAACTACTACCCGTACAGGCATAGTCGATCATTGCATTACAACTAATAATACGCCAAAATCCATGTATCGTAAATAAAAGAAATATTCTGCTTTTAACTCGCGCACTAGCACTAATTAGTCTTCAGACATTCAAAATATTGCTATTCTTTCTACTTATATGTAGATAATTTTTCTACCACTACTAGGTCAATTAAACGATTACAAAAAAAAAAAACTCTCTACATATATGTAAGTATAGAAGGTCACGAAAAAAGTATATATACATTTAATTACATTTCATCATTTCTATTTGTATCTTGCGAAAAAAATTCAATCAATCAATCCTTATTGCAATCAAACTATTACATAATTCGTCATAACTACAATATTAATATACGTACATACAGGATGAGTTTTTTCCGATGTTTTGTGTGAGGATCTCGAAAACGATCGAGGGACGATTAAATGGGAGAAATATTACGAGCTCAATTTCATGCCCTTTTTGTTTTTTGAAAAAAAAAATGGGTGGCTAACTAGATACATATATCGTAAAAAGAAGTTTTTGTTATTTTGTTCGGTGTTTATGGTTTTTAAGCAAAAATGTATAAAGGAAAAAGTTGTAAGTGAAGGTAAACCAGCGACCAGTTTTGATGTCACGAATCGCTCTGGTACGTTCTAACACCCAAACGAAGCAAATTTCACGAGTTTTGATGTCACAGTCGAATTCTACACCTTCGAAAACATCTGTACACACAATTTCGTCTAATTTAGAACGTATTGATTTTTTTCTGAATTTTCAAAGGGGTATCCCTTGGATATTTCGAAGAAAATCGAAATGGTCGGAAGTACGACTTATTACACATCAAATTAAAGCTCTTCCGGTGCAGATTACGGATAAAATAATTTCGGCTTCGAGAGACGGTTAATTGAGGAAATATTCAATGAGAAAGTGAAAAGTGGTTCTTGACGTACGCCAATTTTTTTATTTCACCTTCTAATTTGTTATATGTTCACTTGTATGTATTAATATAGCTTTACTAATACGATGAAAAGACGTTCTTACAATAATCTATTTAGAAGACAATCAATAACAACAATTTTGTATTTCTATGTATGTCCGACTAATTGCATGTCAATAGCGCGGTATTACTGGTGGTATGGTCAACCTTATAATACTAAAAATACTCATGACCTAATTGTTGAACTTAAGAATCACATTCTTATTTATCGTTTTTTTCCTCTCCGTACTTCCGACTGTCGGTAGAAATCTCACGCAATGCATCAGAGGGCTTTTCTGGGAGGAAGCGGCTGGGCACGCGGTGGCATGGCCGGATCCGGAGTGGTACGACGAGCCCATCCGGCGTCCGGTGCTCAATGGAACGTTCAAGTGGTCAAAGGAAAGGTGAACGGAAAATGTCTGTGGAACGCTTGCAAAGCTCTCAGCTTGGGCCTGCTTCTTATGGTGTTAGGAGCGGCGATGGCGACAATAGGTGAGTCTAATGTAATATTGATAATTGTCGTTTACCATAGAAAATGCAAAACAATAAAATCGGTGTTGAAACGCTAAAAGTTAATTGAAGTGAAACTTTGTTTTTTTGCCGTTAGGGTAAATCGAGAATTACACGCGAGATGACGACAAAAGCGAGAATAGGGCATGAAAGATGACCGTAACCGACGTTGCCATTGGTCGAAGCGGAAAAGAAAGATGTGTAGCCGAACTACTCAGAGTCATCTCGTTTTATTTCGGTTGTATTGATCGACTTTTTTGGTTTATTTGATGAATTCTAAATATTTAATTGTATTTGTTGACGGTTTTTGTAATTTATGAAGTACTGGACACATTCGATGTTTCACTTCAGCTCTGCAGCCGCGTGTTCTATATCTATAACATACTCTAATTTTTCTTTTGTAATTTTATTCATCCAATTATCAGGAAAAGGAACAAATATCCCATGAGTCACTTCACAGGAAGGGGTCACTTTCTTCTTTCTTTTTAAATCGCAAAATTCATATAAGAATATGATATTATCTCTAATATGTCGAAAACTCAATGGATATGTAACAAAAATTCCATTTTCGCGACCCACTCGTTTTTCGAAAATACTTTTACTAACGATAATCAAAAAACTCTAAACGCATACTTAGTATAAAATGTAATATATTAATTTCCTTTACAGGATCTTTTCAGTCTCCCTTTCTTTTTGCGATCTTCCTGTTCTTTCCTTTCGCGTGAATCCTATTTTCAGGATTGGCAACATTTTAAAACCCCCAAATTACCGAGTTGGATTTAATCCGCGCGCGTTTTCAAAAAAATCACAATCCTAAAACTAAACGACCGTTTTCTTACTTTCAGGTTATTACGCAGACCATTTATCTATCGCGCAAGAAGTACGAGGGAATCATACGGTGCGCGTGAAGAACGAATCGCGAGGATTTCATCTGAACAACCTTTCGTACGCAGGACCGATAGTTATGGGCGTGGGAGGTATTTTCAATTTTCAAATAATTTTTATTATATATTTTTTTATTATCAATTCAAACGTCGAATTAGATAGTTCTTTAGGATTAAAATGTTTAACAAAAAAAAAAGGACCACTCGTCGGTTCCTGCCCCCAGAGAGATTTGAACTCTCGACCCCTGGTTTACAAGACCAGTGCTCTAACCCCTGAGCTATGGAGGCTTGATATATTATGTGATTTGTACGAGGTATTTATAAGCGCTTCGTTTATTTCTCGATATTTAAAAATTATTATTTCTAATTCTATTTCGTTCGAGTTAAGAAAAATGTACACTGAAAATATTTACGATCATAAACGATTGTAGTTCCTCGAAAAAGTCGAGAATTAAAATAAAAAAAATAGATATTTCATTTTCACTCATTTCGAGACACGTGTTTCGCTAGTAACATTCGAACTGCAACAAGATGTAAAGCACAAACTCATCTTTTATTTACCATAGTAGTGCATGTATAAACTTATGCTAAAACTGCAGTTATACAGGCTTGTGTATTTAAAAACTAATTTACCGATCATCGTCATCGTGTTTTGCTTTCAGACCAAGCAATTACACTGTGATATCTAGTTTGGGCAAACAGCGGTAACAGCGTACTAAGTTACGACATCCTCTTATCTAGTCACTACTGAATCGATACGGTATGCGAGTAATTCTTTGTATATGTCGTAACTTGTTTCGTAATTGTGTTACCGCTGCGCGCTCAGACTAATAATATCCGTCTCTTGCCCGGCGGGGAGTCAATTGAAATTATTTCTTCGGAGTCTCGGGCTTTCGGCACTCCGAAAAAGAATTTTCGATTCGTACAGTGTGAGCAATCGGAAGTGTCTCAAGTTGGCCATTTTGTTTTCAAAGGTTTGCCACCATGTCATTTCTTTGTTTTCCAAATTTGTCATGTATGATTTATCCCTTGCCCACCACTGAATCACGTGCATTTATTGTTAAGGCACATTTTCAAAATGGTATCAACAAATTAGACACATTACGAGCGTATACCGAGCGTATACCGAGCGTAGTCTTGTATAGGTTATGTATTCTTTTAATTTCTCAAATCTTATTACTACCAACCCATCGGAGTTATCAACTAAACATTTCAGATCAGGTGGTGAACGCTTACGACTGCTCACTCTTTACTATATACAAAGAGATCAGAAATGATTGTTTGAAAAATACTGGTTTCCGCAGAGGATGATATCAGTATTTATTTCTAAACTTCGGAATGAATATAGCAACTGATTATATTTTTAGTAATATCACCAAATACGTATATTTGTAGAAAAAGGATAAAAGTTGTTATAAATGTATTATAAATTGTATTTATGCCATCAAATACATGACAAAACTCCGTTTGAACGTAACGTAGGTAAACACTTCAAGATGAGACCGTTTTTCTTAAATTGCGACTTTGGGAGGCATTTCCCACAAAACTTTTATTTAGATAATTATCACCCTTTAGGTCACCTTTACGGTGCTATAATTTTAATAATTGCCGCGTCGTCATATTTAGCCGAAAATCGACAGAAAAATGTGCAAGAAAATTGATCGTGTCAGACGGGGTTTATACGCTATTTTGAGTGCCTTTTAGCAGTATAAACCAACCGTTTGTCATGTTTATGTCATTTTCATGTAGCCATTTCTTTCTAATGTTGTAAATAGTGCCATTGCAGATTCCAACTCTATTACTTAGTCTTCCTATGGTTCATTCTTTCCCAAGTAATGTAATTACTTGCGTTTTCTTAGCAGCACTTAAATGGAGTATAATGACATATGTCAATAATGATTTGAAAATTAAATAACATTTGACAAGGCAAAAGTCAGATTTAAACTAGGTTATCTTAAGTGTCCGACTTTTTGTTGCCGCAATAGTACATCAATTTTAGCTTTATACAGGTAATACACGTTTGTCTTGATTGATGCGACTGGCTCAAGTTTGAATGCCTTCATTTCGGCGTCGGTAAATGATGTAGAGTTTAAAGAAAATTCCTGTGAGCTCAGACAAACCCTGAATTTTCCCTCAACCAGTTAATTATGTTACCGTACTATCACTAGCTTCTACGTCCACTAAACTATGATCAATGTATAAATGATATATTTATGAATAAATATTTGAAGAAACTTATCGGTAAGGTTCGACAAACGCGCGTCTCGTTCGTTGAAAGAACAGTCTATATACAGCGAACAAGACAGGGGTTTGTCGAAAGAAAGCGATAGACTTTTGATAGACGAGTTTGATATATGTCTGCTCCGTCACATAGATCAAACTCTGTATAGGTCTATCGCCCTCTTTCCGCAAACGTTTGTCTTGTTCGCTGTATATAGACTGTTCTTTCAACGAACGAGACGCGCGTTTGTCGAACCTTACTCATCGATAGCGATAGTTTCGGCTAAAATATGGTCGAGCGTGTGTGTAACGTCGCCATTATACAATCAACGTCCGATTTTTCCCCCGAATCTCTGTCTGTATTCTTACCACAGGTTTTATCGTCGTTGCCGCTTGCGTAATGACGTTCGAGGCCAGGGACTCCGCCGCCAAAGTCGTCCCGGCGCGATTCAAGATGAGCACGGTGGCCACCGCTTTACCGTCTTCGTCGACGTTGACGCCGCGCCATCTCGGCTCGTATGGTGGGGGCGGCGGCCTTCCGGCCGCGGCTCTTTGTCCGCCTCACGGTTCGATGCGGCAATCAGGTTCGCAAACCGGCTCCGGAGTCGGCCAATATTCCGCCGATAGACGGACGCTTACGCAGTCCTTCGTGCAGTTTTCGCGGGAACTCGCCGCCGAATCGCAAAATCGACCGAACGCGCTCAAAGCTTCGCAGGTAAGAGGAGGTGCGTATTTAAAATACCACCTGACGATTACGCTGGCCGACACGATTTTTGTAACACGGTTCAGCCTATCATTTTCACAATGCTAATACCTTTCTAATAATACGAAAAATATTCATACAGACATACTACGTCCGGTTTTCAATGGGCTCATTAGACCTTTTGTATTGACAGGTGTTGTAGTAAACTTTATAAAAAAACTATGTGAAGCCTAATAAATAAAGAGGGTGAAGGATTTAAATACCTAAGGCAAGTCTTTCCCGAGTTAAGTGTCGTCGAATTAAAAGAAAGCATTTTTATTGGACCACAAATTAGAAGATTGCTGGGCGAAGTTAATTTTATAGAAAATTTCACCTAGCATGAACTCAGAGCTTGGAACTCATTTGTAAGTGTAGTGAGGGGATTTCTAGGCAAAAACAATATCGATTCTAACTACGAAAAACTATATTCGATGAACGTCTTGACTCCTAGAAGTTGCTTGGTTGCCGAATGTCATTAAAAATTCACTTTATCCATTCCCATTTATCATTTTTTTCCTGGGAATTTGAACGCTGTCTGCGATGAACTGGATGAGAGATTCCATCAAGATATAAGGATAATGGAAATTCGGTATCAAGGACGATGGGGATCCAGCCATGATGGGTGATTACTATTACTGTTGGTTTCTTGAAGAGAGAAGGTGTGACCCCACCAAAGGAAAAAATAATTAGTGTGTCCCAAATAAATATTTTTGATGTTTGCTTCTTTCTTGGATGCCAACTTAATATAAATTATAAACACAGCACATATACAGGGTTAAAAAACTTGTTAAATCATTTTTCTTCAATAAATATTACAGGATACATTTCTACATGCGGTTTTTCTAGTGTAATAAGAAAACTTTACGTGTTACAACTTTTTGTTGGTCATTTTCGTATTTAGATAGATTCATTCTACTACGATAGGCTGTATGTTACAAAAAGAAAAAAAATTGTCGGCCAGTGTTGTTAGTATCAAACCGAAATTTACACAAAAATAATTTTTTAATGAAGGCTTTATATATCTGTCAAGATTACATATGCGCTGATGATATTTAGGGTTCGATAAGCAAAAGTCCTTCCGCTCCTAATTTTTCTGCGCTTGAGAAGACGACGAACGCCGCCGAGAAATCGTCGCCGACGACATCGAGCTATCGAATGGTACAAGAAAAGTCCATCCCGAAGACGTCGCGCACAACTTTCGCCGCTTGCGCCCTGTTAAATCCCGGACTATTGCATCGCCACGCAGTTTCCGTTGACGAAACTGCCGCCGCCTATAGGTAAATTACGTGTTTCTCGAATGATATCGTGCCTTTTGCTTGTTTGAGAAAATATATGTACCATCACGGACTTTGGTTATGTCCGGTCTTTTGAGGTACACCTGTGCTCCTGTTATTGTATCGGTTTTAGCGTCAAGGAAATTTCGCACATACACCCGACCTCTTATGAAGAAATCATAATCATTAGAAAACTTTCAAAGGGCAAACTGTTTACTTTTTAGTATAAGAAATTAATAAAAGACCGGAAAAATCCAAATCCCTTCACTGTAATAGGGTTCCAAGGTAATTGCACTCGATTATTTTGGTATTCGAAAATTCCTAATTAAAAAGCATATTTTTTAAAATATATATTGCATCAGATTAAGCCACGAATCGTTGCACGGATGCGGCAGTCAAGGATCTATGGCGTTAGACTTGCACTTGGAATGTCCGGTGACGTTGAAGATTCGCGATCGACGCAGAAATCCACTGAAAAGGCAAAGAAGAGTGGTGGACGAAGAAGAACGAGTCGTTGTAGGATCGGCGGCGGCTCCGGATGAATCTTCAAGTAGGAGAAGTTCGCATTCTTATTCGCCCAGGTTCCACTTTAATCCCAGAGAATTTACGGGCAGTAATATTTCGGGTAAATTTACAACAAAATAAGTTATGTATATAGTTGTGTACCGTGCTATACGAGAATTACCCAAATATGTGCATAAAACATTATTTGAGTTGCTCAATTTGCGTCAATAGTACCACAACTATCTGATTTGTGTTTTGTGATTTTGTTATTTTGGCAATGTCGGAATGTTTTTATGAATCCTCGGCAATAAATATACTATTATTATCATTGAGCAACTCTACATATTCCCTCTATTTTTCTTTCATCTCGAACAGGGGTTCGGCGTATCAGCTTCCCATCCAATCGTCGTCCATCGGTCATTGCTGTCAGCATCATTCGTCATCCAGACGGCGCAGTTCGAACGCCTCCGACTGCACGCACCGTTCTCGAACCAGGCGCAAAGAATGCCATCACAACAGTCGAGGAAGACTGGAACGAGCGATCAGTTCCGATTCGCGACTAACCGGTGCCATACCGAAATGTCATCATCATCGAAGTGGCGGTCATTCTTCCTGTCATCACTATTCGCCGACGCACACCTCCACCGACCAAGAAACCGAGGCGGCTCTGTCCGACTCGGACGTTCGCAATGGACCGTCGAACGACACGCCGCTCCCAAGAAATAACATCCATCTCAATCGTTAGAGTTCCGGATCGTCGTCGATTTCGAGACCGTGCATTTGTACTAACATGATAATTTTCGATCGGATCTAAAATCGGGGGTCGTCGCATCGAGTTTATTTGAAACGTTCCAATTTTTTACCGTCGACAGTCGGAAAACGACCGCCTTCTGGAGTACCTTAACATCCTTCCATCGATTCGTGTGTTTGTGTATTTTCCGTTGTAATCTTCTACGTTACAAACGCGCACGATATCTACATTCGTTTCATAATTTCAAACTGTCGAATAATTTTCACATGATCGGTTTGCTATAAGTTACGGCGATCTCACAATGAACGGGTCCACTTTATAATGTTGTTGTTAGTATCACTTTCAAACTCACATGGAACAACAATTGCCATACCAAGAAAGGTACCTACTGAAAAATCGTTTTTCTACTAGATTTCTATTTTCTGATATACATACACGTACGAACTATAGCAGATGTTTATTTAATTTGAGGCGAACTCATTTTGTCTATATTGTATACTTTTTACTTACACAAACTTACTTCGCAGTATGCGCATTTGAATATGAAACATGAAACATGTACACTCATGGAAACTATAAATGTCCGCTTTTTGAGCGCATACGCCCCGATTCTGACAATCAAAACGCCCGTCCCCAAAAAACCCAATTTAATTTGTTCTTAATGAAATAAAAAATTAGTACGTATATAATTATTTTATTTGTCGTTTTTGTAACATGTCGCAAATTCTTTTTAAAACACAAATTAAATAATAACATTTTCTACTTTAAACAACTATTGCGTACGAACCAACCGATAGTAATCTCGCAGGTTTTCGGACGGGCGTTTAGATTGTGACAATGTGCGCGTATGCGCTAAAAAAGCGGACATTTAGAGCTTCCATGAGTGTACATATAACGGACTGATCCGTCCCTACGAGGACGAGACATATCAGACGTTGAAGATGCATAGAATAAATAATTCGGTATCGTCTATGATGTATCTATGCTGGGATATTTATTTAAAAATTGTTCTCGTAATAGAATCTAACGGCCTAACACCGGAACATAATACTGGTCTCTTGGTTCAGGGAAAAAGAACCATTAACAAATATGAACATCAGGTATTAAACTCGAAACAATTCAGGTAATGAAGGCGTAATACTTGATTTTTTTACAGCCCTTGCAATCGCTAGCGACCGTTTTGTATTTTCTTTCTTACGCAACGATAGTCGACGATGACGTTTCGGGATGTAGATTACAAAGACGGCACTAATTCGTATATGTTCGTATATCGGTGACCGATACACGAACATGTACGAACTTGTGTTATCCTTGTACTCGCCATAACCGGCCGTCGTTGTCCTTACATACGTAATCTTCGTTCGTATTCAACCAAACGAAGTAATATTTCGTATTGTCCCTTGTTTCTTATATACCCCTAGCAATGCGAGAAAGGTAAACGGTGGCAACTGTAGTAGCAGCGTCGTCTTCTACGAATAAGTAAAACGTTTACCGAAACCGGGTGCCTATTTCGTAGCGGTTAAGGACACTTATCCGGGTGTGTAAACGTGTGCATGCATACTTTTTTACTACTACAAAATATTCGTTATCCTAAGAACCGAAAATAATGAACAAGTGCCACGATATTTTTATAATTGTGCGTCTATGTGTGTTCAAACGTTCAACCCTTTCACCGACTTTCTTCTCAAGTCACACTCACATATGCTACATACAAACGTAGTACGTAAATGTGACCGATACTATTAGATCACGTTCGATCCCCAAATCTCCAATTGGAGAACATCCAATCTATCATCCACGTAATTTACGTAACGTAAGGAGTGCATCTGTTAACGTACAGGAAATTCTTAGCGTATTCGATTACATTTTTTAGCGAGAGACGAAAGCGTCAAGTCCGATGCGGGGACAAGGCTTTGACGTTCACAATGCTTTACCGAAAAACTAAAATAGAATCCCTTTTTATTTTTACCGCACTGATTTATAATGTATTTCGACGGCTAGGTTGTCCTCCTCAATGAAGAAAAGTACAAAACCTAGAAAGCATCACCCGTAGAACTACGGCTTAAACTATTGACATTTTCTAACAATCTAGTTAATCTTTCGTTATAATAAATACAAAGGGTACTAGGAAAGTTCTGCAATACCGCTTTATTTTTATTTTTTCTTTCAATATAATTTCCACCATATTTAATGCATTTCTCTATCCCCCAAAACCGATCCTTAAATCAGATCTGGCAAGTTTCATTAGAGAGTAAGGCACACTAGTTGTCCGTTGTTTATATACATATAAAACAAAAACAGTTATTTTGATTGAGGATTATGTGTTTTATTCATTGTGTAAGTCTCACAAGTGGTCCAAAGGACGTAATCTAAAAATCATTAGTTTCTTTTAAAATTGCCAAAGCAGATATCACATTAACGACTTTGATATGAAATATTTCATTATATCAATGTGATAACTTCACAATTTTGCAGAAAATGGTGGACGTTAATTTTTTTATTAAATACATAGAAATGCTACATTTTATAGGATGAAAAACTAAAGTTATTTAAAAAAATATATATGTATATATATAAATATATTTGTAAAACTTACATGGTTTGCTTTCAATATTAATACATATTCTACATCTTCTTTATGTTGGCAGTGGTCTAGTGAAAAGTTAACATTGCATTTTATATAAGCAATCAATCTTTGTAATACAAATTTTGTATGTAGTGTTGTTAGAATTACTAATTTTAATATGTTATAATTTTTGACGTGCATTTTATAACATTTTCTTTAACATATGTTAATCGTTGCGTATCAGTTTTTTCTTTTAATTGAGTAAGTTTATGTACATCTTGTAGTTCTCCACTATGAATAATGTTACTATTATAAATTTCTCAATTTAAAGTTGTTGAAAACATTCTTAAATATCCAAAAATGTAAGCTATTTACTTCACTAACTTTAAACGTTTATCCCGTTTATCTTCTTATCTTTTATTCCAATTGCAATTGTTGTGTTATCTTCTTCCTAATTGGACGATGTGGAATGTCTTCTTGAAAATTTTTTTATCGGTAAAGATTTAAATTATGTACCAAACGCATAGCAGCTAGGATCGATGCTTCTGACATAATATTGCCTTATTTGGCAAAACAAGGTTTTCACCAACAAGCAGACTGCTACGACACGTGGTTGCATCATATTGCAAAGCTTTCCTAGTACCCTTTGTATTTGTCGATACCCGCATCAGTATGATAATTTATTTTCAACCGCGTATTTTTTCCGCCTTTATTCGGCGTCCTAAATTCGTTTTCTGTATGTAACATTTGTATATCTCCTTACATATTAACCAGATTGAATAGTTTCCGGTATATTCCACGGTAAACTTTCAGCCTCGGTCGCTATCGTTGTTTTCACCCGATGTACAAGATTCTTCAACTGCATCGTCTTTCGATAGACATGAAATAAATGTGATTATTGTACAGTGTATTGTACTTATTTATATACATACATAAATGTTGTATACGTATACGTAACACTTGGTTAGATATACACGTGTATATTTGTTTCCGTATTATAGTACTGTTAGGAAGGATAAAAGAACTGGATGAATATACAACTACAGAAATTCAAGTGTTATTATTTCGGCGTTTTTCAATCGTTATTAATTACCAACTTACGCGTCGCACGTTGCTGCGACCTCAGAAGAAAAGAAAGTTAAAGGAAACTCGTTATGATAACATTCAATTTACATTATATCATTTTTATTGAAACTTATCATTAATCATTATTTATATTTGAATTAAATTTGTTTGTATACATGCGCGCCACCTATCATAGGATATATGTACTATGCCAAAAACATTCGACACACGCGCGCAACCTTGCCGTAGGATAAATTCAGTATTCCAAAGATTATGGTGAATTGAAATCTATTACAGTCACGATGAAATAAATAAATGGAAGAATTCAATATTCGAAAGATTATGAGAATTAAAATCGATTAAACTCACGATGAAAAAAGTGTGCAAATGTGTTGAGTGAGAGCGGCGATTGTATGTTCACAATGAATATAAATTATTCCACGTCTTATACGCGGTAATTGTCGACGATGCTCGCAAATTCGCTTGAATAAATAAATAAATGGAAAAATTCAGTATTATGACTTACATATATCAGTTATCACCCACGAACTGAACTGTCATTATTCATTATTTACATTCAATTGAATTGAATTTGTTTATATACACGCGCGCCATCTGTCGTAGGGTATATGTCTATGCCAGGAAGAGTCGACAAACGCGCGCCACCTATCGTGGGATCAGTATTACACGTATGGAAATGGCGTTTCTTTTTTGGAAAACGTTGATGAAATAAATTGATTTAGAAATGTTGATGCCACTATGCCAGTAATCATCGCGGGAGTGTAGTCAATAACTTCCGAAAGTTTCATGGCGATCGGATGAATGGTGTAGTAATACATTAAGGACACACACACAGCCATACCACGGAATAAATTTATTCTGTGTTTATTTTGTGGCCATACATTCGTTTATATTTGCATTGATCAGAATCGACGAATCGGTTACATTCGTCAAGATTAGATTGTGACATGACCTACGTATAAACCACATCAACATGTTCCATGTATTAAATATAGAACGCGCAAAGATATGTAACGCGACAGATGAACTTCGAACGCGCCTGGCTCCAAAAGATACAAGTTAATTTGTCTTAAACATACGTTATAAACAACAAGTTTCCCAGCAGCGCAAATATTTAGTTCTGTACCAAAATGTCATCTGTTATTAGGAAAATAATTTCTACAGGAAAAGCACCGAGGCCGGTAGCACCGTACAAGTAAGTTGAAAAATCTGCATTTCACTCATTCTCAATTATTTCGTACGTACTAATACATGGCTCGAACTTAACGTGCATTATTACTATTATTTTCTTCATTTTCCAATCGTATCAAAGTTTCAACGTTACAGTCAAGCGGTGATCCTCGACAGAACGGTCTACATATCCGGCGTTCTCGGTATGAACAAAGATACTTTGAAATTGGTGGAAGGCGGAGCCGCAGCGGAAGCGCGGCAAGCCCTTCAAAATCTAGGATATATTCTCGAAGCGGCGGATTCCTCGTACGAAAAGGTAGTCAAGACGAACATATTCCTGAACGATATCGCCGATTTTTCATCGGTGAACGAGGTTTACATGGAATGTAAGTTGAGTTTTCATACTCCAGTGCAATTAGACGTTAAAAATGCAAATAAGAATGAGAAGACTGTCGCAAAAATAAATAAAATTACCACTATATTGCAAATTCATTCATTTAAACAGAGAATTGAAAGGTAATTATCAGAATTTTCAAACATTTATTTGAAGAAAATAATAAATATTATTGTTTTCGAAGACGTTTATGAAAAATCTGAAAAAATAAAACTTCTTTGTTTAAACAAAAATTAACTTGTGGATGACAGATGCTCCGAAAAATGAAATGCATAGAAGAAGCGTTATACAATACAAATACGTCAATTGTTTATAGGAAACAATTTATTCACAACTTATGCTAAATAATCATTATTTAAACTTTTTAATCATATAAAAATTATCAATTTTTTTATTTATATTAATTACTCGCAAATCACTTCGTTTTAGATTTCAAAAAGGATTACCCAGCCCGTTCAACGTTTCAAGTCGGAAAATTACCGTTGAAAGCTAAAGTAGAGATTGAAGCTATTGCTGCAACCGGGGACGTCAAGTTCGTAACGGCAAAATTATAAACAATATTTGTATATCTCCAAAAATAATTACGATATAATTATTGTACGTGTCACAATGTTATAGTTCTAAATAACTTTAAGTAAATCTGAACTCGGATGTTAGAATATAAAATAAAAATCCCTATTCCCATTAGTAGTCTTCTTAGCATTAAAGGGTAAGACTACTGTAACAGCCTTAAAAAGCGTTTCTTTGACATTTTATTTTGGATAGAAGAAAAATACTTTCATGATTCGTAGAATATTTGTTAGACGCTCATTAAAATTGTACACAGCAAGCTCAGTCGGTGTATTTAAGACATTTTACGCATTGTACATTTGTATAGTATATAGTAAATAACGATACATAGTAAGTTATTAGTAGGTAATAATAGGTAATAAATTTCATACGTTGAAGACATGGGTATGGTAAGAAGAACAACAGCGGTACATATTCTTTAAAATTAATTTTCTTAAGCGTAATGCATATTCGTACATCGACGTGTGATAAATGTGTTAGAATAGGTACCATAAATATTGGAATATTCAATTTCTTAACGATAATGATTGATATTTAAGTTAACATGAATAGAATATGTACAGTCAAGGAATATAATATATGTACTTATGTATATGTAAATACTACGAACATATGTACATATACAGGGTGTAAATTAAATTATGACTTATGACTTTTAATTTCAGGAGGTGATTCCTTGCGGTGTTTTATGAAAGAAACATGTGTCCTCCTTTTTGTAGGGAGTGGCTTAACTATTTCTGTTGAATGAACAGAGTATAGAACAAAGCAAAATTATTATCGTTTTAAATCTAATTATATCAAAAGAAGCCCCTTGCTATTGCTAACAGGCATACTAAGTGTCATCGAAATCGTCGAAAAAACTTTTGAAGGAAACACCGATTCTTTTCATTAAGACTTTGACACTCTGTTTCTCGAAAACGAAACAAGTCAGGACACATGTGTACATGAAGTTTTTCTCATAAAACATGACAAGAAATGACCCCCGAAATTAATGTCATCGCTTAATTCACACCCTGTATAACTCTGCAAGAAATCTTTTTCTATTAGCTCTTAATTTTAATATATACATAAGTACGCAATTTTCTTCCTTTAAACATAACAATCAACTCCCTTATTTTAGGTAAAGTATAATATATACATACACACATACGTGCAGTGTTAACCGTTTAGAATTTTAACGAAAGCTCATTAAAAGCACGGGCAACAAACGAATTCACTCTCCATTCGAAGGGCATCATCAAAAACTGCAACGATTCCATCATCAACTTGTATACTTATACGTACATTTTTTCGTACAATTATCACCAATTTGTATAGCACCGATGAGATATAGCTCACCTATTTTACCTATTTATATTTCACTTTTATACGATTTAACTGATAGATTTTCACTGCTTATAATAATTTCCGGTGGAGGAATGTGCTCCTTCCGGAATTGGTCGCCTTCCGGATGCTTCCCTTCCTCCGTCAACACCGAACGATCGTCTATAGAAATTTCCTCTACGGATGAGACAGCGTCTTCTCCTTGTACGTCATCTTCGAACGAATACCGTCGTTTAGGCAACGAACGAAGAATCCTTTGATAAAGGATGGCGTCCGCGGCTGCCTCCCAAAACGTCGGCGCCGTGCTAACACAAAAGAAAAACGATCTAAAGTAAAGTCGTCATTTAGCGATTTCGTGAAGAAAGTAGCGAAAGAAACAAGCTGGGAATTGTCTAAATTGTGTGCGGATATAAGAGATAGGAACATATTTGCGCGCTTATCTGTTTTATTCTTATTTTAATTTTATTTATCTATCATCAGTCACAAAAGAAAAAATTCTTCGTTTATCGAATTCAGAAACGAAATTTCGTAAACTAGCTGATAAGTTTTGTATCGTACTGTAAGTATATACATCTCGCCCCCTTTATTTCGCGATATACCAGGAGAGGCCAACAAGTCGATCGCCAAGCAGTTATTGATCGATCACAGCCGGTAGGAGACGATTACAACGCGCAAACGCGATGTAGTCGTGAATGTTACCATTAGGTTCGACAAACCAATGCACGATAAGTCATCATTTAAGTTGTGCAAACCGGACTGACGCTGCCACTCCTCCGAATTTTAATGTCGCGCCTTGCCTACGTAAGTGGGGACAAGTGGTGTAAGTGACAGCGTCGGTCCGGTTTACATAACTTAAATGATGACTTATCGTGCACTCGTTTGTCGAACATTAGTTTTCAATTGTGGCGCCGAAGTGAATGTATTAATAAATGTAATTACAAGATTTCAGTAGGTAGATGGCAACACATTTTTAAGAAAAAATTTATCTTATATACAGGATAGGTTTTTTCCGATATTTAGTATGGGGATGTCGAAAACTAGCGGACTGCTATTTTCTTTTGGGAAAATTGCTTGGCTCGCTAGATATCTGGAAAAAAATAATTTTTCTTGTTATTTCGTTCGGTGCATGTGGCTCTGTTAAAATTTACTTTAGGAAAAATTGTGCAAACGAAAAAGTTTTAGGTAATTATGTGCTTAATAATACAGTCTCTAGGCCATAAGCCATATTCACCGAACAAAATAACAAAAAAAAAAAGAAACTGTATAAATGACAATATTTTCTAAGTATGGCCTTGATAAACATACACCATCCTATCAATAGAGATTTAAAAAAAAAAGTTATTAGTTTGAGAGCTACAGTCCCACGCGCTAGTCGTAAGCAACCATGTATATAGAAGTTGACCACTCCTGCAATATAGGGATGGAAGAATAACACCGCGCTTGACGCTCATCGCCCGCCAACGTTCAAATCACGTAGGCATCGTTAATGGCTGCGTGGTTATCGAAAACGAATCAAAACATTACGCTCACTTTAGCGTACTTGTATTATTAATTTACTCCCGTCTAACCCCCATCATAAATAAGTCATGACGAGCCTATTTAACGGCAGGCATCGCGAGTCTCTCTGTCTCTCTAGCCAGTTTCTCTAGAGTCTAGAAGAACGGAGCGGCGTTGCAATTCATCGCCCCTATATTGCATTGCGAAGAGGCTAGATGTGTATGTACAAGTTAATTAGTAGAACGTCGTATTTACAGAGTATGGAGCATCTACTGCAGAACCAGGCATTAGCGAATTATTACTTATTCTAGGAAATCTAACGGATGGACCTACGAAATACGTAGAAGTATGTACGTAATTACGTACTTATGTTGTACATACTTCTAATGCTGACATCTACATATACTTACAAGTAGATTGTCGATACCAAATTAAAAAAGGGGGCCTAAAATAAAAATAATCTTTCAAGATTAATATTCGACACTGTTTCTATGACGATTTAGGATTCAATATAAAGAGAACGAAATCAAGAGAAGAAAGAAATAATCAAAGCGAACAAACAGTAATGACAGTATAACGATAGTAGGAAGAGTCGAGCGGTTTAGCGACCACCGCTCTGCCGTTCGCAGTGGCGCCACCTATTATGAACACTGGGAACTGTCCGTTACATCAACAGCAACGGTTGCCGTGACGGCTCACAATCTCTACAACAGGTGGCGCCATTGCGAACGACGCAGCGGTGGTCCCCGAACCGCCCAACTCTTCCTATTAACGATGAGCAAATCTTGTAATCGCTTTTCCGTTTTCCTTTCTAGTAAATCTCAAAAGATGCAACGTTAGCGTATCACTCACATCAAATCACTTACTCCTCCTTCGTCTCTTCCGGTCCTGGCGGATCTGACAATCCGTTTACCAGATCTTCGGCCTTCTTCTTCATATCTTTAACGTTGCTATCTATCGCGTCTAGCGTGCTCTCCTCCACGTCTTCGATGCGTAACGCGTCGTTAACGCTTTCCTTGACGTCCGCAGAGACGACTTCCCCGAATTCGTCCGTTAAACTACCGCTCATCTTCATCGTCGGAGGCGCAACTTTCACCATAAATTCTTTTTCGTTCTCGTTGTCCAGCAGGACCGTTTCGGCTTCCGATACGACCTCGGTGACGGTTTCGACGAGAGGCGTCTTCGACGCTTGTTCGATTTTCTGATCGACTTGCTTCGATTCGGCGGCGGCAACTTCTTCCCCTTCGTTCTTGCCAGACGAAAAGGTATGATGGACTTTCTCTACCATGCTTTCGAAGCCGGACTCCGCCATTGTTAGGGTCGTTTCGACCGTATCTTTTACGTGTCCCATTCCCTCTTTGGCCGCGTCTTCCACATCTAAAAATTTCAATCGCTATCGATTTATGTTTTTTTTACAAACATCATATGGATGACTATTTGTGTTCGTAAGAAAGGGTAGTGTTGATGAGGTATCGGATTCCTTTAATGCTCATCATAATAGATTAAAATTTACATATGAGAGGGAATCTAATAGCTCATTGAATTTCCTGAAGGTGACAGACATGCACAACAACGGCATTCTAAAAACGAATTGACATATAAAGTCTACCAATACAGGAGGACATCTACATTATTTTTCAGAAACATCAAAATTATATAAAATTAATGTAGTTACCGGATTAGTTGATCAAATGGTTAGATTAGCTAATTCCGAGATTAGGGGAAAGAATTTGAACGAAGTTAAAGAAATGTTAACATATAATATAATAAAAATAATTACTCAAACACTTATTACGAAAAATAATAAAAAATGGAATTAATAAATTATATAATAGAGGTATTAAAAATACTGACAATACAATTCTATATAAAGAATAAAAAGAATTTAATAAAAACAATATAAATATAATTTTCATTCTAAATTATAGTGACAGATCTCTTTTTACTAACACTAAATCTAAAATAAATAAACAAAATCAAAGTAGTGTAGTTTATAAAATAAACTGGAAAGACTGTAATGGTGATTATGTGTGATTATGGAGTTCCTGTTCAGCGAAAAAGGTAAAAACTTAATAGTTGTTAAAACCGTTAAGTTTAGAAAGTGCGAATTGACAAATTATGCTATCAAATGGAGATCTACGAATAAAAATTGTTCATCAAAATTATTTACTGATGAAAGTATCACGACAGTTTTGGGTAAGCGTATTTATTATTATTAGTTTACTGAATTCAATAACAACTAATTGTAAGTAAGTTATTGATAAATTCATTTTTTATAATTTTAGAAAAGACTCCCATAACCACCGAACTTCATCACTACTACGTCAGTTGTTTTCAAATTCTCTGAAAAGCCAGCCAAACTTATACACAGAGAACTTTCTCAATCATCCAATGCTTTGACAACGTCAACAACTTTGGATTTACAAAATGTCCGCAGAACTATGTATGCTGCTTGACTCTTTATTACCAATTTGTATTTCCAAAGACAACTAGAATTTCTTATTAACGAAATTTAAATTTTCTGGCATTGTCAAACAATTTATGTTGACGGCACATTTGAATATTGTACAAAAATTTTTATGCAAATTTTTTCGTTCGTGGAATTCAAACGGACACTACGTCCCTTTAGTATTTTGTTTATTGCCTTGTAAACAAAAATATTATTGTAAAGAGCAATAAAATCTCTATCGAATGGTAGAGTAAAATTAACAAGTATTATATATTTTGTATTTTAGACGATTAGGTATATATTTATTGCAATGATTGTTGTCTTGTAAAGGCTTATTATTTTATTATACATTTTTTAATAGAATCGTTTTTAATTATTCTAAACTCAATCACAGTATCCCGCTGTTCTAATCGGTGCAATTCAGACTCTGGGACTAAATCAGGATTATCGAAATTTGATCAAATCAGCGCAATTTGCATACCCTCCGCCCCCTCTCTATATGAGGAAGGCAAAGAAGATTTCGCCAAAACGAAGACACTACATTTTTCTTTTCATTCGTCATATGTTATGTACAGCATGATGTAACGTTCGTTGTATCGCCCTTGAAGTAGATGTACATTTTCGATTCAATTAGAGTTTTGGTGGATTCGTTTTAGTCTCGCGGTTTTGATATATGCAATCGTATCGTTGGTGGACGCCTATTAATATAAAACTCTTATCGCAAAAATGTATAGCTTTAGCAAATACCGTCATCCATTTGTACCAACGACCTTTAATCTCAATCGTCATCGTAAAACGAACCGGACGATCATTTATAAAACCCTAAGGTGCGTGGCAGACACGACGGTCGAATAATACATAAATTAATCCATTGGGCGAAAATAAGTAGATCTTATGTTAATTTCCGACGTGGCCGCCTTCTAATTACAATTGGAATGGCTTTCGGGCGTCTTTTGTTGCCGCCACGATCTTATCTTTAAATGTAATAGCGCCGCGGCGATTTGACCGATTACGTTATTATCGCCAAGCCGACTGGTGAAGTACGAAAATAAAAAACGGTGTTGGATTGAAGGTCATGTAGTCGCAAAAGAAGGTATTAGTCCAGGACAAGGATTACCGATGTGCTACTGTGTTTTCTTGCTCATGAATTTTTCATGACTTTGTTTTTCTTTCGTGGATTAATGTTGATAAGAGTCACAGAAAAATGTACACGACAAGCAATTATTTATCAAATAAAAAAATTACAATTAATTTCAGCGCTAGGCTTTTTTCTTGTAACCTTTATGTGCTTCGCGACAGAACGAATTTGATTCTGAAAGCAAATTGGAAAATATGCATATCTATTACCTCTAAACTTTTGACCTTGCTATGGTTATTGTTATCGGCGGGCATTAGACTAGCTTTATGGGAAGCAGCAGAAAAGCATACGTATACCTATGTACAACATACATAGGTATAAAGGGATATTTTTAGAAACTGCGAAGCTTTTGTAATTTTCAAATCGATTCGGCGACGAAGAAAATTTATTCATACTTTCGCGCATAGCTCACGCTACACGCAACTTTGCATCGAGGGAGGGTAAAGAAAGTGCGAAGAAACCGACGATTTTACGATTTTTAGCAGCTTTTTGTGGTTTCATACACATGTACACTTACAGCGAGTCCATAAATACGCACTTACTTGTGAACGCGATCTCTTGTTTAGCGAAAAGAAAAAAAGAGCAACAACTTGAATTTGAATCTTCTTGGTATTATTGGAGATACCGAACATTAAACGAACGTCAAAAGCGTTTCCGTTAATTCCGTACATATTGCGTCCGTCACAGGTCCTACTTTTAAAATGTTTACTCGCATCAAAGCGCGACATTACGTTAAATCATTGAAAACTTACCGTGTAATATGTGTTCGCCTTTGTTCACCGCCTCGCTGGCGGAGTCCTTCGCCGATTCAACAAAGTGCTTGCCACTTTGGACAATCGGATTGCTACTGGCGCAACCCATCGCGGAGTGCTTGCATGCGTACCTTAAGATATACGTACGTATTACGGTATTATCTAAGGTCGATTTATTTACTATCGATTTGAATGAATCTCGACGAGATCTTTTTCCTTTAATTTGTTGATATGAACGCGTACCGCTTCAAACTGACCGCAGGGCAATTTGCAAGTTAAATTAAAAGCTGCGCTATCGGTTTCGGCGCCAAAGAAACACCAGCACGCAAGACTTGCGTTGAGGAATCAAGTTCAAGGAACCTGCCCGTTTTCGAATCGGCGTTCGGGATGTACGCATGCTTTGTGTGTGCCGCTAGGACTACTTCGTACGTGCGAATAATAATTTATTTAATTCTTACTTAACTTACAACTTCTCTTCTTTACTTTTGCAAAAAACGCGGAATATTAATCTACACTTTCTCGCTTTCATCGATTTAAACGAGGCAGGCGTAAAATCAAAACGGAGTTCGAGTATTGATTGATTTACCTTAAAAGGGAACATTATTATTCAAACGAGTGTTAAAATATACACGCGAGGCAATTTAATTAGAATACTTTGGCCAATAATTTTTCTACTACCTTAAATATACGCAACCAACACAACTTGCACTACTTTGATAAACAATTATTTAATTTCTCTTTCATTAATGACGCTCAATAATTTAATTGTAATTGCTCTTATTTTTTTAGAATCTACAATTTAGAATTGGAATCTTGAATCGAGAAATAACATTAAATTCAAAATAATGTCCGCCAAATAATTTGACGAATGATAGAATGGTTGCATAAGGGTACGGTTTCACATTATTTTCTTCCATTTAATTCCGCATATGTAGCGTTGACATTAAACTACGAATATATGTATATATATATATATATATATATTTATATATACTTATATATAGCTTAAAATTTTATATTTACTGATAGTCAAATATATAAAACACAACTCTTACAACTTTACAATGAACAAAAACAATAACTTTTTAACCTAATCATAAGTTTTACGTGTGCTGTTTATTTTGTTGCCTATATATAACATTTCTCCTGTTCCTTTAGATATAGGCAACCAATACTACCTGACAATAAAATCAAACGATTTTTTATCATTTTTTATTTGCTATTTAGCGAAGTCAGAGTCATCTGTCATAAAGTAGGCACAACTATAACGAAAAGTTAAGGTAGAATGTGCTATACGCCAGAGTATAGGCTGTCATAGGCTATCATAAAGCTGTCAACGAATTAGGTTATGATTTTAATATAAAATACAGATGTATACCACAAATTTGCTTCTCTTGTCACGTATCAGCTTGTAATTTATCACGATTTGATTCTGGTCAAAATTCTACTGGAACAGATCGGCACCAAATAATTTCTCCGTATAAGCGTACGATTTAACCGGGTTTAACCTATGCAGTTTGTAGGATAGGAAGATCCCCATTTGTTTACTTGAGTGGATTCGAGTTTATACA
The DNA here is from genome assembly GCA_038088585.1 of Chrysina gloriosa. Classification (NCBI taxonomy): domain Eukaryota; kingdom Metazoa; phylum Arthropoda; class Insecta; order Coleoptera; family Scarabaeidae; genus Chrysina; species Chrysina gloriosa. The sequence goes on from CM076087.1 coordinate 105,038,965, forward strand.
ATTTAAGTTTTTTCGCTATTTCATCTATTACAATGTCGCTAAAAATAATACAATTGATACCGAACAGGCAGTTCATAGATCCCGAATTTAGCGGATATAAACTATCTTTGGATGTTGTGCCGACGATAGAAAAGGCTTTGGAGATTTCAGTAGACAGATTACTACCGGATTCTAATCAGTACTCCTTCCTCCATGCGAAATTATTTGGACTGCACAATCATTTAATTGGCGAAACGATAAACGAGATGGAAATTGTTTATTATATAGATGAGTTATGGTGCATTAAGAAGGTCTTCATTGACAATTCTGAGATTCAAATTGTCGACGTCTTAAAAAATACGAAAAATACAAAGACACCAACTACTCAATACAATGTTTCCTTGAAATTGGTGAATGAGACCATGGCTATCTTTTCTGATGGCGCAGGTAGGATACATATCATAGATACTGGACCTCGTGAGCAAAATAACGATTGGGAATGCGTGGCTGTCATTGATGGATTAAGTCAACATCAAGCATTCATTATTCAAGATGCTAGATTTCAAAAATTAGCGCATAGTGAACAAATACATTGTTTATTTTTTGTATTGAACAAGACAAAAATGAACAAAAAGTATCTGCAGTTTTGTATTGGGTAATATTCAGTAACCTAGGGAATGTTTGGACAAAAATTCATACAAAGAAGCTTTATGGGAGTCATAATGGTACAATACATTATGCATATATAGAACCTTCTTGTGAAGCATTGTATGTTATTAGTGATGGTACTGTCTGTTTCGCTCAAGATGATAATACAGCAACAGTAATACAATCGCCAGATAGTTCTGAAAAAGGTATTGCTGGAGCCAAACTGATGATGATGTGACCATAAAACTCAAAATTCCAGATAATTTTAATATGGATCGCCTATGTATTAATATACAATCAACAGAAATATCTGTCTCACTTGATGCCCAAAGTATTCTTAGTGGCCAGCTATCTCATAGAATCGATAGTAACTTATCAAATTGGTCTGTTGAAAATGGAAACTTGGAAATAAAAATATCTAAGCAAGAAAAACATATATGGACAACTCTTTTACTTGGCGATTACTCTGCACAAGACGTACCCAATCCCACATCGACTCGAGAAGCCAATAAAAAATTACCCAATCTCTGTTCTGAAAATGAGGTAAAACTTATTTTAGCACACATGATACGATAGAAGAATTGGAATATGTTATAGGTGTCGGCACCATCGGGGATTACATTTAATAGTCAACAAGTTGAAGAATGTGACTTTGAAAACGATAAATATACGGTCTTTCAACGACTATCACAGCTCACAGGTGAAACTACTCATAAGGTGAATGTAGATACTCACACATTGGTGCTTACGGTCAATATGAATTCCAATCTTCCTCCAGCAATAGCTTTTCGACACGATGTTGATGCGTATATTTGGGAGCCCGTAGTTGAAGCTGGCGAATTTCGCTTAAAACATGAAGGTACTTTGAACGCGCTTGGATACGTGCAGGTATTTATCTAAATAAGTGTTGCTCGGAAATAGCTGTCGGTTTTATAATTTCAGGCTTCCAAAACGCAAAGAAAATTTACAGTATGCTCCCCAGACCTAAGCTACTGCGCTATATGCGAGACACTTCGCCATGTGTTTATCTACAGACAAGAAAAGGCAATTAATGGAGGAGAACTAAGGTATAGAGTGTCAGGAAAACGAATAGGACACGTTGCCCAACAGCAAGTCATCAGTTTACCTGGTGACGAAATTTTGGGAATTCACGCAGCAGAGTCGAAGCTTTTTCTACTTACCGCAAAGAGTATTTTTATTTTGTCTTTGTAAATAGTATTTCCAAAAATAATAAATTTCATGAAAAAGAAATGTTAGAATTAAGTTGGGCAGAAAAATATCTACAATTTGGTAGTAAACCAAATGTAATTGCAAATAGAACGCAGCTTACTTTACAATAATAACCAAAAGATTCGACAAATAACCGCAAAAACAATAATTCCCAGTGCATAAGAGGACGTTAGTATACGATTGTCTTTCCGATCCCATCTGGAAACGCCTGAAAGTTGTCCTTTCTCGAGAGGATGATTCAGTCCAGGCATAGTAACTTTATTTCCCAGAGGCTCGCCCATCATCGAAAACTTACTCGCATCGATAATCCGAACGGACACTATCTTTCCCATATATTCCCTCTGCGACGGTAGCAATACTTGCTCGTAAAACTTATTATGACCGACGTAATGTTTCTTATCGTGCGAGATTTCGGTAACCAACACTTCCTGGACCTGGCCGATTTTATGCCGATACGGTTCGTAACTACGAAATAAATCAGTTAACGCTTTAGTTCTTTCCTTTACGGCGTGTGCGGGAATTCTAGGCAATAAGGCGGCGGGAGTGCCCGGTCTCGGGAAGAATTGATTGATAAAAAGGTTGGGAAATTTGTATTTTGCGCAAAGAGATAGCGTTTCGTCGAAGTCCTCTTCGTTTTCTGTAGGGAAACCGCATATGATATCGGTTGCAATGGTCACTCCGGTCACTCTGAAATTTAAAAAATAATATATTTAATTTGTGATTATTCTCTATCGTTATTAGGTCAGTTACAACACCATATTTTACTCACAAAAGTCTTTAAAGGACTTGTTTGCAAAACTACATCCTAAATCTCATTTAAGTGATATTACACAAATATTCCTTACTTATCGTTTTCCTAGATATTAAACAAGAGCAATAGAACGGCTTTCCCCATGGGAAACGATTACTTATGACTAAGGTTGTATAAAGAGGCAAATTGTAGTTACCTTGATTGCAAGAAATCTACGACACGTTCAAAATCTGAACGGCAATACTCCCGTTTCATATCTGCCAATACTTGATCACTACCCGACTGAACTGGGACATGAAGGAAGGCATAAATTTTGTTGTGGTTCAAAATGTCAGCTATCTGATTTAAATGCTCTAAGATGTACGGAGGATTCGTCATTCCTAATCGTAATCGACAACCATCTGGTATAATATCTACCAATTTCCAGAGCAATTCAGGTAAAGAAGAACCGATATCTCTTCCGTATGTACCTGTAAAAGTTGAGTAAAAAAGAAATATAAATATGTGTGGTCTCAACCAGAAATAAATTAACTCTTACTAAATTAAATTAACTTCTAGATTAGCAGCTTCAGTTTAAAGAACGCTGTCTTTGCTTTATGTTCACCAGAATGATCAATTGCAGGTCGAAATACGTATTTTTAGTTTAGTAGGGTAAAAGTAAATGGGTAAAAGCTTTTATATGCATAACTAGTGCAACCAATCAATAGAGAAAAAAATTAACTGTACCAGTATCTTCCGATGTCAACCATATTTCAACAACACCTTCTTCGAACGCCTGTCTTGCTCTAGCTAGAATTTCTTCTGGAGAGTAGCTACCAAGATCCCCTCTAGCATGTTTGGTTTTACAGTATGTACACTGATTTAAACAACCTGTATTGATCGGTATAATTTCGATTAGCGGGTTTTTCCTTATTTTCGGTAGTAATAGGGAAGCCCCACCGAGTTTCTTTCCATTCTCCTTTTTGGTACCGAAAAGTTTAACAGTATGACCTTTCAGTGCTTCCTCAACTACTTCTACGACTCGATCGATTTGTTGAACACCGATTATACTCAGTCCTTGTAAGTAGTTTGCTTTTGGTGCACCTTGCGGTACACAACCAGCTAGTACAATGTGTTTTCCATGTTTCTTAGCTAATTCTATTTCATTACTGTAAAATTTAGTCGATACATATGTAAAGTTTATATGCAATTATTTACCGAAAATGGTCCTCTGCTGGATTTTTACTGTGCAACTGTTGAGTAACCATAAATTGGCTTTTAACTTATCTTCAGTTAATTTGTAACCGTAAGCGGATAGTTGCCCGGCCATATATTCAGAATCGGAATTATTGTGTGCGCATCCCCACGTCTTCAAATATATGGTTTGTGTGCCAGGGACATTGGCAGTTGTAGTGATGTTCGGAGTAAGCTCCACATGCTATGCACATAATGTAATTTTTAAAGATATATAAATGTGCGAACTATAAACGCTAAATAACTAATTATATATATATATATATATAAAACTTGTACATAAAAAGTTAATGCGAAGCTTGTACTATTACTTACTTCTCTTCTGTTCTTTTTAACATTTATTTTTACTGCTTTCTTATTATTGTAGCGTTCCTTGGGGGTAATGTCTTGAGAGGAAATTAGATCTTCTATATCGTTAAAGATTTCGCCGCATAATGGTTCTGGAATAGCATACATTTTCTGTAAAACGTGTGAAGCTTCATTAAAATTGCAATTGAGGTTAGGTAGATATAGATCTTATTCAAATGACAGCTCGAGAATGTGAAGCTGACGTTTTATTCTTAGATGTTAGATGTTGGCTATCTGTAAAGGTGAAAATGGAATATAAATTTCGTTCTAAAATTTGCGAAATCAATCCTTACAATTTTGGCTAATTTGAACTCTTAATATACATACACAATTTCTGCAAGTGCTTGTATATCAATGAAATGCAATGAAGTTCGTAGCCTGCAATTTTATTAAGCTGTAGTGGCATCCCTGCCGGTTGAACGGAGTGCATAGGCGTATCGTTAAATGATAGTTAATGGCATTCTTATTAAGAAGAATTGACATTAAGGTGGAATTTGGTTCTATTTTTTTATATTTACATCTTAAATTTCAAACAGCTTTTCTCAGAGGTATTAAGAGTAAGAAATAATTTAATATGAAATGCAATTTGCAATCACTATTTTACTTTTTTAGTTTTGATTGCAAAATCAAAAATGTTTACGCCTAATCAAGACGCGTACAATGCATTCTTATAGTTCACTTTCAAAATGCAACTCAAAACCAGGATGAAATTTGAACGTATATTTTGCGCTCTTGCACCGATCGATGTGTGGAGGCATTTCTTAATGAAAATGTCAACTGTGAGGTTTACGGCCATCACAAACGTAGGATTATAGGGCGTTTTGAGAGAAAAAAACTCTATTCTATAAATTAACTGGGAGACCTACAACATTAACCGAACCTATTGCGAATGATTTTGAAGAACGAACGAATCAAAGCCTCCACAAATTATTACGAGAGCTATCAGCACAGTCAGGTACGCAGGTTACAATATTTAAATTAGCACAAGCCCTTAATTGTGCGATCTTTCCAGGCATTAGTAGGACTAGTTTAGAAGCTAATGGAGTATATTTTCAACAATCATGATAAATAAACTTATAGTGTTATTTTCTATGATAATAAAACTTGTCTTTATTAACAAGTCCACACAAACATAATCTTATTGTTAACGCTTTTCATTAATCCTACCAATATGTCACCTGTGACTCTATACTACGGCACTGGACTTGACCAACTGTAGAAAAATAAAATCCATCCTACCAACATAATTGGCGTCCAGCTACTTACGAACAGTTGGACACCTGTAGATGGGGATTTTGTTCAACGGAAAATATCAAGCCGACGTTTTCTTTTATTTTTAAATATCACGTTTTAGAATTTGCAAAATCAATCTTTACAATTTTGGATAATTTTAACTCTTGTTCTATAAGAATTTGGTTTATAAGAAGAAGGGAAGGATACAGATTTAGATATTTATCTTCATTCTACGATTGTTGTTTGTAAATTATCGCAGGTTAGGGGTTAAACATTAGATTAAATGAGACTTTTGGTCTCAGAATATACATATATGCGTAAGCTTGATTTTTCCGTTCCCCTCCTTGTATTCCATTTCACTACATGTCTTGTTATAAGCGATCAAATCCATGCCAAATCGAAAGATCGCCACGGCGACATCGAACGAAGAACTCTAACATCGTCTTATCCACCGAACTGTTTGGCAGACTCGCTTCGATCGTTTTATTTTAAGAATAAAACCGTCGCAAGTGTACGAGCGAGAAAAGCTCGTACTTGCTCCTCATCTACCTACGTAACGTTACATGTCGTCCACTAACGGGCGTTCGCTAATCGAATTTCGGTTAGATCTGGAGGTGTTTGCGAATTAGTTCGCGATTTTTTAATTCATCAGTCGAACGACGCCCGATTCCCACGATGTCCGCCGTTAAACTCGCACTATCGCGGTTTATCTATCGACCCGGAACAAAAGTGAGTAATCCGATGGTCGGGTTGGTACGCGACAAAGCGATTGATAGAATTGGTGCTGCGGCTGCTGGCACCGGTATCGCGTCACAGTGTACGTTTAACGTCAACTTCAAACGCGAAATGTCTTCGAAATGTCTGGAAATAGAAAACATGAATCCCAACATCAAAGTGATGGAATACGCCGTCCGAGGACCTCTCGTCACGCGGGCGGGAGAAATCGAAAAGGAACTGGAAAAGGTAAAAATAGAAATGCATTTGGCATTTGCCTTGAGGAACACCTGTTTCGAATGTATTAGTACTATTATAATCGCACGGTGGGCGTTTTGCATGAAGTACGTTAGCGTTTATACGTCGACACTCATCCGTGTATTAATTCTGTATTTATCTTATCGTTTTTAATAAAACGCAATTGCTAATTCAAACTCTATCTTTTCTCAAGTGCTTTCGAAATATAAACGGAGTTCAAAATAATTTATGTAATCTTATAGGTCATGGCAACAATTTATAATTTACATAATCCACATGTAGTGTATAGTATGATATTGATTGATCTTGATAAACTCGAATTAAAGTCCACATATGTATGTGTCTTAAAGACTTCGGAAAATATAACCTCAACGTGCTGCATCATTTGCTAATGAACATATTAGAATAAAAAGCTTCCTATACCATTATCGTTCTTTTAAATACATGTAGGAAATTAAAAAACTACTTTTGTATAATGGGGTAACATATACATATAATAATTGGCACTTTAGTGAAATGCATTTATCGACTGTTTCACTGCCAATTATAATATTTAATTTACAATTCCGTCTAAAAATCCCGATGGAATTCAGGAAGCATTGAATATTTTTACTGTGCAAACCAATGAATCTTACGCTTTCGAATATTTAATTTAAAAAATTACTAATTTAGAAGTATCCAAAATCATTCTTATTGGCAGTAGGGATTAATTGGCACGCAAGAATTCTTAGTTATTGGGACGGGGCTAAAAACAATGATTGAATATACTCATATAGGGATTTAGGTAGACATATGCGTTTTAGATTACTCGAATTTTATTAATGGAAGTAAATTACATACATATACATACATAATTCGGAAATAGTTTATACTTAACTATTGCTCTTAATGCCAATCTTGATGCAAGCCTTACATATAAAATTTCTTATCAGTTTTTGGCTGATGTCTTTTGAGACAATTTATGTGCAAGGTTTTTCTCAAAATAATTACATTTTAATCCAATTGGCGACTGACTTAAATTTAAAAAACAGATGAAATAGAGTCCAGTAAATATTTGAGTACATTCCCACGGGGCGGTGAATTGTTGATATTAGTGTTTGTCATTGATTTTAGTTTTTTCTATTTGAAGTTCCCTTGCGCTGTTCTGTTGGAATTCTTGCGGTTGCAATGTGACACAAGATATACTTACTTTCGAATTGACTTCGTCAGTTTTAATAATATTTAACGAAAGTAATCTTGATCGTTCTATTGTTTGCTCCGGCTCACTCCACCTTTATTAGTTCTTTTTTGCTTCCATTACTTTTCTTTGTTTTTTTTTTTTTCCACCCTTATTTCCTTGCGCTCTTCTTTGTGTTCTTGGATTTTCTCCTTTTTGTCTTTTTTTTTTCTCTTAGTTATCATTGAATAATAAAATTCGTTGAAGAAGAATTTCCTATAAAATGCATTATTTTTGGTATAAAATAATTATTGCAAAATATCTTAAATTCCCGCCAAAACGAGCGTGACATGAGTATTTAAAATTTACATTTCAAATGTTTTACGTTTCCATGTTTACTTAGTTTAGTCTGACAGTTAGTCAAGATTTTTTGACATATAGCACTAACCTATAAAATTTTATTTTCCAATTACATGTTAATAATATGTAAATTAATGTGAAATAGCAGTATCTCTATTAAATTATTACTTATTACAAATTAACGAATATTACTTACGATTCTAGCATCAGTTCCTCTAATTCCAAGGACGTTGATACAATCGTTTGAGCGAATGAATTCCATCAACATAAACAGACCAGTATTCATTAAATTATCACTTTGTGCTATAACAAACACGTTTCGCGTAATTTCAGCCATCTTAAAGTTTTAAGTGAGAATTTAAGGGCGTGTTAAACCATTCCAAATCAATATTTTTAGGAAAATTCGTGTTTGTAACACAACTAAATACAACCGACAATGAACTACAAATAAATCTAGTGACGTCACTGGACTCCCCGGACATATTCGTAAGGTCTCGGATGTCGGTCGGAGACATTCGAATAATTAGAATGTATAAACTATTGCTTGCCTAAATAAATGTTATTATACAACAAATGGAAACCTATTTATATAATCATTTCAATAAACCCCAACCAACGATAGTTTATTCCTAAAAATTCCTTACCTGTCTATATATGTACGCTTACTAAAATTTCCCAACCCTGGTTTTCGATTATCTTGCTTAAACTATAGACTTACCTATTTACGTACGAAATTACTGCGAAAATCATAAAGATATTTGCAATATTACCTAACGGTGTTATTTAAAAATTTCAACAAACGATTGCGTATAAGTTTGATACGCGTCGTTTAGACGTGAAAAAATAAATTTTTGACATTTTTTGCAAGTACTTAACGCATATGAAATTGTCGTATAAAGTAATCGCTCGTTAATTGTGTGATAGGGAGTAAGCAAACCGTTCAAAGAGGTCATCAAAGCCAACATCGGAGACTGCCATGCCATGGGACAGAAACCCATCACTTATATTCGACAAGTTTTGGCGCTGGTTAGCTTGCCTGAATTGCTGTTAGATCCCAAATTTCCGGAGGACGTCAAGCAAAAGGCACAAGCGATCCTCAAAGGTTGCAGGGGAGGTTCGGTCGGTTCCTATACCGATTCGCCTGGTATTGAAATTATTCGAAAGCACGTGGCTCAGTATATCGAACGAAGAGACGGTATACCATCCGATTGGCAGAACGTCGTCATTACGGCAGGTAATCCGTAGGTAATTTATCGCGAATTATTTTGTCCTCGGTGTAAAAGATTTACGATATCATCGTTTGTAATTGACACGATTAATTAGCTTATAATAATCTTATTCGTCAGGCGCTATTTAATAAAATAACACCCTATCTAACGTCAATATTTAATAGAGGCCGTACTTTCGATATCGATATTTACCCGAGATTACTTTAAGGCTTGTTTAAATTACAGTCTTGTTGATAATTGTCTTACGAACAGAACATTTAGGATAAAAGCTTAATCCCTTAGTACACAACTATTATTATTCTTAAAGTCTATTAGAGATTGTTTTTGTAGTAAATGGTAAATACAATTTTTCAGTGCGTAGGCATACAAATTATTGATAGATTCATTACGACTGATAAGTTCTGTTATAAGAAAAATAACATGAAGTAGTTACTGCAAATCGAAAACGCAAGTTCTACATACATTAACATCTTATTTATAAACTTGTTTTGGCTACATTGGCATCTGCATACAATATATGTACATAGGTTCTCATCATAAATGGCCTTGGATAGATTAAAGGGAAATAGTATTTAACCAAACCATTATGTCGGTTAAATAGGCAAATTAGCAGCGTAAAATTTACTTTGTTACTACACGAAAATCGTAATCGGCTCGATGTAATGAATACAAAAAAAAGTATGGGAATCCCACTACATATGAAGCAACTTTAACCTTCCTATACTCACGCATATGGTCTGTGAGACCGACTTATATAGTATAGTATACGTCTTTCATTTTGACGTGAGTATAGGAAGGTTAATAGTGTTCGTTGCAGAGATGATATTTAAACACAGATTAAGCTCGTCATATGTATTATCTTTCGTAATCACTGATCAGTATATGAAATTAGTCACATGAACCGTTTCTGACAATTCATCTGGATATTTTATAACGTAATAAAGATAATTCATAATATCATTTTTCAAGTTCCATCTAATATCGTGCGCTAAATACGATATATCATCCTACCATTTCAGATAGTTACGAACTTTTACTTACGAAAAAAAATATATATATATACATATATATATACTTATTTTATGCTGTATGATATTCTACTTAGCTTACCTTGCGTAGAAATGCGATGAAACGGTTTGGTACTGAAAAGTACAGTGCTGTTACTTTAAATGTATGATTAAAATAATGAAGCGAAATCGTAAAGAATGGCAGCAAAAATTGTGAATAACGATCGTACGCCTATGTCAAATGTTAGTATGATCCTAGTGATACGTGAATACCATAAACCTATGAACACAAAAATCTCCAGATTTAAAAAAAGTTACTGGTCACCTGGTGGACAATCATTCCCGATAAGTCTGTACATATATTTAATTACGTCGAAAGTCAAAAGATCTCTGTCAGCAGTAACTATTGTTACTGCGATTTGATAAAGTTGAGAGTTATAGACTCATCATTGGAGTTGCTCACTAGCGCCAATGAGCAATGGCGGAGGTTCGATACAACCTTCAGTATAACGAAGCGAGTCTCAATGAGATTTGTTGTGTGTACATGTACGCTGCCGTAGACTATCTCGCAGGTTTATAGGTTTGTTTTAAAAATGTTGTCTACGTCGCGAAAACGACCAATGTTTTATTTTATGTGCAAAACTTTTACGCGCCCGTCACTGGCTATTGGCGCAAATTGAGCAACTCTACTCATCATTGCAATCTCCAGTTGACAATACTTTAATCGCCTATCTATTCTAGGGGCTAGCGATGCCATAAAGGGCGTACTAAAATTGATGATATGTCCAGTAAGCAATAAGAAACCGGGAGTTATGATTCCTATTCCGCAATATCCTTTATATTCGGCTTCTCTGGCCGAATTCGACATGGAGCAGGTAGGCTACTATTTGAACGAGTCTACCGGATGGGGTTTGGAGATCAGCGAACTAGAGGTGAGTTTTTCATATTGCGGACGTTCGATTCGCGCATTATAATTTTCCTACGGAAACGGTAACATTTAAACATGAAAAGGTTTGGCATCCAATGAAATCCAATGAAAATATGCAATGTCCTTGAAAATAAAATGTCGTTTTGTCTTTTTTTTCAAAGAGGGCGTTTGCCGAAGCAAAAAGACCTGCCATCCGAGAGCCCTTGTGTTGATCAATCCGGGAAATCCCACGGGACAAGTGCTGACGCGAAAAAACATCGAGGAAATCATCAAATTCGCTCATAAACACAAGCTGTTCTTGCTAGCGGACGAAGTATATCAGGATAACGTATACGCCGAAGGTTCGAAATTTTACTCTATCAAGAAGGTACTGACGGAAATTGGAAAGCCGTATTCCGATTTGGAATTGGCGAGTTTTATGTCCTGCTCGAAGGGGTACATGGGCGAGTGCGGTTTGCGCGGCGGTTACGTAGAAGTAATCAACATGTGTCCTCAAGTTAAAGCCATGTATTTCAAGGCGCTCAGCGCTATGCTTTGTCCCACCGTATTAGGACAAACGGTCATGGATTGTATAGTGGATCCGCCTAAAAGGGAGACCCAAGTTACGACCTTTTCATCAAAGAAAAACGGCCGTTTTAGATTCGCTCAAGGTGAGTTCAATTTCCGGTAACGTTCTCGCAATTGCACGAAATTCTCTTTTGCAGCTCAGAGCTAAAATGGTGTACGATACGTTCAATACATTCGAAGGTTTTAGCTGCAATCCGGTGCAGGGCGCCATGTACGCCTTCCCGCAAATTAAACTGCCGCCGAAGGTCATCGAAGAGGCGAAGAACAGGAATCAGGCACCAGACGTATTTTACGCCTTTCAATTGCTGGAAAACACGGGTGTCTGTATCGTTCCGGGTTCCGGATTCGGTCAGCAACCGGGAACATTCCATTTTCGCACTACAATTCTGCCGCAACCGGAAAAACTTAAAACGATGCTAGAAATATTCAATAAGTTTCACAAAGAATTTATGCAAAAGTATAAATGAACGGCGTAAAATCGGTCAATTTTCTTAGACACTATCACTCGTTTCTTCTTTATTTCGATAAATACCTCTAAAAATGAGGATAGATTAAAAGGGCGTCAGATAGCACTTTAGAGATAGAAATTTCGAAACTTTTCGTTTTGCCTTAAGACTATCGTTTAGTTGGCTTGCTCATTTCTTTTATCTGTTATTCTATCTAAAAACGCTAACGTTCACAAATTTGTCAAAAAACGTTAAATATTTTAATTGATTTGGTCTTTAAATTAAACTTGAGGCATTTAGAGCAACATGTATATATATATTTTATTAATTATAACGAAGTTGTACATATGCGACGTATATTAGGATGTTTTTAGGCGAGTTCCATAAGATAGAACCATCTTAAGAAACGAAAACAACTACAAAATGTTTCTGAAGTTATGATGAGAACAAAGTCATGATATTTGTTTTCAATTTTGTATTTCTAAAGGTTCTAATATTTACGAATTTAAGCGTTTAATGCTCGTTGACGTGAGGTCAAATCCCATTCTAGTATATACATTACTGTTGGCAATGTTAACACGTTTCGCCTGTAACGATGTGTGCGAACCTATTTATACTTGTAACTATTATTGTTAGAAATGGTATTAGGTAATAAATTGTTTCTGTTTTATTCCATGTTGATAATCGTCTCCTATCATAATACTCCCTAATAAACTCATTTTCGGAAACGAAACAAACTTGGAAACGCGTTTATTTCATATATTACAACTAGTTAACAAAATCAAAACATAAAAACAAAAAGAAAATAAATAAATTATTTACAACGTTCATTAATAGTATGGGCAATCACAGGTCTTTTACCTTTGGCGTGTGCACGATTTCATTGCAAGCCGATTTTATATCTGGGTAGAGGAACTTGAAACCAAGGCTCTGAGTACGTTTCGGTTGCACACGTGGACCGGTTGTCAACATGCTCGCCCTCTCGGCTCCCAGCAGCATATTTAGAACGGCTTGAGGAACTGGTAGGAAGGCCGGTCTCCATAAGGCTTTGGCAAAACTCTAATTAATAAGAAGTGAATATATATGAGTAAAAGTAAAAATTAACTCTGCTTACGTTTGAAAATTCCTTATTAGAGATTTCCTCTGGGGCGACACCATTTAAGATGCCAGATATATTCGTGCTCTCAATAACGAAAACAAATAACCTAGTAAGATCATCAATATGTATCCAAGGGAGGAATTGGTTTCCTGGTGCAACTGGTCCACCCAAACCAAAGAGAAACGGAATGTACAGCTGTTTTATCATTCCTCCTTCAGCGCCCAGTACAACACCACTCCTTACAGTTACTTGGCGTGTCGATACGTGACTAGGAAGCTTTGCCGCATTTTCCCATTCGAAACATAATTTGGAGAAAAATCAAATTCATTTACAGATACGCTTTTCAGAATAGATGACATTATTGTCCGGCTTATAAATACCAACGCCAGATATGGTCGCAAAACGGCAGGTTTAGTTCTCGCTTCCGTAATGGCTTTGGCCAACGCGCACGTCGTCTGGATTCTGGAGTTCCAAACGTTTTGCTTGAATCCTTCTGTCCATCGCCTGGTCATATCCAAAACGTTTTGTCCAGCCAGATTGACCACGGCTGTTACGTCGGCCGGAAGGCCAACACGACGGACGTCGTGCCACGTAATTCGTTTCGGACCGGGCATACGTGATACGGCTGTAACATCGTAGCCCCTATTTCTTAGTATACGCGAGAGGCTTTTTCCAATAAAACCTGTGCCACCCCCTGCAAAATATTCGTTTTTTAGGTGATGTGAGGAAGATACGAAAAAGACAAACCGATAAGTACGTGTCCAAATCCTTTAACCATTATTATTTTTTGTAGTTATTTAATAGTTGAGCATATTCATAGGTATAGTTACAAATAATGGTCACAAAACCAACTGTTTATTTTTATTTAGATTACTTGCTACCAACCGCGGCCAATCAAATAGCTATTATGTTGGAAAATATATATGCACTTAGAATTAAAAATAGTTAATAATAGTTTATAATTATTACTGGTGTTTATATGTTAAGAAATTTTCCAAAATTCCAAGCGATTTTCAATTCGAATGTTTAATTAATAGAATAACCAGTTCCAGGTACGCCAACGTCCTGCCAACATACATACGACCATTAGAAATCACCAACATATCACACTAAAACTGACTAGAACCGTAATGGTGTTTGTAAATATATTGACGAAATGAAATAAACGTATCTACTGGTAAATGCGAGGAATGGACGATGAAAATTGAATTCTCTCAAGCTAAGCAAAATCTAGATATGACGGAAACTGTAGAATTATTGTTCTTCGATACGTTTGCTCACGAAAACAGCGAGGTGAAAACTTTGTAATCGTTCTTAATAGCTTCTTTCCTAATATACCTGCTTTCAATAGGAATTGAACTTGGATTTGGTACAATTTCCTAAGCCCGTTTACGTCACAGAAGTACGCATCATTCCGTTAGGCGCGAGAGTTCAAGCGGACTTTCCAGGTGGTGTCAGGTTAGGTGCAACAAATCCGAGTCAATTTCGAATCGAGTTTTTCGTAAACGATCTCGGAAAACCTGGCGCTAGCACATTCGAAACGTTAGGCGGTTTCGAATACAACCAAAACGGTTGCATCAATTTAGACTGCGTTCCTGATGAATCGGTCAGGAAAATTCCTACCGATGGATTGGTTTTAAGAGGTAGGTTTATGCGTGTTTTACAACATTATGCAATCATTGAATCAAATGATTTCAGGATGGTATACGACCATAACTTTGGCTGTATACGGTACATTAACTGCCAATATTGCCGAACAAATAGTGTCACCGGTAGTTACACCTGCACTGCCTGCACAGCCCAATACGATTGCAGATGTTCAGCAAATAGTCTCCCAAAATTCTATAGAGGCGGAATGGAATCAGGAAAATGTTCAAACGGTACCATTGGAGTATCCTGCACAAACTGCAGCCTCCTACAGCCAACAATACAATCAAACTGAACCGTATCAGCAGGAATATCAAGAATACTACAACGAAGTCCCAAAGGATCCTAGAAGCTACCATCATACCCCAGAGACAGACTGGGATAACAAAAATAGATCTCGACCAATTGAAATTGAACGAGAAAGAGAACGAACAAGAGAGATCCCTTATGCGGTAGGTTTGGTGAGGTTTTCTTTTAATTCTATACATATACATATGTTTTCTTTTTTATATTAGAAATCGTCTAGTTCGGACCATGAACATGGCAGAATAGATAACGATAGGAGGGAAAGAGAGAGAGAAAGACGCTACTCAAGGTCACACAGTCGAGACAGAGATAGGGAACGTCCTTCAAGAGATTACAGAGAATCCAGTAGAGATAGGGAAAGAGATCATGATAGAGATTGGGAACATGAGAGACATGATTATAGAGATCGCTCGAAAAAAGACTGGGATAGGGACAGAGACAGAGAGAGAGATAGAGATCGGGAAAGGGATCGAGATAGGGACAGAGATAGAGATCATCGGGAGAGATCGTATGAGCATCAGGACAATTACAGCTCTAGGTAAGATCTTTTTCATTCATAGAAATACTGGAATATTTGAATATATTTGTGTGTGTCAATCTGGTCAGGAGATCGTTTAATCGCGACGATAGGGAGGAGAATAGAAAGAGACCGCGTACTCCACCGTTTCACTCCCCAAAAAGACCGCATACTCCGGAAACCACGCATAAAGAACTGTCGCCGAAAGATGCGACTGAGGCGCTTTCCGAGGAGGAACCGCCGGTGGCAGTCGTCGATCGCGATAAGACGAAGAAGGAAAGCAAGGACGTAGTGGAAACGGCGGCTACGAACAAGCCCTCCGTGAAGAGTCCGGCCAAAGAGACGAAGGAGATACATTCCCCGCGAACGAGTGTGTGGGTGAAGCACCGTCGATGGACGTGGAAGAATTCGAGCCGATCTTGAGCGACGAAGATATCGTAGACGATCCCGAACATTATTCGGAAGTGGATTACGACTACGGTGCCTATACAAATAACGACGATCTCATCAAGATGTTTATACCGGGTTAGTATAGTAGTTATATATTTCAAATACAGAAAATATTAAAGTTTTAATAATTCTACGATATCACCTGTAAAAAGAAACACTACGGTCCATTGAAACTTTTCAAAATATCACCTGTATACGTATTTCGTAACCTATTTATATATTTATCTTTCGGGTTGGCACTATTTAAGTTATTGTTCTATTTCACTGACTAAGTTATTACGAAATGAAATATAATCTGGTAAATTGAAATTTTGTCTCTTATTCGATCTAAAAAGTGATACAAGCAACTCGAAAGATAAATACAGAAAATATGTAAAAGTAAAGGGTAAATTCGTAAATTTGTCTAAGCAGGAACGACCGAGTTGGAGAAGTTTGTAAGTCCGACGACATTTGCTATCGATGAAGACGTCTTCGAGATGGACGAAGAGCTTAAGACCGCGATCGGAATTGCCGATGACTTTTTTAAATCCAGCTTTACGGAATATAGTCCGCGCGATTTTATCAAATTAAATAGGGAAATTAAAGAGGAATTGGTTCACCTGTGCGAGAACGTTACAACAACCATCGGCGATGTGAAATACTTCAAGAGCATGGTGGAGATGTACACCAAGGCACAACAACTTTCGAAACGTAACTACCAGGAAAACGAACAAGAAATACTGTTGCAGGTATCCGTTTCAAACGACGAACAAAAAAACATTTTTACATTTTGTACGTTTGCAGATAAAATTTATCATCACCACTTTAATCGATTGGATAATGATCGCCTTGGATTATGAAATGGCGACCGCGCAAGAAAAAGCCTGTTACAAAATCAGACACATCAAATGCGGCGTGAAATTGGCCGAATGGTGCTGTCACAGTGGCGAGTTCATCCGACTGCTTTGGGATAAAAACTTCTATATTTCGGACGTTCTAATCGCCCTATATCAGCGCGAACATATGGCTCTTTCGATCAAATTGATGATCCTACGCTCGCTTGATAGATATTTGCGAAACAGAGACGCGATCGAAGGCTTCGTGACCGGAAATTACGGTTCTGAAAAACGCACTAACGGATATTGTCGCGAAGATGGCGCGCAGAATGGCTACAAAGTTCTCGTCGAGCTGTTGAGGAAGAATCCTTTGGTACGCCTAAAGTTCGCGCTTAACTCTATACTTTACAAGTTAAACATGTACGAAGTACTAGGCAAGCTATCTGCGACGATCGCCAAGATCAATATTCGTGATCCATCGTCGATCACCGATCAAGAGATGGTGCTTATAGTTAATTCTTTGGACGAGATTCTGCGTATACTGCAGAATGACGCGTTCGCTATGTCGCAGCCGAAAAGATTCTTACCGGTGGCCGCTCAGTTCGATATCAACCGTGGCGGTTCGGCCGACGGTGGAAATGTTCCGGTGGAATTTTTAGGATGCACGATCTGCTCTCCTGTTTTGCGGTGTTGTTAACGCATCCGACGAGCATGAATAGGTCGGCGATCAAGACTCCCGTCTGCGAAACTTTGAGCCTCCTCTCCGCGCACGCAGAGGGCTTACAATACTTGTCGGAGAACTGTGACATCGTGAACGTGCTGGTGAAAAGCTTAATGCAGTCCGAGGAAGACATGCCATATTTGAACGATTCGGAGGTATGTATTTCCGTATTCGCGGTCGTGCATTCTAGTCACCTTCGTCCAGTATAGTAGAATTCTTTATGAAACCTTCTAGCATCAGTAATATATTTGCCTTATACTTTAAAATTATGCGTTGTGTGTATATACATACCTACGCGACAATATGACGCTGAAGCTAGCAGAACATTCGGAAAAGGAGCGACGATCAACCTCATTACCATTTTCAATATACATATATATATTTCGTGACGTTGAATTGTATTTATCTTATATGATAGTTTTCTACCATAATTAGGTCGATTAAACCAGACTGATTTAAATAATAGTTATATTCTCAGAACGTCACGGAAACAAATATCCTGTTATAGAACCCAATATATTTTTACTGATGAAGGTGTTCCGAAAACGTTTGTAAACGTTCTGAAAATATAACTATTATTTCAATCACTCTCGTTTAACTGACCCCATTGTGGTAGAAAAACAATGTACAATATAATTTTATTTTAGTCTGAAACTACAAACGTAAACACGTAATACGTAGTAGAATCACTGAGGCAACACTGTTTCCGAATTTTATTGAGTATCCCCGGTCTTCTGCAGGATTATCAATTAATATTAGAAACAATGCATGCGGAAGAAAAATGTCCACGAATTTCATTACACCAACTCCGTAATTGAGAGTGTTTCACAAATTAAAAACCTTAACCTTAACCTTAAAAACCTTGGTGGGTGGATTGTGCAATTTTATATTTTATTACTTCTCATTACTTGTTACTGAGCATTGCATGTATATTTTGTTCTTACATTTCTGGTTTTACGGCATTATATTACGAAAATAGTAATGAGGTTGATCGTCACTCTTTTCCTGAATGTGCTGCCGCGTACGTTTTGCCAGCTTCAGCGTCAACACGAAAATTACGTTGTAGTTATAACTTAAATAGTAATGTGGTACATGCGGATACGGAGGCACGACTGTACACTGTATATCTGTCTATGGGCGGTTAAATTTTATATTAGAAATAGAACGATAATAATAGAAAAATACTATTTTGGTTACAGGTGAAATCTCACAATCTCGCTTTAGCCCTCGCCTATAAGCTGCAGTGTTTGTATCACGTCGAATATCTCACCGACTTTGGCAAGAAAACGAATTTCGATTGCGAATCGGCCGACACTATCAACCAATTGCACGCCCTTTATTGTTTAACTTTTACGAACGTGGGCAAACTGTCGGTGGCCGAGGTGCTCGGCGTAAGCAACAACATGAACACCATCTTGGCCTTTTTAGACATCGCCGGCAAGGCGGAAGCACAATATCGATGTAGGAAATCGCCGACGGCCAGCTACGTAGTCGATTTACTGTTCGCCACCGTCACGTGTACGGCGAACGTCGGCTTTTTGGAAGCGTACGCGAAGCAATTGTTGCAATTGATCGGTCAACAGGACGCCTACGAACCGTACGTCGCGATGAGACTGAACGAGCTGGAGCCGTTCCTGAAACCGTTCGAGGCAAACGCCGTCCTTAATTACGATAATATCGCCGCATACGTCGAAACGATAAGCAAGTGTCTGGATTACGTAACGAGCTATCCGGGCGATATGATCACCTCGCTGCAGATCCTTCGGTATTTGGGCATTTCGCGGCACGAGAATCGATCGCCCGTCAATTCCGAAAATCCGTTTAGCAATTACGTCGAATTGAAGTACAAGTATGTCATATTGCAACTTCATTCATTGGACGGCGTCCTTATTCTTACAAAGATCCTGCAGAAAATTACCGGTTACTACGAACAACCCGCTCTCCACACGTATATTTTCCTATCGACGCAGGGCATCTACATTATCAACGTCCTGCAACCGGCCGTCGAACTGTTGAAGAGGATGCTAACATACGTCATACAATGTAGAAATACGAATTTCAAAGACCTGACGGTAATTCCCGTCTTACTGCAGACTTACAACTTATTGCAGTGTTTTCCGAACAATTCCTTCCATTACGCCAGAGCGAAGAAGATCCGTAAAGTTATTGTGGAGACGTTGCTGGTGTATACGCAGCCTGTGTCGGACGAAATTCACGAAAAGGACTCGTTGAATAAAACACTATGGACACTGATGTGCGGTGAGGTAAGTTTGAACTCATTTTTAGTTAACCATCCGTAGGGGAAAATAATTTAAAATTCGTTATATGAATCCAAGAACAAACACATTGTGAGGAATATGAAAATCATTCTATATTGATATTACTTATTACTACCTATGAGCCATTTTTTGACAAAACAAGTCTGTATTTTCGTAGCGGATTTGAGAAGAGACTAAATTGAAACAAATAACAATACTTTGATTATTACTGGCTCAAGAAATGTATTCTATGAAAATTTATTGATAAAGTTGAGAATGCAAATAAAATTTACAAAACTACTTCGAGATTACGTTGATAAAATTTTGAAATTATAGTAAATTGTGTAAAAATAGCACTTTTAATTCAACAAGTTTAATCTATGTATGTTCGGAATAATACACATATCTGCATTGAAATACGTACCCGTTAGCTGTATACTAATATACCATTCTAATCCGTAGGTTGTCAAATACATCACAACCGCTCCGTACACCTTCATTTCGGGCTTATTGATTTTCTCTGAACTATTGCCGCTGCCGCTTCCAATTCACACGTCCGAAGAACTTTTGCCGGAAGAAATTTCCTGGGCGATCAATCTGAGGAAATTGTGGTCGGCGCATCTGCATTCTCACAGTGCTGCCATTCAGGAATTGGTAGCGAGATTGTGTACCGCCACCAATCACCTTCTGTTGAACCTATTGCGCAGAGTGTGCGTTCAACTGTCCGATTTGGCTGCGAATTCGGCCGTTATGATCGCGAGAGGCATACTCGATAATATACATGGCGAATTGGTGACTAAGGAAGCGATTCCTTGTACCGGTAATACGACTCGGCTGTTGAATTTCTTAGGTAAGTACTGAGTTTTTGTCGATTAGCAATTTCGTTTAAAAAGTCTAGCTAGAATCAATTCTCCTTCACTAGTATCCATAACATTAAAATTAATTCACTTCCTTGAGCTTGCACTATAATTTGAAAGTTAACGTTCTAACCACCCCATCCCAGTTGGACGTATAAAACTGATGTTCTATAGTAACATTGGGAACGTACGTCAATGGAAAATTCCCGTATACGACTTTTTCTACTTACATTTTTTGAACAATCGCCGTATGTCGGTTAACTCAATTTTGAGTCACCCCCTTATGTGTTACTTAAATTTTTTGAGCAGTCGCCGTATATGACTACTGAAAACTTTTTGAACGATCTCTGTACGTCAGCATTTGAACGCTATTTGCAGAACTCGCCACTAGATGGCGCTACTGTATGGAAAAGGGTAATTTCTCGCTGATAGAATCGGCGAATTGTCACTACTTACGTAAAAACAAAGAAAAAAAAACAACTAATTTAATTACAAATAAGAATAAAAAGACTGTGGTTAAAATAATATATATATATATTATCCTTACCATACATTTCGGAAATAAATCCAGATACGTATTTCGGCAACTAAGTTGCCATCCTCAGTGGAAAACTGGGGGAATTACGTATCACTAGCGATATACGGTTAACGTCCAAGGCGAACGCCAACGCAACGACCACTGCGCAAGTCTAAAGCACTGCACAATGAACATCGCACACTGAACGCGCGAAACACACCAAAACACTGTTTTCCATTGAGAATGGCAAGTTAGTTGCCGAACTACGTATCTGGATTTATTTCCGAAAGGCGCGGATAGGGGTAATTTTATTTATTTTTTACAAAATAATTTAATTGTTTTGTTTCAACGATTTTAGCGTGTTTGGTTACACACAGTCCTCTAAAATGTGCCGTATTACAATTACTGCACAATAACGCGACCGCCACCACGAAAGGTGATGAAAAGTATCCCGTCTTGATCGAGAGCTTCTGTCAGATATTGAAATCGGCGAACAACAGTTTACCGTCGCATGTACAAGCGCAAGAATGCATTTTGAGTATCATCCAGAGTTTCTGCGATACCGAGATCACGCTTCTTCAGAATTTCGTCGAAGAAGGCGTCAATTCGGATCATTACCTTGCGAACGCCTTGCCGATGAAGGATCGGCTGTTGCTTTATCGCGGCGATCGTCGAACACCTCACGAACGATAATCGGACGTTCGTCACTTATCTGCCCGTCGTGCGCATTTTGCTATTGTTAACCGAACGCGATTACGGTTTCTATTTCGTACGAGAACATCTCAATAAGAAAGCGTTGACCGAAAGTACGGCGTCGTCGCCGTCTCCGCCGCCCTTTTCTAAACTACTGAAGAACGTCGAAAAAAGTTTATCGAAAGACGCCGACGACTGCCTGTCTACGTTGAATATCTTGGTGCAATTTCTGAAAGTATCCTCCACCGCGGAGGAAGTGGACGGACCTATGTTTGTCAAATCGCGTTCGATAAAGATGAGCGTGGACGAATTGAGGGCCTTGGTCGGTTGGAAAACGGCAAGTTTCAATGACGTCGGCGACGAAGTCGCAAAAGACGAAAAACATACACTTATCGTCATCGAGGAGCAATTGAAGGTAAGTTGTAAACCGTTTTTCGTTAAAACGTCGACACGTCAAGTACATATTGTATTTTTGCAATACCGTGCGCGATTTAGGGGCGTTCACAGCATTCGTTTAGCTTGCTAGAGGGCTAAATGACTATTTGAACTACTATCATAATAGTAATGAAACATTATCATTTACTCTTCTCGTAATGTAAGCGCCCCTAAGTTGCGACTCGGTACTGCAAAAATACAGCGATAATCTACTATACAACAAATATTCCATCGTTATTATTAATATGCCGTGTGCCAAATCGAGTGGGATTGCATAGATAACTTTCTTAATATTCAAGATGGAGTTTTCATTAAATGCGATATGTTTTGCAACTTTATATGCTGATTTAAAATCGGTTTGAACAAGTTCAAAATGTCAAACACGTCAGAAGTTATTAAAAAAACAACAGAAAACTACTTGATTGAAATGTGAAAAAAAAATCATTTCACTGGTATTTTTTTATCTTACACCGTTGAAAAGAGAATAGAAAATTCTATTCAGTAACCTGCACATCCAGTATGGCGGCTATTTCACTTAAAGAAGTTGGTGCGAGTACTTCAAAAGCAGTCACCTTGAATGTTTGTTCAATATGAATTCTAAATTGGTCTTATCGAAAACAGTGACTTTCATATGAAACTCTTTTTCGTATCTGTCATACTTACGAAAATATTTCATATACAAGAAAATGAC
The DNA here is from genome assembly GCA_038088585.1 of Chrysina gloriosa. Taxonomy (NCBI): domain Eukaryota; kingdom Metazoa; phylum Arthropoda; class Insecta; order Coleoptera; family Scarabaeidae; genus Chrysina; species Chrysina gloriosa. The sequence continues at coordinate 105,062,058 of CM076087.1, forward strand.
AGTGTTCGGTTCTTTTTAATAACTTCTGACGGGTTTGACATTTTGAACTTTTTCAAACAAATTTTAAATCTTCAACAATAAGAAAGTTACCCATGCAATCCCACTCTATCTGAGACACACACTATACAGGCTGGCTCAAGACTAGCGCGTCGGACTGTAGCTCCCAAACTAATAATTTTTAAAATAATCTGTTTTGACAGAATGGTGTACGTTTATAAAGGCCGTAATTAGAAAATATGTAGTGTCATTTATACAGAGTGCTCCAAAAAAGCGCTAAATATTAAAGTTATGTTTTTTTATTGGAATTGCTTATCGTTTTCGAAGTATTTGAGGATTTTCGAAAAAGTAATATGTTTTGAAAATGGACACAACAGACAAACTAATTGAAATTTTCAAATCATGTTTTTAGCGTTGATTTGATATATCTTGGACTATTTATTTTCAGGTATGTAATTTTACAATAATGTACAGGATGATTCCATAGATCGGCTTTTAGCGCTTTATTGGGGACATTCTGAATAAACAACAATATTTTCTAATTATGGCCTTTATAAACATGCACCATCCTGTCAAAACAAATTATTTGTAGTTTGGCTATACACCACATATACAACATCTATATTATTCTATAGGCGATCCTGATGGAGGATAAAAATTTCGAAAATTTATCCAACAGCGTCTCTTCTTTGGTGAAACTACTTGACAGCGATAGTGCTGCCGCTGACGTGAAAGAAACGTATCCAGAACCGGTATTACCGCCACCGGAACCGCTGCTAGTTCAGTTTGCCGGAAGAACTGTTTATACTCACAACGAAACAATAGACGAACGTTTGACTTCAATTTACTGGCTTTCGATACCGTCGGACGAGGGAGAGACCGAAATGGAAAATGTAAATTTACTCGAAAGGCTAACGTTTTTGTATCGGTTTGGTTTAGACAGACATTCAAAGAAAATTCATCGCACTAATATCATATCTAGTGTGGGCAAACAGCGGTACTAGAGTACAATTACGAAATAAGTTAGGACAGCGTCGCTGACTCCCCACTTTATTCAGTACTAAATCGTTGCTGTAAGCGAGTAGTTCTGTGTATATGTAGGTTGTCGTAACTTATTTCGTAATTTTACGCTGTTTGCCAAAACTAATCATATCGATTTAAAAATTACCGAATGCGTATTGCGACAACAATGGTACCATCCTCAATGGAGAACATGAAAGAACGGCTTTTTCTTTTGCAGAAAACAACGACCTAGTTAACGCAATAGGTTTTTCGAGATTTAGGAATTAATGCGATAAAAATAGTTGAATCTATTCACCTTTTAAAAAATATTTAAAAAAACAAAAACGATGCACGTTACTCTTTCGTAAACGCGTTTATAGCCCGCTGATCGTGAACTAAATTCCTGCTTTTATCAATTAGGTAACTTGCGACCTGATAGAAATGTGTAGGCAGAATTTATCGCAAGACGTAAATCTAATTCGAGAGGTGGAGAAGTTGTGCCGTATATACGCGATGGACAAATCGGAACAAATCGAAAAGGGAAAATGCATCGACCTGCAAAAGGAAAAGATGAAAAGACCTTTCGGTAAAGAACGTTGTTTAATTTATCTTAAAGGAGTGTAGCTGATTTGAAATTAATTACTACAGTCACTCCGGTTAGAGGGCGAGGATTTCCGAGGACCATACAGCAGAGATCGGATCTGTTCAGGTCGCGACCTCCGAACACGTCCAGACCGCCTTCTCTGCACGTAGACGATTTCGTCGCCTTGGAAACTTGCGGAGCGCAGCCCACCGGACCTACCGGTTACAACAAGATCAGCAGAGAATTGTTGGCGACCAGCAGGATTACAAGGGCAACGAGAGGACGAGCCTTTATCGCTTCGGAAAGAGCAATGCATTGCAGACAAATGTAAGGATTGTACTTCCGTAATATATCAAATTACCAACTTGTACGATATCATTTTCAGGACTTGGTGGGGTAGCGGATTAAGTCGGGGCGCGTATTAATGATGGAAATTGATACTTAAATGTGAAAAGTTCGCTGTTTTTTCGCTCATATTTCCTGTATATGTAAGCATATTTGTAAATAAAATACGTGCAAATAACAGCAATTAGTAGTACACTATTGCTTTATGTAATATATTGCAAAAAGTGGCGTATTATGAAGTTTTAATTAGGATGCGCATTTTTTTAAATAAAGACATTTTTACTTTTGACTTCATCGCTAGATAGATCCTAAGTTTTTATTTTGTGCCTCAAAGTTTGAGATAGATTTAAGTTTAATAATTGTGACAATTTATTATTACTAGGATCGCCCGATGGTCGAAATTCGACCACAACATCTATATATTAATACGCAGTCAAATACAAACAATCACACCTGATTTACATTGAATCTTTATTGTATTTTCGAGTAAAATAAAATAAAAATCGCGCTCTATTTTTTGAGAAAATCGTTGAAAAAGAAATTGAAGTTTCCTCTTTGTTTCTTATATCGTTAATTTTAAGTGTTGTTTAACGAGGAGATG